>CM017327.1:32485986-32737582 GCA_006937295.1 Carpinus fangiana | reverse complement strand
TATTTAACCTCCCCCCCCCCCCCCCCCTTTTTTTCTTCAAAACCAGGGTAGGGGCATGAGGCCCATGGATTCCAATGAGACAGAGTTAAACTGTATTTGAAATGAAGAAATCAATCACTCTCTAAAGTATAAAGTGCAAAAATGGAAGAATCCTGGTGCAAAAGAAGAAATGAAGTAATCAGACCTGTGGTGAAAGATCCTGCTGAGAAATGTATAGCATATATATATTTTAAAATTCAAAAGAATGAGACATTTGAAATCCAATGAAACTAATTAACATTTCAAAAAGGAAGCTAAAATGTCTGAAATTTTCAGTTTCCAATGCCATTGCCTAAACCTCTCTAACAAATGACTCATTACTACAGATGTTATGTCAATCTCATTTCCACAAATGTTGTTGAGTCTACAGGATTTGTGGCAGCGACATGTATATTATAGAAAACATTAAACACTAGTATGCAAGCAAGCTCTACTAAAGTGTATCTAAAGATTGAACATTGATATGGTCTAATCACAGGTTTACAAATATGTTAAAGCAAAATATATAATCATGTATAACATAACTGATCTTAATGTTACAGTTAACCAACAAGTATTACAATATAATTTTAATATACACCTGCAATTGAGACAATATTACATTCTTTTTTATGAGTAAAGTGTAAGTGTGCGATTAGTCTGTCTTCCAAAGACAATAAGATACTAGGAGCGGAACTGCAATTGCAACAGCAACTAAATCTACCCAGTTGCTATAACTATGAGAGACTAGAAAATAAACTAATAAAGTGAAGCAAGTATTACAAGCCAAAGTAACATTTAACTAACAGTTTTTCTTACATTATTATTAAGTGAATGCTGCCACTAAAATATTTCAGATTCTTCAGGACATTCTAATTCCTCAAATGATAACTAATAGTCTGAAACACAGCAATCAATTTAAACGAGAGCCTAACCATTTTTTAAATAATATATTTTAGGAAATAAAATGAATAACATAAAAAAGATAAATTGCTAGCTAGCAAATCATTCAGAGCGATAATGACTTGAATAATCAAGTACGGCATCAATAACCTGTTTAAGAAACTCCTCATGCCAGTTGTCAAGAGTATCAAAAGATTTCATCACGTTAACATCATAAACTAGAACACAGCAATCTGCCCCTCTATAAAATGCAACTCCTAGACTTTGAAACCGTTCTTGCCCAGCTGTGTCCCATATCTAAAAACGTGAACCCACAACGTATTAGCATGGAATATACCTAATGAAGCTTTATTACTTATCAAAAAATAACAATTAAACTCGTATAGAATGCCCAAATACCATTACCCACTTGTAGAGTGACGAGCCTGTCATCAATTTGGAGCTCTTTCGTGACAAAATCTGCACCAATTGTGGCTTTATACTGCTGACTGAACCTCTTATGCACATATCTATTAACCAGTTATCGAACCACAACTACAAACTCCGGAAAATTAAATAAAAACACAGAACAACGCATTCATATAGCAGAAGCACAGTAAAACAAATGTTTCAGCAACAATGTACTATGTAAAACCTAATATTTTTTTAAAAAAATATATACATATATAAATGAATCAGTTGGTTCCCGAAAGTATAAGCAGGAAACGCATCAAGAAAAAAGTACGCAGTGGCAGGCCATAAATTGGATGAGAGAGCAGCCAAATTAGCAACAAATTATTAAAGGAAACAAAATAAAACCATAGATTATAAGATCCCATGATATATCACAGATTAATCAATTCCTATAGTTGACCAACGAAAGGATACTGATTCATCAACGACGTCTTGCCAACCCTGAAATCCGAAACTAAACAGAATAAATTACCATAAACATATATCTTATTATTATATATAAAAACATGAACCCTAAGCGAGCGGCGTACCCACTGTCGCCGAGAACGATGACCTTGAGCAAGGTGCGCCTACGCACTGACATGGCGAATCGGATATTGAGAAATTCTTAGAAATCTAGTTTCCTTTTTATCTTCTCTTATATATTTTATCTTCGTGCAACGACAGCTGCGTACGTGCACTGGTCGACGAGTTCTTTTAATCCCGCTAAAGCTAGAAAAGGGGGAAAAAACGAGTTAAGAGCGAGAGAGAGAGAGAAAGGGGGCGCCAATTTCTGATTTTTCAGTGAAATAATTACAAATTAGGGGTTGGGGCTGGGGGGGAGGTGGGCTGTGGCCTATGTGTACGTGCGTGGGTCTCACACGTGGCCTTTTTGGCTCGTGCGCGGCCGACCTTTTTTGGTCGTTTCCCTTTCGCCAGATCAAAAGAAGGAAGGTTCTGGCCGGGGTGCTATTATTAGTTGGTCTCTTGTTAATAATTGAAAAGTTTCCGTACAGTTAATTAAATTTGGTTCGCCAGCTCTCACTTTGTCTGAGCATTAGGTACATTCTTTTCTGATGGGAGCGGCTCTTTTAGTGGGAATTAATATGATTCCATTTCCCTAGCTCAGAATATATATATATAATGTCAAAAACAAAAAAAAAGAATATATATATATTTGAATAAAATCCTCTTAAAAGTAAGATGCAAGGGGATTGGATTAGGGCTTGGGTCTTCAAAATCTCCAACAAGAAGAGCTGGTTGCCAACAAGTGGGGGTCTTGAGGCCAAGTGTATGGATGTTCAAACAGGGCGATTATAGTCAACTACTTTGGTAGGCGACTATAAAAAATCGTTAATCATTTATGACGGTTGCAGTTAGCAGTTTTAGGAACGCCGTTTGGTGTTAAACACCAAAACAAAGTTATTTTGGCCATGTATGATTGTATGTATGTGAAATATAATATGGTATATGATGTTTTGGGTAAAGCATTATTCAAAAACATTGCCTAACCCAATGAAATAGCATGTTTTTGTTTTTTTTTTCATCTTTTTGGGTACACATTGGCAAAAAAAAGGTTTAAAATAAGCTCAGACAATAGGCTTAGTGATGGCCCAAAACACTTAAAAATCTCAAAAACCCATATAAAAAAATATCAGTTAAAAAACTGTCGATTATTGGTTTGAATAACCACTAATCGGTTGCGGTTAACGATTATAGCCAATAATTGCTAACCGTAACCACTTGTGCAACCTTAGCTGAGTGACTTGACTAGGCCCACGATGATAGTGGTCTTGAAGTTGATTTTGGTGATATTAGGTAAAAGATAAAATAAATGTTAGACTTACAAACACATTTTTCAAAATATAATAATAATAGTTAATTGCCTTTTCCCCCTCAACTAACATTCATTTATACATTTTTTTCATCATCTTTTCATGTATTATACTCGACCGTCTTTTAAGTTTAACTACCAATTTTTGACCCATTAAAAAAAAAAACTTCTTTATTAGTCAATGTTGTTAAATTAGAGGAAATCTTGCATATTTGAAGATTGCCTTTACGAAAGAAAAAAAAATTGATAAAATATTTTACAGTTGTGTCAATTATGATGTAAGAATTTTATATAAAATAATAATAATAATAATAATGATGATGTTAAACAAGCAATTATAAACACATAGATTTATATAGTTCACCACTAAGGGTGACCGTACGTTCACATAGTTTCAGCAATGGTTCACTATTTTTTTAGAAACAATACATATTGAGTTGATTATATTTGTACAAAACCTTAAACTCATCAAAGACTATAAATATGACCTTCAACTGGGTCAAAACAGTGAAACAATATCATTCTTATTGTTGAAACACAGTTTCCGATTGGTGACGTGGCACGCTTGCTGATCTCCTGATGAAAGTAATCCAAGTTTGACTTTGCCTGCACAACAAAGAAAGGAATAGGATCGAAGAGACCGGGGATGAGCCGGCGGGGACACTCCGATGCCTAAGTTAGTGTTTGCTCTAGAGATAATGAGAAAACAACAGAAGCTTAAAGTGTGCTAGAGTTGAGTTACCAGAACGTGTGGAGGTGACTTGCATTATATAGGCATGGAGTGATTGTTCCCTTACCAATAACTGACTCTTCCCTGATTTTCTGCGAGGCAGTTTGTTATCGGGGATTTGAGTAGTTATCCGTATCAAGATCTGATGGGATCGAGATAGGATTTGGTTGTTATGGCGTCTTAAATTTTGAATGCTCGTAGATAACATATCTGATTCCGTAATTTTAGGTACTTGGCATTTGAATTGGACGAATAAGATAGGATCTTTGAATTTAACCTCCTAATCCCTAGCTTTCCGGGCTTCGGAAGCCTTAAGCTCCAAGTATCGAAGGTATAGGGTGGTCGAGGTCCGAGGCGGTTCTCGGATGATCGAGGCCTGAGGCATTCTTCGAGGTTCGAGGCGTTCTCGGGTTCTCGAGGCGTGCCTGGGCTCTCGAGGCTCGAGACGCTCTTGGGCTCTCGAGCCTCGAGACGCTCTTGGGCTCTGATGACATGGGCCTTCATTGGGCCTAATAATCGTTGGGCTAGTTCTGCAGAGTTGATTCATGACTCAACACTTATTGATATTTAATGGATGTGTTCCTTATTCTTTTTCTTGTGATTACTCATGCTAAGGGATTTGCTTTTACAATATGTTTGTGACAGTTGCTGCATGCAAAATATATATATATATACACACATATATATACATATACCATAGAGAGATTTGAAAGCTCAAATCACTGGTCATTTAATCCAAATATAATCCCTTTCAATGTGTGAGCATGGTAAAAGAGTGTTGAAGCAGCTACAAGAAAGGCAAGAAAAAGCTGAGTATCCAGCTGACATGTGAGAAACATTGGTGGATAAAATAAATTACTAAGTTAAAGGCTAAGAGATTACAAGTTTGAAAAGTACAAAATTAATATCAATAATCTGTGAAGAGCTATCGCATAATATTGGCATGTTCATGACTATTTTTCTTTTTCTTTTTTTACTTTCTAACTTTTTACCAATTTAACCTATAAAATGCTAGCATGAAAATATTGCAAGGAATAATGGTTAGGGATGGTGACATAAAACCCAACTTTGGCAACGTGTCAATTGTGGCACGTCGCCAATTTAGTGATGTGCTAGACATGACACGTCACCTTTTGGAGGGTGTCGTGTGTAATTTCACACGTCATTAATTGGTGACGTGTGCTAAGACAACACGTCACCGATTCCAATTCTAGACGGATAGATTTTTTACTAGTCACCCACGTCACTAATGATACATCATCATCCCATTAGTGACCTTTTTTTTTTTTGCCATTGACATGTCACCAATTGCTAGTCACTAAACACGTTTTTTTTTTTTTGGTAGGAGTTTATTTTATGAAATTTATTAAAACATTGAGCATATCACTATACATATGCATATCAATATATACATACGCAGTCATTAATTACATTGAATATGGTTTAGGCGTGCTAATGAAATTATCTAGTTAATAAAATTAGGCAATCTTTGATAAGACTATAACATATTAATCATGATTATCTATCTTGATTATAGAAGTAGAGGCTTTAGATTGATATTTTGGTGTAGTTACAATGCATTGAACCCGGGCATTAGAGTTGCTATTTTACAAACTATTGTTAATTTAATAATTTGAACTTAGGATTGCTTATAACATTAAGGGTTAATTATATTATTAGTACCTAAGTTTTCACATTTTTTTTTCCTACCTAAGTTTTAATTTGTATTACATATGATACCTAACTTATGAGTAAATATCAGTTTATTACATCCATCATCATTATGTCAGTCAAACTAAGGAACTACAATAAGAGTGGTTTCAGCCACTCCTTGCAACTGGTATGAGGTGGTTTGACCACCCCATGGCCCCTGAGGGTGGCTCGGCCATCCCTTTTTGACCAATAGGGAATAAGGGTGGTTGAACTACCAAAAGGGCCTTAAGAGTGATGAGTCGCTCTTAGACAAGTCACAGGGATGGTCGAAACCACCCTATGGCAGTCCAATAGTTTGACTGACAAAATGGTGATAGAAGTATTAAATTAGTATTTACCCATAAGTTAGGTACGTAATAAGTTGAAATTTTATTTATCTTTAATAAATATTAAGAGTAATACTAAAAATATGAGTTTTATTTTCATTTTTATCTCAAAAGTGATTTAATTTTTAAAGTTATCATTAAATAAAAAATTAATAATAATTTAAAAAGCTACTGTCACCTAAATATAAGAGTTTAATTCCTGCTTCCATACTTTTAGAGTGAGTTGCGGAAAATTTCTTCAGACTTCCGATTAAACGACAACTCTTTCCTAAGCTTGTCGGTACGAGCCTCAACGGCACAAGCTCACTCATAGCGGAGTAATCAGCAGGTGTTTAATCCTGACATCCATCGGCATCGGACGCTGTCGGAAGGCAAACGTGAAAACTTCTTCCTCTGACGCGTTTTCATCTTACGCGCCGTCATAAGAAGGGGCTTTATAGACGAGCAGACGGTGACCTTTCGTTGTTTCTTCAATTTTGAATTCTTCCTCTCCGTGTCTGGTATTTTTAGGATAAAACAATGGGCGACGATAAAGCCGCGGAAGATAAATACAACGTTGAAGCCGCAGACATTATAGCCAACGAGGCGCAGGTGTCATACTGATACCTCTAATTTGGTTACTTTATTGAATACTATTTCCCTTTTGTTGTTTGATGAGGGCCATTGAATTTTACAAATTTGTATGCGTTTCTGTCTCTCTCTTTAGCGTTTGCCTATTACGGAGGCTGTGCCGGTATACGAGCAACTTCTGGCACTGTTTCCAACAGCTGTGAGTTCATCTAACAGCCTTTATGTCTATATAATTGTCTCACTTCAATCCTATATTATGTTTGTTTATCTTTCTCTTTAGAGCTTACCTATAATTGTCTCGGATTTGTTGTTAATTAATTAGTTTAGTCCAAATTAACTTTGTATGTTCTGGGGAGTTTCACTTGGTTATGTTACTGTATATATGGTGTATGGCATCAGTATCCAGCTTGATTAGAACCTGGAAACCCCATCATTTTTCTGTCTTGTTTTGATATCTTCGTAGTATTTCAGCTATGATTTTGCTGGAAAGAAATTATATCTGTTAGAACATATGGAATATATATATTCTAACAATCTACTTTGATCGAAATATCCTGGTTCTCAATTGAAGATCTCATTTCGTTTCCCAAATGCTATGCCTGATAGCCAAAATGTCTGAGTTACTGAGTACAAGGTGATAATCATTCATATGTGTTTCAGTTAAAAGTAGTGGTTCTCGTGTGGTATACGAGGGTCGTGGTGAGCTCATTTATATAGTCTGATCCACATAACTCTGGGGCAGAATGCTTGGTGCAACGACCTAGGAAAAAGTGTTAGCCATATATGCGATGTTACTCCAAAATGACTAATCAATTTGAAACTTCCCTAACATTACTTATAAAGCTCAATTTCACATAGTAAGTAAGCAATGTGCGACTTAGCATCCATGAATGTTTTTATAAATCACCCACTCTATGTAGGTTATTCATTTTCCCAATATGGGACCCACATGGCATTACTAGGTGGCTCTAATATCATTTGTAACAATATAGGAAAAATCGTTAGTTACATCTGTACTATCACCTCAAAAGAACTAGTCAATTTGAAACTTTCTTAAGATCACTTAAAAAGCCTAATTTTACCTAGTAAGTAAACAATGTGGGACTTAACATCAATGAGTGTCTTCATAAACTACCCACTTTATGTGGGCTACTCATCTTACCAATATGAGACCGGAGTGTTACACTTGGAATATCTCTATTTATTGATAATAAGCCTACTTGGCATGATCAGTTTGCCAAAAAGAGGAATGCCTAATAGGTTTATTATTTATCTGCAATTTAAACAACCTTTCATGTAGGCTGTGGGAAATGTCGCTCTTCATACTTCTATGGAAATAGATGAATTATTATCTTGGTGCCTTTCCGATTCTTAGCATCCCATAGTCTGGAGGATATTTCTTGGACTTTTTGGTCGTCATATTTAGCGTTTATGATGCCATTATTTGAGGCAGCATGAAATTGAGTCTCACTCTCAACTTAGAGCAACTTCATTCCCAGGATCAACATGGTTAAAAGTGCTGGTATTGTTTTTGGAGGGGATAAGTTGTAAATATTTCTTTGTGTAGGTATGACTACTTTATCCCAAGTCATTGTAAACCTGTACTTATATAGATGACATTACCGCATGATTATCACGTAGGCTATTGAGCTCTTATCATGAAGAACACATCTATAATTTGTTGAATACTGTGTTACTCTTAGCTTTAGTGGTAGATATGCCATTTTGTATTTTGTAATTGAATGTCAGATCTATAATTTGTTGAATCTTGTGCACCAAGGCCTGCAACTTGATCACTAATTTACGTGTGTTAATTTTGGTGTCTTCCATTGGAAAAGGATCTTTATTTCTAGTTAGGGAAGTGTGGTGGTATAGGTTGCTGAAGTTATCTCCCCTTGTTCTCCAGGCAAAATATTGGAAGCAGTATGTTGAGGCACACATGGCTGTTAGTAATGATGATGCTACCAAACAGATATTTAGCCGTTGTTTATTAAACTGTCTTCAAATACCTCTCTGGTATGTCACCTATATTACATTCAAATGGCATTGGTTGATGAATTGTACTCGCTTGATATTAAATTGGTGTGAATTTTTCTGTATGTATTATAGCAAGGTGGATTATGATTTTCAGCTCTGTATTGGTTAATTATGAATCTTATATGAATATTATTATGCTCTTTTTTTTTTTTTTTTTTCCCTTTCAGAAATTGTGTGTTGGAAGCCTCAAATTTCATAGACTTGAGTGATGATTCTTTATCAATTTCTTCCGCAAGTTGGGAATTCCTATCTGCTGCTGACATGCAATATTGCTGTGTTTTTGTTTATACTTTTCTTGTCATTGAAGAGTCATCAACTGATTTCTAATTATAATTGTTATAATTTCTCAAGAAGGAAACTATAATGCACCACTTTTCCCCCTATATATATATGTTAGAAATTGATAATCATTTGAATCTATACTTCGTTCTGCTTTGATCTTACTTCCACAAATCAATTCTACTTCAGGTTTCCTTTATCAATCATGATTCCTGACTTTGAGTTTTATGTTGAGAGCTATTAAGAGGATTAATGGATCAAGATTTATGTGAGTTATCATGCATCAAAAAGATATATGTGTAAAATACAGGACTAAACCTGAAATAAGTCAAGCAATGATTTAATCCATATGTTTTAAAAGAATGTCATTTGATGTTTTGCCCATATCTGCATCTTCAGGCATGACAAAGATAATTACTATAGTCAAATATCATATGTTTTGTATTGGTGACATGAATTGATGCTGTCTGAAAGTAAGAATAGTTTGCAGACTCATCCTATCCTGTAAATGCCTTTACAACCTTGCGAAGACAGCTTCTTCAAATGAACAAATCATTTTTTTTTACCAATATACAACATGAATTTTATTCAAGCATAAAGATTCAATTGATTTTCTTGTTTATATGAGAAGAATATTATTTAACTAGTTGAGTTTTAGAGGCTCATAATCTTATACCATCTGTTTAATCCAAAAAGAATTCTCTTAGTCGTTCTGATTTTAAAAAGATAATGATTTGATTTGCTTCATTATTCTTTTGATTAAAGCTTGTGACCTGTTATATATGGTTTACCTTTGTTCTTATTTCGATAAATTTTTATTTGTTCCTTATTAATGCAAATAATATATATTTTTTTGTCCCTATTGTCTCTGCCCCCCCACCCCCCCCCCCTTTTTTTTTCCTCTCCTGGTTCCATTTTGAAGGGTTTCGTTCTATTACTTTTCGGTTTTGTAGGCGGTGCTACATTCGTTTCATCAGAAAGGTCAATGAGAAGAAGGGGGTAGAGGGTCAAGAAGAGACTAGAAAAGCTTTTGATTTTATGCTCAGCTATGTTGGTGTGTTCTCTCTTACACCCCTAGGATGTTATGATAGTTCTGTTCAAAGATTTTATTTATTTTCTTAAAATTACAACACTTTTTGTTCTTTTACCAATGGTGTTAAATTTTTATATAGCTAAACTAAGTGTTTTAGAATTTTAAAATCAATGTTAGGAAGCTTGCATGTTTTTGTGGAGTGTGAATATGATGGTTATTTTTTTTTTTTTTGAGGAGAATGATTGTCTTCTAGTGATGATTTTTTTATTTTATAAATCAAAGCTGATTACTCTCTTCTTATACTGGTTTAGATTGCATATCATTGGTAAGCTTTAGATAGGTGTTGTGTTAGGTGGCTTCTCTTTTATATTGCCTAAGTACATTGAGCGCGCTTATGCTTTTAATGATATCTCGATTACTTATAAAAAATATAAGTGTTGTGTTAAGTTTTAGAATTGCATTACATCAAGGAAAAAGCTCTGTTTAAGATTATAAATGGCGTGTTCTGTTGCTAATACATGAGAATATACTAGGCCAAGTGTTCTGTTGCTATCCAATGAAGCCATGAGAGCAATTATGCTTCTCACTCATGTTGCAGAGTTAACCTAGGGATATTTGTCAGTGAATTCTCTGGATTCAACATTTAGGGATTTTTTAGAACTTAAGCTGTGCAAAATTGTTCAAATAAACATGGGGGAAAAGGGATTCAATCAATGTTTTGATAGTCAAATTGCATAGTTCGTGAGATTGTTAGGGTGCATGATGTCTATCAAGCTGGACTTAATGCGCGGAATTTTGTGTATAAAAGGCTTCTCTTTATAGTTAGAGGAAATTATGGAAGGGTACGAAATGATCAACAAATCACTAACCATCACTTAGGAAATAGTTCAGTCAGGATCCAAGAGGTGATGTATTCTTTTCCAAAAGGATACAGGACAATTGTTGAGTCACAATAGGTTGTTTTTTAATGGGAAAAAGCCATCAAAAGACAAATAAGAAACCTTTACACTAGAAGATGGAGTAGAGTGATGTTTCTATCTCCCTCTTATGCGTTTACATAGCTATAATTTTAATCATGAAAGACCTGCTAGGGGGAGGGGAGAGGGATTGACGAGCTACATGCAGGTTGAATATCCAATCTGCAGAAGGTAGTGAGTGATTTATGAAGTGAATCAACCATACTGGTTACTTCTCATCTAATCGCAAAAAAGAAAAAAAAAAACTTCTTGTTCAAGTAGGTGTACATATTTAAGATGGATTGATCTTACACTAAACTAAATCACTGCCTTGGAGTGATCTGATTGTGCTTATATTCGATGCATGTGCATACAGGAGCAGACATAGCTTCTGGGCCTGTCTGGATGGAATACATCACCTTCTTAAAGTCATTGCCGGTTTGTTGAATTCTCCCTTTTTCTTTTCTATATGTTATGATTGCACCATGGGTTGAATGTCATAAAGCAGTAATACCAATCACTTCTTGTTGTTTTCATTTTCCATGTTAAATGTGAGATGATCATGCAGGCTCAAAACACTCAGGAAGAGTCACAAAGGATGACTGCTGTTAGGAAAGTATACCAAAAAGCTATTCTTAATCCTACTCATCACATTGAACAACTTTGGAAGGACTATGAGAACTTTGAAAATTCTGTTAGCCGTCAACTGGTAAATTTTTGGTTCTGGATTGTAATTGTAATCTGTATTGGTTGCTCTTCAATGTAGATGTATATGTTTTGCATGCATATTGTTCAATTTAGAGGAATATATTTATAGAAACTGGCATATAATGGTATGGTTTTATGCAGGCAAAAGGACTCTTATCAGAGTATCAACCGAAATACAACAGTGCCAGGGCTGTCTACAGAGAGCGGAAGAAATATGTTGATGAAATTGATTGGAATATGCTTGCCGTACCACCATCGGGCTCTTACAAGGCAAGTTTCTGCTTCTTGTGCTGCACTTCGTAATTATTGACCGATGGATGGTTGTAGTGGTAGTTGGTATCTGTTATTTAAACAAGCAATAAAGGTGCATGTATGGCCATTGATTTTGAAAATAAGCAGGCAACTTGTGACCAAATTTTTCTTTTCTTCCACTTTGCTTCCTGGTGCATGATTTTGGCTGATTTTTTTTTTGATAAGTAATTTTGGCTGAATTTTAATACAAGTTGGTTGTCTAAGAAAAAGTGCTGCAAGGATTGGCTTCGATATTCTATGGCAAGATTTCTATATGCTTTTTAGAAGAGGCCGACTTGCCTGCATAAATTGGTTATGGTAATAGAAAAAAAAAAAAAAAAGGTTATGGGAATAAATAGCACACTGTTGGGTGTGAATGGAATTGAAGGCATTATAAGATCTGCATCTCATTTGCAGATTAAAAGTTTTTCCTTGTAACATCTTATGTTTTCAGTTATATTTGTTATGGAATTCCAATTTGTTGTGTTCTTACAGGAAGAAATGCAATGGATGGCATGGAAACGGTTGTTAGCTTTCGAGAAGTAAGAAGTGGGGCCATGGTGTCCTTTTGTTTTAGCAGCATGCATTTATATTTGCCTCAGATGCAATTTCATGCTATTATTTTTGGAGATATTCACATATACTTCTCTATGTTGTATTGGAAGATCTATTTCACTTGCCCTTTGGTTTAACTGGTGAGGAGGGTTCAAGTTTTACAAATAAAAGAAATTTATGCACAAAAGGTTTTTATACTTTTTGTTGTTGCAAGTTACACATGCATTCAACAGGTTTTGAACCCACAACCTCATCCTCGAACCCATTATATAGGGTGGAAGCTCCAGTTGAGCCAAAGCTCATAGAAGTTTTATATATTGGAAATAATGTGACAAAGTTCCCATATGCAGCAAGGTTTTTAATGCTACAAAACTACACTGAACAAAAATTTGTAATTGGTCTAATTACATGTTGCATTTCAGAGGAAACCCACAAAGGATAGACAGTGCATCCTCCAACAAGCGAATTATATTCACATATGAACAGGTAGTGGAAAAATTTAGTTTGGTATGAAGTGTCTCCTCTATAATCTAAGTATTGAATTCTTTTTAGTTTTTATTTGTGGGAAATCTTCCTACCTTGCATGTTCAAATATTCTGAATTTTCCTGGATTGCCAGAACTTCTTTAGGCTTGTAAACATACCTATTTTATTTGTTGCATGCCTGAGTCAACTGTAACCTTTTGTTCATCGCCAGTTGCTATAATTACTGAGAGTCATTTTTCGATGCTCTGGATCTTTGTAACTTTAGTTTTCTTCTCAATTTAAAAGCTTTCCTTGAATGCTATTTACATTAAAATTTTTATCCTAAGACAATGAATCAATGAGATATTTGATAAGGTGAGATATGTCGTTCGATTTTTATTTTTAATTAAAAAAAAAACTAAAAAAAAAGAATAAGAAAAAGGAGGTTCCAGGGGAGTGGCCGAACCACGCCCAAGACCATGGGGTCCAAATGGGTGGGAAAGAAAGTTGGACAAGGGCGTAAATGGGTTGGAGTTAGAGTTGGGTCCAGAGATTAATGTTGTGGGCATCACAGACCTCCTGGAGAAATTGGCGGCAGTGACTACAAGGGGTGGAGGAGACAGTGAGATAGTGGAGGTGGGGCTCGGCATTGAAGGAGAGATTGGTGAGGAGAAACTGCTCAGTGTGGACTGAATGGTGGATGGAGAGGCTGGGGAGCTTGAGGTTGACACCGAGGAAGACACAATTGGAGGGGCCAAGCCCCATGACACCGAGGTGGTGGGGGGAGATGGGCAGGTGGAGGGGACTAGTGTGTGTAGGAGCTGGAGGACTGTGAGGTTGGAGTCTTTGGCTATGGATTCAGCTTTTGAGGCTAGGATTATGAATCTAAGTTTGTCCATTTTGGTGGGGGTGGGGATTCTGTGGCCATGGTAGAAACCTTGTTTTTTATTTATTTATAGTTTTTTTGTTATTTTTAATTTTTTTTTTTGGTATTTTTATCATTAGAGAGGATCTTAACAAGTTTGTGGGGAATATTGACTCAATAGTTTGGGAGGAACATTGGCAGTAGGGTGGTAGTTTGAGGGGGGTATTTTTACTTTCTGTATATATATATATAGAGAGAGAGAGAGAGAGAGAGAGAGAGAGTTTGTATTTATACATAAATTAAGGCATGTATAGATTACTATACCTTGTTGTTGGATCTTAGAACGAACAAGTAAATGGAAAAGAAAATTGTAAAAAATGTCTATGATAGTACATAATTCCATAAGCAATTTCACAATTTTTCTTTTCGTTCTGACGTACCTGAGGATCCTTATTTTCTTTCTGGTCAGGAAGACATCGTAATGACATAGAAATTGTGAAGAAACAATACAAAGATCCAAGTCAATCTTTCACCACATAAAAACCCAACTATGACTCCAAAAGGACAAAAAAAGTAACAATTGCAACTAGTATATCACCTCACCAGATAAAAATATTCTAAAACTTATTTATCTGCTTGCTTCCCAAAGATGCTAACTACTTGCCAAATTATGTCAAACTTTCAAAATCGTCCTAGATCTGTGAGAGCCATCAATGAGATGTGATCCATTGTTGGACCATTGATAAGGCTGATGGTGTCTGATTACATTACTTTCTCTTGATTTTCATGAGATCCAAAAGGAAATTCTTAGTTCTTGTTTCCTTTAAAATGACTGGTTTTGGTTTGATCATATTCGTGTTGTTTGCAATCTTATTCTTGCCACAAATCCAAGTGTCTTCCCATTTTCAGATACACTTTGGCTTTAGTTTCAGTATTGTTATATGCTCATTGCATTGTGCTGGTATTCAGTGTCTGATGTATATGTACCATTATCCTGATATATGGTATGACTATGCTACATGGCATGCAAAAAGTGGTTCAGTAGATTCTGCAGTCAAAGTATTTCAGCGAGCTTTGAAGGCTCTTCCTGGTAATTTGCTTCTTGTTCTTGTGTCTTTTCACTAAGGTTTATAGTTATTCTTCAGTAGTGCTTACTTCTCTTCTTATTATGCTGTATATGGTTTGACTCATAGCATATATGTTTCTATTATTTTGATGTAAATTTCGGTATTAGAGCATTTTTTCGCCTTTACTTTCTACTGGGCATGGCCTCAGTATTTCATGCTTTCTTTTATCCCTTGTTAAAATATTATTTTTCATTTGCTTTTCTTCCTTACTATTTATGATCAGACTCAGAAATGCTAAGGTATGCATATGCGGAGGTGGAGGAATCTCGTGGAGAAATTCAGGTACTGAGAGTCAGCCATCTTTTCCACATGCTCCATTCCTTGGTTCTTGGTCTTTGAACTTTGCTTCTGCTTTGTTGCAGTCTGCAAAGAAAATATATGAGAGCCTGTTAGGGGATGGTGTTAATGCAACAACACTTGCGCATATACAAGTAAGTAACTTTGAATTGTTTGGTTGACCTTTTCTTCAGAGTACGTAGTATGGCTGACAGTGGTCATGAGAAGTGAAAACTTCCAAGTACGTACTCTTTAAGGTCCAGAGCTGAGGCCTGCACATCAGGGTCAGTCCAAAGCCAAGTCTTTTGGCATACATGTATAGAAATTGAAATTATGATGAAATAGCCTAGGAAAAAAAGAAAAAGAAAAAGAAATTATGATGAAAGAAAGACAACCCCAAAGGAGGGATAGGAAGATGCTTTTGAAAAAAAAAAGGATCTATGACAACTTTAGAAGTAAAACAAGTTAGAAAATCTAGGGGGAAAATAGTTGGACAATCAAGGTTATAATGGGACTCCAAAAGTCTAGAACTAAAAAAACATGATAAAGAATTTCATTTGAACTGGCCTTGCTGCATTAATTTTTGTCCTCTTCATTTCTTAGTTGCTTGGCATATAGTATTAATGTCATAGATATCTTCGATCTTGGCTTTTTCCCCCCAGATTTTTGTTTGGCTAAAGTTAGAAATTTGATAGCATGCAATTCACAGCCTGTCCTTAAAATTTCTCAGTTGACTTTTGTTTTTCGTGCTGCAGTTTATTCGCTTTCTAAGAAGGACTGAGGGTGTTGAAGCAGCTCGCAATTACTTTTTAGATGCTCGAAAATCCCCAAACTGCACATACCATGTTTATGTGGCTTATGCAATGATGGCCTTTTGTCTTGACAAGGATCGAGAGGTCTTCCTTATTTCTTTTCCGTTAAATTTTCATGTTTAGCTCAGGACTCTGCCTATAATGGTATCCATATATAATTACTGCCTATATTGGTTGTGGGCTTATGTATTCTACAAAACTACTGTCTTATTTATCATTATTAATATTAATTATATAATTGAAAAAATGAAACTTTTCTACTTCCTCGACTGTCCCTGATCGNAAGCAGCTCGCAATTACTTTTTAGATGCTCGAAAATCCCCAAACTGCACATACCATGTTTATGTGGCTTATGCAATGATGGCCTTTTGTCTTGACAAGGATCGAGAGGTCTTCCTTATTTCTTTTCCGTTAAATTTTCATGTTTAGCTCAGGACTCTGCCTATAATGGTATCCATATATAATTACTGCCTATATTGGTTGTGGGCTTATGTATTCTACAAAACTACTGCCTTATTTATCATTATTAATATTAATTATATAATTGAAAAAATGAAACTTTTCTACTTCCTGATCATCAGAACTAGTAATTTATATTATCATAATTGAAGTTGTCTTCTTGCTGTAAATATGGTGGTGAAAAAGATCCTCTGCCCTTTGCCCCGCCTCCCCGCCTCCCTTTCTTTGTTTACTGGGATGCACCTATATTTATTGCCTATCTAAGCATTCTCCAAGCATGGACAATTCAGCAATTAATTAATGTTGATTTGCTACTTTCTATGGTTTGTTATACTATGTTTGATTACAAACATGTTAAATCACCACTCATTTCAAAAGTTTAAGCTTATAAAAATGAATGAATTTAATCATTTAATTTATATTATAATACTCTTCCTCATGTGTGGGCTTAAACTCTCCCTTAATAGATGAGGGTCAACACTTGAAATATTTAATTGAAATGTGAGGTTAATGATAGAGACAAAGTTCAAACTTAGGACCTTTATTCTAATACCATGTTACAGATCACTCATCCCAAAAGCTTAAGCTTATAGGAAGTGACAAATTTAATCATTTAATTTATATTCTAATAAATAAACCTGCAACTCATCCTATTTTCCACATCATGCAGGTTGCACATAAAGTTTTTGAAGTGGGATTGAAACGGTTTATGCATGAGCCTGTATACATTCTTGAGTGAGTTCATCTATCTAAATCAGAAATTGTGCATCTTGCTGTGCTTTGATGATGTGCATGTGGTGTGGGAGACATTACGGCACTTGCATCATCTTGTCTTATTGGTAATTAGCTTCTAAATATAATTTATTATTGTCCTTAATCTCACAGATATGCAGACTTTTTGACACGCTTGAATGATGATAGAAATATCCGGGCCTTATTTGAGCGGGCATTGAGTTCACTGCCACCAGAAGAATCTGTTGAGGTAGATCTAATGTGTGTTATTGCTTTGTTGGGAGATTTTATGTGGTTCTGATTTAACTTCATTTGCAGGTCTGGAAACGGTTCACCCATTTTGAGCAAACTTATGGCGATCTGGCTAGCATGTTGAAGGTAGTTAATTTGCTTTCAATTACATTTTCGTGAATATGAATATTCTTTCTCCTTTTTCTATGCATTATACTCTTTCATTTCATCTGAATTGAGAGTTGCTCAACTTATATGTAGCCTTTTCTTTTTAACATAACAAACCATGTCAAGTTGCTTTGCTCTATAATCTGTAGAAATTATTAAAGAACATGTTTCTTTGTGGGTTAGTTATACATTGTTAGATGTGGAAGCTGCTATACCATTTCTTAATTAGCAGGCACTCACTTCTTTTTCAGTTTTCTGTTGCTTAAGTAGAGGAATGGGAACAGCGTCTAGTCTCAAATTCTGTGCTGTGCAATGCTGTGTAATTGGCATGGATATTCATGTGTTTTGGTTTTGTTACTTTCCTGATTACCTAGAATAAAGCATATTCTTCCGGGCAGAATATTCTATTGGAACGTTGACTTCATAGAGTTTCATTTTATAACATATTGCAGAAATCATTTCTTATAAAAAAAAAAAAACATATTGCAGAAATCAGATTTGATAGCATCATTGCAGGATAATATTGTTAAAAGAATTTTCTAGTAATCATATCATACAGCCACAAACGTGAAAAGATATATTCTCTATATAGAAAGTATATAGAATAGTTTTGATTTATAACCAAAAAGCAACAAAAAGCATTTTTCTTTGCCAATGATTGTAGGTGATGATATTTCTTCAGAAGCTTTTTTATTTTAATTTAACTTGATTTTTTATTTTGAAAACTTTGGCTTCTCATTTGTGTTGTTTGCATTATGTGTTGTAGTTTCTTTCACTCTAGCATACGTGCTCAATAGGAGAGATTGTGTGATAGTGCCCTAAGCACTAAAAAGTTATCATACGCCATAGAAATAATTGTTTTTATGCTTGATTTTTGTGTGTGCATACTTCTCTAAATAATGTTCGAGGATTGATTCTTTTTATGTGATTTTAATGCTTTGTAAACTTGTTCCCATGTCAATGTTTGAGTAACTCTTTGGATATATTGCTTAGCTTGTTGAACACCTGAGAATCTAATTGACTAAAAAAGTTTGGGAACTTGTTAAACCTCATATAGGTTGAACAGAGAAGAAAAGAAGCTCTTTCTAGAACAGGGGAAGAGGGAGCATCAGCTTTAGAGGGATCATTGCAAGATGTTGTATCACGTTATAGTTTTATGGATCTTTGGCCTTGCTCTTCTAAGGATTTGGATCATTTGGCACGGCAAGAGGTACATTCAGTTTGAATATTTTGTTGTTCATATGATTAATCGCAATAATAATATCTTTTATTATCAATTGATCAGATCATCTTCAGATATCATGTTTATTATTTATTCTGAACTTGATAAAGTGAAAGCTTTATTAGATTGATAAGAGTACAAGATTTTAAAGACTACTTGGTCTGCGCCCCCCCCCCCCCAAAAAAAAGGGTTCTCCCACTTTGCACTTTATTTAATGTAATATATTTGAAAATGAGGTGCCCTGGGGATGGATATGTGTATATATGTTGAGGAAAAAAAAAGAAGATGGTGAAGCACTCAATTTAGAGCTACCAATTTGCTATTGTCATTTTCTGTTTTCTTGGGCAGAAAGGAAGAATCACTGAACAATTCACCCTTCAGTTGTGTCTTTGTTCCATAGAGGTGGGGATAACATATGTCACCTGGGCAACCTTGCACCAGACCAGATGCTTGTGCTTGTTTATGTAGCACAAGTTGCAACTTGCAACTTGCAACCACAGTTATAATATTATTTTGTCACCGTCGTGCATATAGTATCTATGGGCTGCTGTAAGTGCATAACAAACACCTCAACACATAAAACACTTAAAACTACTTTTGGTTTTATGTCACATCACAACCAAAAAATAAAAAATACCCTAAAAAGTTTTACCAAACGAACTTTTTTTTTTTAATTATTTAAATTTAACAAATGATAGAAGAACTGTTGATCCTATTAATCCCTTATGACTACCCACACTGAATGGAACTCTAGACCTCCTCTTTGAAGTTGAAGTTGGAGAGAAGTAACAGTAGGCTAGAAGGCCATTTGTACTGTAAGTACTGTTGCTCGTGCTGTATGACAATTGGACTATTAAGTACCAGGATTACAGTAACCAGAAACAAAGTATGAGCTGAAATCAGTTGTCACTCTGCTACTCGAAGATATTGCCTATAAATAGTTAGATAGTCTCCTCAGTGTCTGATGACGTTATGTTAAAGCTGCAATTATTGTTCATGCAATAGTAACGTATTTAATCTTGAGGGTGATACATTCGCCATTAAGGCGCAAAAAAAATACAAAATTATATTAAAACTGTGTGGAGTTACTGCAAGTATTTTTTAATTTATATATGTTTGTGTATTGATTCTACTTAATAAAAAAAAAAATTGTGTATTGATTCCAATTCCACCTTCTGGTTTCACTTTTTCAGTGGTTTGTTAAAAATATCAACAAGAAAGTGGAGAAGTTGGCTCTGCCTAATGGCCCTGGCTCTACAGGTACTGTTATCGCGTTTATGTACTGTTATCATTTTTATTCTTATGACTGATTTATTGATACTTTTTGGTTATCACCCTGGTTCACTGCACCCTTCGTGCAGATAAGGTTTCTACAGGCTTGATAAGCAATTCAACCTTGTCTGCAAAGGTTGTTTATCCCGATACTTCTAAGATGATGATTTATGACCCAAGGCAAAAATCCGGTATGTTTTCCCTGATTAGTCATTTATTTTTTACTTCTATTAACTTATTTATTTAGCAGTTTACCCTACTATCATTCGGCAATGGAACACTACTGTATGATAACAAAGTGCCAGTGAGTCATACAATATTTCGTCATGATAAATTTGCTTGAAACCGTGTTACCTAACTGAGAAACTATTAAGTATGTAGAGGTCAAATATGGATTGAACTAGGATATTTTCATATATAAATATACTAGCATGATTTTTGACTCCGAAGTATAAACCTATCATATTCTAATGGATTTCATTACTGTTTTATTTTATGTTAGAGAAATTCATCAGTATTAAATGGCTTAAATTTAATCAATAACACTTTTGTTAAGCGCTTTGGGTACAATCGAGTATAAAAGCCTCATGGGGCCTAGGTGCAAAGTGCAAAGCACAAGTGCATTCCTTTGACCTAATCAAAGAAAACATTTCAAGATGCAAGGCAGAGTTATTTGTGAGAGAGAGAAGGTAAATGGTAATAAAATACTACAAAATTAGTATTTTTATTCATTGATAAAAAATTATTCCTTGAAGGCGCTTTTAGAGAAGGTAAATGATATTTTCAAGGTGTTCTTTGAAACATCAGCCTCTCAGATTTGTGTGTGTTGTTGTTGCTGTTGTCGTTGTTTTTTTTTTTTTTTTTTTTTTTTTCCAGTTCTTTATTATCAAAATAAAATGGAAACGGAGAAAAAGATTTGACTTGGCCATTTAATCACTTGTAAGGAATGCGTTGTGTGAATTGAAAATTTCGTTTTCTGCGTGATCATACTTTTACTCTGTATATTTCATATTGTTGCAGTATGTAGATTTACTACTTAATGGCTTGACTTATTTGATGACTGTAGGGATGGAAATTCTTCCAAGTGCTTCAGCATCTGGAGTTTCTGCTGCATTTAGCAACTTATCAAATCCAATTGTTGCAATAGTGGGTGATGGAACAACCAATGCGTTTGATGAATTACTGAAAGCAACACCACCTGCATTGGTAGCATTTTTAGCAAGCTTGCCTGCTGTTGAGGGTAATCTTCTTAACTTCCATTCCTCATTTATGTAATAATACCAATCTCAATTGCATGTTTCAGCCAATAAGATGAACCACTGCTAATGAATCATTATATTGAATGGGTAAAGAAGTAGTCTAGATTCATGGTTGTAAGCGGTAACATGTTATAATTAATGCTTGCTTTGCAGTTCTTAGGAAGCAGTGTAAAAAGTCTAGTGTCTTTTTTTTTTAGTACTTATTGAGTTTATCTGGGTCTTGCAAGCTTCTTACTGTATTTGTTGAGTTATTGGATTTAACTGATGGCAATGAAGGCGTATAATCGATTCATGGCTACTAATCACTTGCACTGCTGCTGAATGAGGTTTGCTTTTCTTTGGGAATTTCAGGTCCAACACCAGATGTGGATGTTGTATTATCAATTTGCTTGCAAAGTGATATACCAGCAGGGCAGACTGGCAAATCAGGGACTTACCCAATGCAACTGTCAGGAGGTCCTGCTCCTAGCACAAGTGACCTCTCTGGGTCAAGCAAGGCCCATCCCATCCCGAGTGCTTCATCTTTCAAACCAACCAGGGACAGACAATCTGGGAAAAGGAAAGATCTAGATGGTACGTGCTGATATTATTAATTATTATACTCATTTAAGAACATCTTACATGTCTGAGCGACGACCCTTTTGAAACGCATTTGCTGCATGTTTTAGAGATTAATTTTGATTCTTGCAAATGCTACTACTGAAACGTCTTCAAAGGACGTGAGATTCAGAATGGGTGGGAGATCAATTTGATGCTTATGAATAATCTTTGAAGATATCTATTCACAGATATCTGATGGGTTAAAAGCAATCTGATGAGTAGTGAATATAATTGAGCTGAGTGTCTAAATATGGAAAGCATTTTACTAATGCTACCTTGTGAACAAATATAGGGCAAGAAGATGATGAAACTGCCACCGTACAAAGCCAGCCACTACCAAGAGATGCTTTTAGGATACGACAAATCCAGAAAGCTCGAGTAAGTACTGTTTCAAAAGCTAGAGGTGCCACTTCACAAACAGGATCTGCTTCATATGGAAGTGCTCTCTCTGGAGATTTATCTGGTAGCACTGGCTAATTTTTTTTTTTTTTTTTTTTTTAATTATATATATTTTTTAATATATCTCTTTTCTTTCTTAAGCTTCTTATGCAAAGTTATTTTTTATTTACTAATTTAAGCCAATTTTTCCTTCTTACTCGCATGTTTAAATATATTCAAGTGAATAATTATTTTGAGACAAATTTCTTTGACAAGGAAAGATATTGGAAAGAAATACACTAGTATTTAATCTACCAAGCCTTGGTCGTGCCTATACTTTGCAGTTTGCATTAACTTTCCAGCTTAACCATTATTAAAGAGGGAAAGCATGAACTTGGAGATGGGATATTTACGTTCTGTAGTTTGTTTTGTCCAAATTCCAACTGATGAAAATGTAGTTACCAATGAATAATGAGGAATGCCAGGCTTAGATTATTAATATTGAGAGAGAGAGAGAGAGAGAGAGGTTAATATTGAAAAGGTTATTTTAATAGGGTAGAGAAGGATTGAAAAGTAGATGAGAGAGAGAGAGAGAGAGAGTTGTTAATATTGAAAAGGTTATTTTAATAGGGTAGAGAAGGATTGAAAAGTAGATGAGAGAGAGAGAGAGAGTTGTTAATATTGAAAAGGTTATTTTAATAGGGTAGAGAAGGATTGAAAAGTAGATGATTAAAATACAAAAAGTAGATTTTCTAGTTAAAAATTAGGGTTAAATATATTTTTATCCAATGTGGTATAGCAATTTTTATATTTTTTAACCTAAGTTTTGATTCGTATTGTATACCTCATCTGTAGCCAAAAATGGAGATGATACTTGCGTTCAACTTTCATAAATTGTTGGAAATTTATGTCAATGCCCTTTAAAAATTGACATGTGTTCCTATATCTCATTAAAAAAAAAAAAAAACCTAAAATAATTAAAAAAAATTTAAAAAAAAACTTTTTTTAAAAAAAGGGATGGCTACTTCATTTATGGCTAAAAGTGGAGATGGTCCATCCACCATCCATCCAACTTTTATTCATAAATTGATGAAAATTCATGTCAATCCTCTTTGACATGTGTCCCTATACGGCTATATCTCATTTTTTTTTTTAAAAAAAATAAACTTTTTGAAAACAAAAAAAGATTATTCAAGTTGCCCCATTTTTCCCAAAGGGACAGCCAACCAGTCTGACTAGTATGAGAGTAGGAAATCATCTCAAGCCAATCGGGGGTAGTCAAACCGACTCCTGATCACGAGGGAGGGGTTGGAAAGAAGATGAAAAAATTATTATTATTATTATTTCTGAAAAAAAAAGGTATGCACTTGCCTTGTCCTAAATCATCAATTTGGACTAGACCTGCCACTTGCTCTAGCAGACAATTTGGGATTGTTAGCATCAATGCTGCCGTCTATGCCGGTCAGGATATGTCGTGATATGATATCCGCTCAACGTACACTCCCAAGATGTCGATCTTTACGAAGTAGAATGTGATTTTCAAAGCATTGTTAGTAGCCTTCTACTTCTTAACAAATGATACAATAATCGATCGTTTGAAATCATATATATATATATATATAGTGGTCATAAAATATAATAATATATGGTCGATCGCTTAGAATTGGCTACGAAATTAACACCACGTACTTGGAATATTATTGTATTACGTACATTTGTTAATTAGAAGTTGAATAATATATATTAAACTGGTGAAAGACTCTTTTCAAAGGCATGAGGACCAGGCCAGTTGAATTTTTTTACGTGGCTTCCTTCCTTGGAGATAACTTCTTTTATTTATTTAGGAGAAATTAGTTTTACCCCCATGAACTACCTCTCTCTTCATTTGCCCCCATGAACTACCAATGTTACTTAAGACCCTAATGAACTGCCATTTCGCTACCAATGGCCTCATACCGTTAGTCAAGAACGTTAAACATGATGGTCAACGTGAACAGTACCATGAACAGTGTCGTTGATTGATGGAATAATACCGTGAACAGTACAGTTGACCGTTACGTTTGACACCTTTGAC
This sequence comes from Carpinus fangiana, assembly GCA_006937295.1. Taxonomy (NCBI): domain Eukaryota; kingdom Viridiplantae; phylum Streptophyta; class Magnoliopsida; order Fagales; family Betulaceae; genus Carpinus; species Carpinus fangiana. Next base: position 32,713,258 of record CM017327.1, on the reverse strand, counting down.
TAACGGTAGGGGGTCGTTGGTAGTAAAATGGCAATTCATGGGAGGTCTTAGGTAACCTTGGTAGTTCATGGGGACAAATAGAAAGAGAGTGGTAGCCCATGGGGGATAAAACTAATTTCCCCATTTATTTATTTTTGGGAAGCTTTGTGAATCGGAAATTATTTTTCTATGAGATCATTCCAAACTCCAAGCATCATATATATATATATATATCGATCCGAGTAAACCCGACCGCCTGCCTTATACTCCAAGGAGCTGCATATATTTTTTTCCCTCTTTCGTTTTCCTACACTATAAATCATCCTCGAATTTGTTGTATTGTTTGATGTGAAAGTATTATATAGGATCGATTGAAGTGTTTTTGCCTTAATTAACTCAAACGAGTGAAACATATCTTACTCTCTCTGTGGACAATATCAGAAACCGACAAACACATCTTATATACCCTTGCTGTAATTTATCTTCTGATGTTACTCTAAGTTCTGTCGGTTGGCTGTGACGACAGCTCGCTTGTTCAGTCTATGTGGCTTCCCTCTTTTGCAAAGAGGTTCTAGTAACCCCTTGATTGATTCTCTACATGCATCAGCCTCCCATTTGGTACATGGTATGGACTCATATTGATTCAAGAGAAAAATGTATTGAAAGTCTCCCGATGTGCCAACTTTAGGGCACATGCTTTAGCTAAATGGGCCGCTTCTAATCGTGTTTTTGGTAGCATTCCCACATGATCACCTATTCTCTCTTCCATTCGGATCAGAAATGGGAAGGATCCCCCTCTGTAGCCTTTTCTCCTTATTCATTTAGAAAAAAAAAAAAAAAAAAAAAGAAGAGAAAAATGTATTGATTCAAGGACTCATATTGGTACATGCGTTCAAATGGGTGTCTGGACGCGTCGGGTTTAGAGTTGTGTCTTCATCTGCAACTTTTGACGTGATACACTCTCGAAAATATAAAAAAAATCACAAGTGAGGGAGAGTTGAGTTAATGTAAAAAGACTCCCAAGTGAGTGAAAAATTGTTGTGTCTTACATTGAAAAAATATAAAAGAAAAGAGTGCTTAAAATACCTAAGTAGACCTTAACTCATTAGCTTAGGCTTTAAGGCTAGAGTTGTATTCAACTATGTATATTAATGTACTCTTGGTAAAAAGCCATAATCGCTTTATCTCCAAACAAAGACTTTAGTGTTCGACGAAAAATTTACCAGACCTTATAATAAGTGCTAATAATTTATAAAGAAAAAAGTTAAGTGCTCTCCTAGCGTTCTTCTTGTGTCCTCCCAGTCCTAAGTGAAAATTATTTTATAAAAACCAAGTGAGAGAAATAAAAGAAACTTTCTTTTTTGTTTTTTATAAAAAAAGTGATTGATGTTATATAAAAGGGGAAACTTCATTTACCCCCCCGAACTTTGGCCACTTTTGCAAATACTCCCCCAAAGTTCAAAATATCTCTCACTTAGGTGTATCAAACTTTGGTTTTCTCTCACTTTGCGACTTCCGTACAGAAAATCCTTCACAATGTCAATTTTACTTCTGACTCCAAAACTACAATACCCACCCAGCCCAAAACGACGTCGTTTGGCCATTAAATTTATTAAAAAAAGAAAGATGAAAATCGAAAAAAAAAAGGATGAAAATCCAAAATGGGGTGGTCTGGCCACCCCATTTTTGGCCAAGGGGTGGTTGGAGCCACCCCTACGGCCGGTCTGGGGGTGGTCAAACCACCCTATGCCCAAGGGGGTGGTCCGGCCACCCACAAAAGGCCAAAAAAAAAAAGGTAGGGGGTGGCCGAAGCCACCCCAAGCCCTTGGGGGTGGTCCGGCCACCCCCAAAAGCCCAAAACCCATTTTAACCTCTTTTTTTTTTTTTTTTTTTTAATTTTTTTTTTTTGGCCTTTTGGTGTTGGCTAGACCGGCCGTGGGGGTGGCTCCAGCCACCCCATTTTTGGATTTTCATCCTCTTTTTTTTTTCCCCATTTTCATCTTTTTTTTTAAAAAAAAAAAATAAAAAAATTAATGGCCAAAACGACGTCGTTTTGGGCTGGGTAGGTGTTGTAGTTTTGGAACCTAAAACGGTGTAGTTTTGGAGTCAGGGGTAAAATTGGTATTCCGTTAAGATTTCTGTACGGAAGAGGCAAAGTGAGAGAAAACCAAACTTTGATACACCTAAGTGAGAGAAAACCAAATTTTGATAAACCTAAGTGAGAGAAAACCAAAGTTTGATATACCTAAGTGAGATGTTTTAAACTTTAAAGGGGTGTTTGCAAAAGTGGCTAAAGTTCGAAGAGTAAGTGAAATTTCCCCTATATAAAAAGTAAGAATGTTATAAGATGAATTTTGTGAGGAATAGTTGGGGGCTTTTAACAAACTTGTGGTTGACAAACCCTTTTGCCTTCGTGTTACTGTAGTTGATGTAATATAAAGTTTTAATTTTCTTTTGTATCGAATAGTAAAAATAGTTTTTTATTTTGTAATGATTTTTTTTTATTCGAATAATAATAATAAGGGGAAACTTCAGAAACCCCCCTCGCCCCCCATCTTCCACCGATTTACACAAATCCCCCACGAAACGAAAAAACTCTCACTTACCCCCCCAATCTTCCATTTCCTCTCATTGACGCCCCTTCTGTCCCTTTCAGGCGTCAAATGCAAATGGAATGCCCATCACGTGACTTTCACGTGATTTTTTTAGCTCTGACCTCCCCATTTTGCCTTCAGGAAACACCAGCTTCAGTTGTCCTCATTTAACCCAACCCGAAGCTTCATATTCCCTATATCACGAAGCTCGTGTACAAACCTATATCCACAAGAAAGTCGAGGAACGACTGAAGAAAGAAGGTCGGAGCTGAGGAACGAGCTGAAGAAAGAAGGTCGAAGCTGAGGAACGAGAATCGTACGGCGAACATTTTCACACGACGGCGAAATCACCCATCGGGAAAAATCATCCATCGGGCAAAATCTCAGAAGATGGAGCAGTCAGAGGGTGAGGTAAGAGATTCAGGATCGAGCTATCCAATTTGCAAATGTGGGAGCAAAGCCGTTATCAAAATTGCATCAACAACTAAAAATCATGGCAGAAGGTTTTACACCTGCGTCAATTATGTGGTAAGATTTGTTTGAGAATTTATTTTGATGAAAAAATTTATGCTCATCCCGTGATGCCTAAATCATGTAGGTGTGGGTTAAACCCTAACTTGTATTAAATTATTTAGGTTTCGGGTGGTTTGAGATTTTTTATTTTTATTTTTTTTGTGGGCAAAAATGTTGTGCTCATCCTTATGCCTAAATCGTGTAGTTACGGGTCTAACCCTAATTTGTTTGATTATGCATAATGAAATAAATCGTGGTTGCAATTTTTTTAGATGGGTTGAATCAGAATTTTGTGTGTGCGGTGATCGAGTGATGTCGATGTTGTTGGCGTGGCAGAATGATTTGAAGTCTGAGAGGGCAATGAAAGTCTTCAAATGCAAGATTCAACTTGCTGAGTACAAGTCAAAAATTGAAGTAGATGTTGCTAATTTTGCACTTAAACTTGAAAGGATTGAGAATAAGTATCGTTCGATGCAACTGAAGTTTCGAGTTGCAGTTGCATGTTGTTGGTGTCTTGTTGCTGTGTTGATGTGTTTCCCTTATTGTAATGGATTTGCATCAAGGTTGATGTTAAGCAGCTGAAATTTGTTGTCTTTATTTGTATGAGACTTGTTTAGGGTTTGACTATATGAGTAGGTTTTTTGTACACAACTATTGTGTAATGTTTGGTATGGTTTTAATGTCAGGCTAACATTTGTTCCCAATATCAGTATGCAGTGTGGATATATATTGACAATAATGACATTTTCGCCTAGTCTCAATATGGCTAGATTAGTTCAATTGGCAACCCTAGTCTCAATATGTAAGACCTCAAATTTGTCATTCCTATACAAAATCCAATTGAAAAGAGTCAGACTACATAAAGACAACAAATGAGGTATCAACCCATTTCAATTCCTATTGTTATCATACAGATTTATAGCAATCTCCATTGTAAAATTAGCAAATCTATAAGCAATTCTAAACTAATCCTTTTTTGTTGCAAATCATAGCAAACACTATATATAAATACTTCCACAACTAACTACTAAATTACACGTACAATACAATCAAAGTACAAAAGTCATTAATTTCAATCAAAAACTTACATCATCCCATCATCCACATGAACTAAATTTAACCTAACCACAAGCACACTAAATATATAAGAAATTCTAAACAATTATGTTTTGTTGCAAATCATATCAAACACTATATATAGATACTTACATTATCCCATCATCCACATGTACTAAAATTAAGCTTCATTACAACCACAAGCACACTAAATCTAATTATATCATCCCATCATCCATGACATTGTTCACAAAAAATATCCCCAAACAGTTACAAGTTACAAGCTAAAGTTGTTACCTGTTTGGTGTCAAGTTACAAGTTACTAAGTTGACACCAAACAGATACACCATAAGCTAGAGGTCTTCATGACCTAATGTTCACATATTAACACAATGTCAATCTTACAAAAAATCATTGTCTTCCACAGCATAATGTCTTCACAACAGTTACTGTATTCATAACCCTTTCATTACAAAAAATCTTATACAAACATAATGTCAACAGATTAGCAAATCATTGGTCCTGCATCTTCTTCTTCCCTTTCTCCATTCTTTCAACATGTTGATGAAAACCATGTGGATGGGTTGCAGCTGTCCCTTGACCCCTTTGTATGTCGAAATCATGTGGGGCTGTTCTAAATGTTATGCCGCCAACTCTGGGAGGACCCCAAGAGCATAATGGTCCACCACCTAGAATTGGCGGAGGACCGTCGCCAATCAGGTCAACAACAAGCTTCTACTTCTTGGCAGGTTCTCTTCCACTGCTAACATGTTTCCTCAGCCTACCACCTGTCCTAGTCCTTGTTGCCAATCCTAGGGTTTGCTCCTAAAGATTGTAGATGCTTGCATGTTAGGTATACAATTAGACCACTACATTTGTTGCCCTCTTAATTTCATGGATATGAAGAATTACTCACGTCTCGTTTGTAGGCATAAGGTGTTGCTTTTCTGACTGGTTGGGTGGCAGCATTTGCATGTCCTACCCTTTCTGAACCAGAAGTTGGTACTCCCATTGAATTTGACACATGTTGTGCTGCAGCCTGTGATGCAGTATGTGAAGCTGGCCTAAATGCAGTATGGGATGCAAGCTATGAGGCTGGCTTGAATGCAGGCAGTGAGATATCATGGGGTGCAAGCTGTGAGGCTGGCCTGGCTGCCCTACCCTTTGAGACTGGCCTAGCTGCAGGCTGAGAGGCTGGCCTCACTGCTGCCAGCTATGAAAATGTTTGAGTTGTGGTGGTATCAGTTACACCAGACTGTGATCCTCCTACCCTTTTTGAACCTTGTGGTGTGCTCACTCTTCTCCTACTCCTGTCGGTAGTTGAAGTGGTAGTTGAAGGTTCATCCAACTACAAACAGCAAACATGAACAAATAAGTGAATAATTGTTGAAGGTACATCCAACCACAAACAGCAGATATGAACAAATAAGTGAACAATTATTTTTTTGTTGATAAGTATAAGTGTAAGTGAATAATTACTGAAGGTACATCCAACTACAAACACAGTAGACATGAACAAATAAGTGAGTAATTATACCATGTCCAAATTCCAGTCAATTCCTGCTGTATCCCTATGGTATTGTCGGGCACGTGACCTTCTTTCATCTTGTCTCTGCGTGGCCACACATGACCTCTTATTGTGGCCAAATTTCATGCAATACCCACATTGATTCTTCTGACCCCCTTCCTAATTGCACTTGAATTTCTAGGTTCATCAACACCCATTTCTCTCACTTTCCTAGGCTTGCCAGGAGCTGCCCTACCCTTTGGTGGCTCAATATTTGGTTAGCTGCCTCTAGGCATTGCTTTGCACTTGGCACAGGGTAGATCACATGGTCATATGCAGCTAAATACATCTTCTTGCCATAGTACTCACTCAACTCTTTAGCTGGGTCCTGACCTTGGTGTAAAATGACAGAAATTGCATGAGCACAAGGGATACCAGTTACATCTCATTTCCTGCAGCCACAAGTGTGAGCTTCGATATCCACAACAAATTTTTTTCTAAGGCACTCAACCTCAAACATCCCATTTCCTGCATATGTATACGAACAGTTGCTGGCTTCATCCTCTTCCTTTCTAGCTTCTTCCTAATTTTTTGCCCTAAGGCCTCCTCAATTGAAATTACCATTTCCCTCTTCCTCACATACCTCCTCATCAACTTATATCTAATCCCTTCCAAAATACTCAAGATTGTCTGGTCACGGAATTTTTTGATCCACGAATTGAAAGCCTCACAAGTGTTATTGTGTAAGAGGCCGGACTTACAATGTATATTGAACCATTCCCTACACCAAGTGTTAGGATCAATCTTCTCTAGGTAGGCATGTGCATCCTTACTAACTCTCTTTATATCATCCATTACTTCGTAGAATTCCATCCTTGTATAGAATGCAGCTGCTTGCCAGAGAAGATCCTTTAATAGCACACCCCGATGACCATGATTTTGAAAATTTGTGTACAAGTGTCTAACACATGTACGATGCTTGGACTGCGGGCATACTTGTTCTATGCTTAGAATGAGGCCCTGCACAACAGTTCAAAATTAGTACTACACACAATAAACACTCCATTTATGTAGAATTAAACAAATGACTAAAACTACTTTACCTTTTGTCGATCCGAAACAAAAGTGAACCCATGTTCAGTAGGGCCAAGATCCGTAACAAGCGCCTCTAGAAACCATGTCCAACAATCTTTCGTCTCAGCCTCTACAACATCCATTGCAATAGGGTACATGTTGTTGTTTGCATCCTTGCCCATAGCAGACATGAACTGCCCCTTATACATTCTCTTAAGGAAACAAGCATCAAGACCCACAACAGGCCTACAACCTTGCAGAACACCACTCTTCATGGCTGCCAAAGAAATGTAAAGCCTTTGAAATCTGCATGGCACCTGAGACATTGGTCTCTCAACCATCAAGATCAAACAACTACCTACATTAGTCCTCCTCACCATGGAGCAATAATCCCACAACCGATGGTATTGCTCATCCTCCTTGTCATAGATCGTTTCTCTTGCTATTTTTCCTTGCCCTATATAGGGAGCTCACATAGACATCAACATTATACTTCGACTTCACCTTTTTCTACAAGACCTCTATTGGCATGTTTGGCTGCTCCCTAAAGGACTCCATACATCAATCAGCAATCCAGCTTGAAGTTATCATATGATTTTGGTACGTCCTATTGCAGCTGTGTTTGGGCCTTAGGGATACTAAGAGGAATGTCATCTCATCCTTCAGCTGCCTCCTATATACCCTATACCTGTACCTTTCATCCTTGCAAACAATAACAATCCTTTTCCTCTCATTTTTCTTGAATTTCAAATCCTTCCCTCTAAGAATATTGTATTGTCTAACAGCTTTTCTAAATTCAGCTGCATCATGAAATGTATTCCCTACAACTAATGTGGGATTACTCATGTCAGTAGGATCAAAAGGGACTCTTTCGGTTACATCCTTGCTTCTAGACAATAATTCCCTATCATCATCACTACCATGTGGTGATTGCAGTTGATCACTATCGTACTCCTCTACACTACCATCACTGTAATCCCCACCCTCCACAGCAGCCCCATTCCCACCATCACCCACACCCTCACCAGCATGACCCCGATGACTATGACCAGCATGACCCTCACCACTATGACCATCAGCACCAACATCCCCTTCCACACCTTCATCTTCATCACCAACAACCCTTCTAGCATTTCCAACCCCCTCATCAATCGGCATAGTAGTAGTATCCTCATCAGAATCCATACAATCAGTATCATCACTAAGCACTGAATCCCAGAATGGATCATTTCTATACACAACTGTCCTCTCATACTCTGAATCCTCCTCTTCATCCTTATCAACTACATCATCAGTTACACCATAAGTTACTATGTACAACACTAGAAGATCATGATCTAAATGTCTTGCCACCATTTCATTTACACTAAAGTCATCTGATATAAGTCGTAATCCATGGTCTAAAGACACTCATAGTAAACTGTAATAAATAAGGTCCCTAGACCTATACCCATATGTATTACACACGTCCTCTATATCAAAAAATGTCAAGTTGTTCCTTAAATACGGGTCAGGGTAATTACTCACATTGCCCCCAATATAATTAACCATACATTGCTTGTTAAATGTACCCCCATGGTGCACCTAAAACATATAACAACATGTACCCATCGCATATCCTGCCACATCCATTACAGTCAAAATGTTGTATAGTACAATACCCCCAAACAATTCCAACCACACAAAATTAATAAAATTTCAGCGGAGTAAAAATTCCATCAAATACGAAACAACCCAACTAACAAATTTAGCAAATTAAACAAATTACACAATCATTAATGGTGGCCAACAATTGGACCCCAATGAAAACATATATTCTATCATACGTATCATTCCATAACAATGACAAAGCTATAGATATTGTATCCTAAAAGCACACAATTTAATTAAACTACTATTTTATATCTTCATAAATGAAATTTATGTAAACAAATAAACGCAAACTAAAACGACCTGAACACTAACCATTTTAGCACACTGAAAAAACNCAACTAACAAATTTAGCAAATTAAACAAATTACACAATCATTAATGGTGGCCAACAATTGGACCCCAATGAAAACATATATTCTATCATACGTATCATTCCATAACAATGACAAAGCTATAGATATTGTATCCTAAAAGCACACAATTTAATTAAACTACTATTTTATATCTTCATAAATGAAATTGATGTAAACAAATAAACGCAAACTAAAACAACCTAAACACTAACCATTTTAGCACACTGAAAAAACAACCCAACTTTTATTGACAAACACAAGTTTTTAGAAAATTGCCCTTAAAAGAAACTTGTCCATGTTGCCCTTGGACTCATAGCAGCCACGAACAAACCACAAGGTGTAAGTGGTAATTTGAAAACATTGTGCAGTGTGGTCCCAACAAATTCATACACCCAAAGGACTACATTACCCCTACACAATAAACAACAATTGTCCATGTTGCCCCTGTACTCATACCAGCCATAAAAAAATCACAAGGTGTAAGTGGTAATTTGAAAACATTGTGCAGTGTGGTCCCAACAAATTCATACACCCAAAGGATTACATTACCCCTACACAATAAACAACAACTTCACAACTTGCCCCTGTACTCATAGCAGCCACGAACAAACCACAAGGTGTAAGTGGTAATTTGTAAACATTGTGCAGTTCCAACAATTTCATACACCCAAAGGACTACATTACCCCTACACAATAAACAACAACTGCACAAAAAAGTGAACCTTTCTGCCAATACATTAAGCACAGTTGTTCCTTTCAAGCTCAGCAAGCAACCATGAAATGCACAATAACAGGTCAGCAAGCAAACATAAAGGGACCACTTGACCACTTTATTCAATGTATAAAACTCATAGTGCTACTCACGTGTCCAACACAAGTCGAAGATAGGGGACCACAGTTAGCTTGGACAAAAGAACAACATCTTTCAAAAAAACCAACGACCATAAACCATAAACATATGACAACTTTTCACATATTTGTTTGACAAACCCTAAACTCTTTAAAAAACGATGAAAATATGACCCAATCCAAATAAATAATACCTAAACCCTAAAACAAATCCACAAAATCCCTAATCCAGAGCCGTTACGTGCAAAACCCCCAAACATCCAATAGAGATTGTTCTATAAAAGAAATTTATTTTACAAACCCTAAATGTATATTTTAGGGATAACGAAACTTACTTGATTATCGTTAATCCAAACTATTTTAGATGGGATTTTGACTAACTTGTACCAAATCTACACCCACACTTCAGCTACAATGGTTCGTCACCGACAGAGCAACCCGTGGTTCCTATGAGCTGTGAGCCCTAAAAGCGTTTGGGTCCTTTGACTCCTTTTATGTTCGAAAATGTTGAACATTTAACCTTAAATTTGGCTCTTATCGAATGAGGGTAGTTTAGCTATTTCGGTAGTGTTTCCTGAGGGCAAAACGGGGAGGTCAGGGCTAAAAAATCACGTGAAAGTCACGTGATGGGCATTCCGTTTGCATTTGACGCCTAAAAGGGACAGAAGGGGCGTCAGTGAGAGGAAATGGAAGATTGGGGGGGTAAGTGAGAGTTTTTTCGTTTCGTGGGGGATTTGTGTAAATCGGTGGAAGATTGGGGGGGGGGGTTTCTAAAGTTTCCCCTAATAATAATAAGAATCAAATAATGTGGTATAAAAAGTTAAAAAAAAAAAAAAGAAAAAAAAAAGTTAATGTTAATTTTTTTTTAAAAAAAGTAAAAAGCTTAAAAAAATAAGGGGAAACTTTAGAGAACCTCCTGAACTTCCACCCTTTTTGAAATACCCTATTCGAACTTTAAAAACTCTTAATTTACCCCATTGAACTTTCAATTGCTCTCAATTTGGACCATTCCATACATTTTAGTGTTTAAAATTTTTGAAAAAAGACTAAAATACCCCTGATTTTTATTTTTTTAAAAACTTAAAAAACGTTATGAAAATTGGAATTTTATACAAAAGTCACCGTTTAAAATTTCAACTTCCAATTTTTTTTATTTTTTTAAAAAATGAAAATCAGGGGTATTTTGGTATTTATCAAAAATTTTAAACTCTAAAATGTACAGAGAGGTCCAAATTAAAAGCAATTAAAAGTTCAGGGAATAAATTAAATTTTTTTTAAGTTTATGAAAGTATTTCAAAAAAATAAAAGTTCAGGGTTCACTTAAATTTCCAAAAAAAAAAAAAAAACAGAAGATTGAAAGTGACTGCCAAACACCCGCAGCTCACGCTGACAGAACAAAGAAGGGTCTGACTAGAGCTGACACAAGGAGCGCCTCTGCTTGACTTTTAAAAGGCCTGAGCAGTGAGTGTTGTACAAAAATAAATGTACTCACAAGCGCACGAGTCGTGTGCAATATGGTGGTGTGCAAGTGCGATGTCGAACCCACAGGAAATTGTATTCTTGAAAGGCCAATTTATATCTAAGCTAATTTAACCCTAATCTAGTTCTAAAAGGGTTTTGATTTGGGGTTTTTGAAAAACTAAAAGACTAAACATAAAATAAAAACAAAAGATAAAGTACTAAGGATGCGGAATCCACACTCACCAAATCAGAACAACACATACTTCATGTTCATCAATATTAATCCGAAGTTCTCACAAATTAAATCTTATGTATGTTTTACTACGCTTCAAAGAATTTATCAAAACCATCCCATGTATCCATTCCGTGTACAAATCACAAAAGGAATCCAAATTTAATTGAAACACCAAATGAATCCGAAGAACAAATCACAAGGGATATCCAATTTTTAGGCATATAAAACCAAGCAATCAATTATGTGTAATTATCCTAAATTATCAAGTGTATCCTTGAATCACAACAAGATATCCAAGAATCATTCCACACATTGAAAAGAAGTAAAACAATTAATATATTAAACCATAAAATCGAACAATAAAAACTTACATAAGAGTACTGTTGTTCTTCAATGGTGAGGCTTCATCCCCAACCTTAGTTGGGGGTTAGCCCAACATAAATATAAATCCTAAACTAGAAAAACTAAACTAAAGAGAAGCTGTGAATTTTTGTCTCCGGGCTTGTATATCTTTCTTGACTGCAAAGAGGTCTATTTATAGGCTTAGAGAAGTCCTAGAAGCCCTAGTAAACCTAGACAATTCGGAGGTCAGTCTCCCAGTCAAAATAGAAGTATGAAATCCGGATAAGATTCGCTCAAATTTGCGTTCTCATATTGCGGGACGATTTTGGCATAGTAAACGTCCGAATTAGGAAAATTATATTTCACAATAAATTGTATAATTTTGAACTAGGTTTCCACTGACATGCGAATCACCTCAATCCAATATTTGAGAAGAAATTTATGGTCAAAACACTGAAACATATGCATAATCTGAATTTGAATCAAATCCGAATTTATCTCCATTAAGGGAAATTCCGATTTTATCCTTCCTTTGATTTGGTCAAACTTAACCACATCTTCTAGGTCTTCTCAAAGTATGGTTTATTCCAAGACTTTGCAATTTTCTCCTTTTAAGATGCAGTTTCTCTTCAGCAACCTACAAAACACTAAAACACAAATCTAACACAAAGCGTTAGATAACGACACAGCTAAAGGATTAACTAATGTAAATTAAGGGGTCCAAATATGTAATATTTAGCTCTTATCAGTGAGCAGTGTGGAGAACTAAAGTAAAGAAGGGAGAAGGGACACGTCGATCAAGTGGTCCTTTTAAAGTTGTTCTCTTTTTTAGAAAGAGAAATAATGTCGGTGCTGAGCTACTGCATGGTTAGTTACTAGTTATGTATATATATATATATAGTTAATTGTTGGGTCAAGGATCAACCTTACATAGGCCTAATAGTTCACTGGCCCCTGTCAAAGCCCAGGTAAGTCAGAGCCCAAGAACGTCTCAGGTCTCGAGTCTCCGAGACCACTTCTCAGATCCAAGTCGAAAGGATCCGAGACCAAGGACTCGGATTCGAGACCTCCGAGACTCATGTCCGAGGCCCACGTGTCTGAGGCCTCCGAGACCTTTGAGTCTGAGACCTCCGAATCTAAGGCCCTGAAATTTAGGGATTGGGGATTTGAATCCTTTTGAATGATATGCGATGTGATCTTATCCATCCAATTCAAATGTCAAGCACTTAGAAACGCGGAATTAGATGCTCTATCTGCAGGAATTCTGAATTCAAACGCTAACAACCAAATCCTATCTTGATCTCTGAAGATTAAGGGACAGATAACTACTCAAATCCCTCGATAACAGACTGCCTCGTAGCAAGTCAGGGAAGAGTCAATCATTGGTTAGGGGACTACCGCTCCATGCCTAATACAAGTCCTACCACACATTCTGGTAACGCAACTCTAGCATTCTTTACGCTTTTGTTGTTTTCTCATTCTCTCTACAGCAAACATTGACTTAGGCATCGGAGTGGCCCCGCTGGCTCACCCCCGGTCTCTCTTCGATCCTATTATCTTCTCAACTGTGCAGGTAATTCACATTTGGAGCACTCAAACCAGGAATTCATCAAGTGTGCCATGTCACCAATCGGGAACTGTGCATCAACAGTTTGGCACCGTCTGTGGGAACCGTCGATTCTTCAATCACTTCTCATCATCCAAAATCTAACATGGTGAATACACGCTCTTCACACCTGTTACAGCCTCACCCGTTGTAACCTCCCCCGTTGCAGTCGCCTCCTAGCTCTCCTGGAGCGTTCAACAGTCCAGAGTTGGCAAAATTCTTGAAGAATATGGCGAAATAGATGGAAGTCCTCAGGAAGCAAAATGAGGAGCTCAATACTCGGCTCACATTGGCCAAAGCCTGGAGTAGTCAGAAGGAAAGAGAGCTCGAGGAAAGGTGTGAGAAGGAAATGCGAGATAGAGTTCGCCATGGAAAGAGGCCTGTTAACCTTGAGCAGCTGGATAACGAAAGCACGGTCCAGGGAGAGAATGAAGAAAACCATGATAAATCACGCCGAGTGGAAACTCCCAATGGTTGATCACGTCGGGAAAGGTCTCGACACGAAAAGTCTCAGCATGAGGGGTCTCGACGTGAGAGGTGTGATGAAGAGAAATCTCATCGATCGAGGTGACACCGAGACAAATCTCACCATGACGAGACTCGGCACAGCCTCCATGAGACAAAGATGAAGGATTTAAAGGAGAAATATACTCGGATTCTCCGCTGAATGGATGGTGAAGATCCGCAGCTCATGGCATGGGATATGCTAGAAGACGAGAGCCTCCCATTCACTGAACGGGTCAAGGCGTATCCTATGCCTGACAAGTTCAAAATGCCTCGAATCAAGAAGTATGATAGAAGCGGAGATCTGCAGGCTCATCTGGAAGCCTTCCGAGAACATCTCATCCTACATGGCACTCCAGACGAGATTGCATGCAGAGCCTTCCCACTGACCCTGAAAGGAGTGGCGAAGGACTAGTTTACTGAACTTCCCCCGAAGTCAGTAGGCACCTTCAAGGAGCTGGGACGCTTGTTCCTGACACAGTTCCTTGCAACACAGAAAAGAAAGAAAAGCGTCATCTATCTGTTGACTCTGCGCCAGGGAAAGAAGGAATCTTTGAAAGACTTCATGCTTCGCTTTAACAAAGAGAAGCTTGAAGTGGACAGCCCAGACGACAAGACGATGCTCAACGCCTTGATGTAGGAAGTAAGGGTAGAAAGGCCTCTGATGGCCGAGATTGGCAGGAAGAATACCCAAAAGGTTACTCTAGCCCAGTTTATGAAGTTGACCGAGGAGTTCATCCACCAGGAGGAATTGGTTGGGACACTCCTCAAGGCTCAGACACTGGAAGAGCAAGCCAAGCAGGAAGGCAAGAAGGCCTCGACGGCCACCAAGCCAAAGGAAGAGAAAAATCCCCGGAAAGGGGAAAAGAAGTCGGGCCCACTTTTCACCAAAAGTGAGCCTCGGAAGCAGGAAGTTCCAAGGTTCCAACATGAGGTGTTCACCCCTTTGAACGCCAATTTCATTGAGGTGTTTATGGCAATTAAGGGGGATCCAGCCTTCAGATGGCCGCCGAAGATGAGGTCGGACCCTTATAAGCAGGATCGCACCAGATTCTGTGAATACCATAGGGAGCATGGGCATTCAACAGAAGATTGCATGGTTCTCCATCGAGAGACTGAGAACTTTGTTAGGAATGGAAAGCTGGTCAGGTTCCTTGCCCAGGAACGGATTTGGGAGGCAAACCTACAAGGACCCTAGCTATTGGAAGGAAATCGAGAAGGCCTCGGAGCCTTGGAACTGAGACACTGAGACCAAGCTCCGAGAGAAGGTCGATACGATGATCGAGAATGAGAGCAGAGGAATGCACGAGAGGTGCAGAGACCTCTCCAAAATCAAGAAATAGTTTGAGAGATCCACACCATTTCTGGTGGAATCGTCGATGGTGGGGAATCTAACTCGACCAGGAAGGCATACGCCAGAAGCATGCAGGGCAAGGAGGTGTACTCCCTACACTGGCCCATGAAGGTAGCCAAAATGGAACCAATGGTGCTGTCCTTCTCAGAAGAAGACACTAGGAGGTTTGTTATGCCCCACAACGATGCTCTGGTAGTGATCGTGACAGTTGCCAACCATGCGATCCATCGCATCCTGGTTGACAATGAAAGTTCAGCCGATATTCTATATTGGCCAGCATTCCAACAGATGGGAATCAAGCAGGACAGAATCAAACCATTTGGTTCTCCCCTCGTCGGATTTGGCGGCAAGCAGGTCCAACCTATTGGGATCATCTCGCTACCAGTTACAGTAGGAACCGCTCCAAAACTATCCACTGTAATGGTGGATTTCTTGGTAGTCGATCGACCATCCACCTACAATGCGATGATTGGTCGACCAGCATTGAACAAGTTGAGAGCTGCAACCTCAACTTACCACCTCATGATGAAGTTCTCGACAGAGGAAGGGGTGGGAGAAGTGAGGGGCGATCAACTGGCAGCGAGGAAGTGCTACAATATCTCTATGAGGAAGGTCTTAGATCCGACCACTCTCACAGTGGCCTTAATGTCGGAGGCCAAGGGGGAACTAGCAGAGCCACTCGAGAAGGTGGTTGTAGAAGAAGGAAAAGTCCTACAGATCAAGACTTGTCTTACACAGGAAGTCCGAGAAGGCCTCGTGGACTTCCTCCGTAGGAAAATGGAGGTGTTCGCTTGGTCACATGTAGATATGCCAGGGATTAGCCTGGAAGAGATTGTCCACGTTCTGAATGTGGACCCTGACATGAAGCCTATGAAGCAAAAGAGAAGGAAGTTCGCACCAGAAAGAGTCGAGGCTATAACTGCAGAGGTCAAGAAGCTCTTGAAGGCACAGTTTATCCAGGAGGTCTACTACCTGGACTAGTTGGCCAACGTAGTCCTGGTGAAGAAATCCAACGGAAAGTGGAGGATGTGCGTAGACTTCACTGACCTCAACAAGGCTTGTCCCAAAGACAGCTTCCCTCTCCCTCGCATCCATGCACTGGTCGACTCCACCTCCGGGTACGAGTTACTCAGTTTCATGGATGCATTTTTAGGCTACAACCAGATCCTCATGCACCCGAAAGATCGAGAGAAGACTGCGTTCATCACCGATCGAGGCCTTTACTGCTACAAGGTTATGCCTTTCAGTTTGAAGAACGCAGGGGCAATATACTAATGGCTTGTGAACAAAAGGTTCCAAGCCCAGATCGGAAGAAACATGGGGTATATGTGGACGACATGCTAGTGAAGAGTACAGAGTCAATTAGCCATGTCCATGACCTCCATGAAGCATTCGAGACGTTTAAAATGTACGGGATGAAGCTGAATCCCGTGAAGTGTGCGTTCAGAATATCATCCGGTAAGTTCTTGGGTTTCATAGTCTCTAGCAGAGGTATCGAGGCTAATCCCAAGAAGATTCAGGCCATCCTGGAGATGCAGTCTTCAAAGACCACGAAGCAGCTCCAACAGCTCACTGGAAGGTTGACGGCATTGAATCGGTTTATCTCTCGATCCACTGACAAGTGACTCCCTTTCTTCAAGATTTTGAGGAAGACATTTGAGTGGTTGGATGAATGCGAGGAAGCTTTTTCCCAGTTGAAAAAGTACCTGACGAGCTTCCCCTGCTGAGTAGAACTGTTCTAGGTGAGGTATTATACCTCTACCTAGCAGTTTCTCCCACAACAATCAGTGCAGCTTTGATCTGAGAAGACGAGGGAGTACAGAAGCCAGTGTATTTTGTCAAAAAAGCACTGCACGGAGCAGAGGAAAGGTATCCTCAAATCGAGAAGCTGGCATTCACTCTCGTTATGGCCTCGAGGAAGCTTCGGCCATACTTTCAAGCTCACACCATCCGAGTCCTCACAGAATACCCACTCAAGAAGGTGATACAAAAGCTTGACCTATAGGGATGATTGGCAAACTAGGCTATCGAACTGGGACAGTTCGACCTCGAGTTTGTACCAAGGAACGCAATCAAGGGCCAGGCCCTTGCAAATTTTTTGGCCAAATTTACGAACCTACAAGAAACAGAGGAACCGAAGACGGAACAGAAATGGGTCATCTATGTTGATGGCTTATCTACGAGGAAGAATGGAGGAGCTGGAATTCTGCTCGTAACTCCAGACGAGGAAGAATTGAATAGTTCCCTAAGGCTGAAATTCAAGACTACCAACAACGAAGTCGAGTATGAGGCTGTCATTGTAGGCCTCGGAATGGCCCTCGAACTGAGAGCCGAATCTATGAAAGTTCGAAGCGACTCCCAGGTCATCGTGGGTCATATCCGATGAGAGTTTGAAGTGAAAGGGGAAAAAATGAAGAGGTACCTGACCAAGGTACAAGACATGCAATCTTCTTTTCAGAAATTCTGCATCACAAAGATCCCCAAAGAAGATAACGAGAAGGAAAATCGTCTAGCTAGAATGGCCTCTGTCGAGAGCACAAAAATTGAGATAGGTAGAGAACCCATCCGGAGTCTGACACACTCCTCGATATCCGACCAGGCCTCGAAATTGGCCTTGATCGAAGAGGTCTCAGACTGGAGGAGGGAACTCATCGACTACTTGGAAAACGGAACTCAGCCATCAGAGAAGAAGTATGATGTGCAGCTGAGAATGAAGGCATGAAGATTCACGACGGTAAATGGAGCACTCTACAAGAGAGGATTCACATTGCCACTTCTAAAGTGCGTCTCTCCCAAGGAATGGAACTACATCCTTCGGGAGATTCATGAAGGTATTTACGGAAGCCATTCCGGAGCAAGGGTATTAGCACACAAGGCAGTAAGGGCAGGGTTCTACTGGCCTAGCATGAGCAAGGATTCAATGGCAATCATCCAGAATTGTGACAAGTGCCAACGATTCGCTAGCATCACCAAGCAACCCCCCGAGGAGTTGAGCTCAATCTCTTCTCCTTGGCCCTTCTCATAATGGGGGGTGGATATAGTGGGACCCTTACCCCGAGGAAATGGGGGTGTTCGGTTCGCGGTTGTCGCTGTAGACTATTTCACTAAATGGGTGGAAGTTGAACCCCTAGTAAATATAATAGCCAAAAGCATCGAACGGTTCCTATAGAAGAATGTTGACTGCCGCTATGGTGTGCCACACGCATTTGTCACTGACAACGGGAAGCAGTTCGACTGTGACTCATTCCGGAAGTGGTGTGCTGAGCTCCACATAAGGAATTACTTCTCATCTCCCGGACATCCTCAAGCAAACGGGCAAGTAGAAGCTACCAACAAGACCATTTTTAAAATTTTGAAAAGGAAGTTGGGAGACAGGAAGGGAGATTGGGCAGATGATCTCCTGGAAGTTCTTTGGGCATATCGAACTATGAGAAGGACACTTATGGAAGAAACCCCGTATGCTTTTGCTTTCGGAACTGAGGCAATCATTCCAGCAGAGTTGGGGTCGAGAAGCCTCAAGGTAGAAACTTACAAGGCAGAGACCAACGATGAAGGACTCAAGCTCCACTTGGACCTGCTGCAGGAAAAGCGTGATCGCGCTCAGATCACCATGTCAGCCTACCAGGAAAGGGTGGCAAAGTACTTCAACAGAAAGGTGAAACCTCAAAACTTTAGGGTTGGAGATCTAGTCTTGCGCAAGGTTACCTTCGCCACCAAAGACTCAGCCGAAGGAAACTTAGCTTCGAACTGGGAAGGTCCTTACAAGGTGATCAACTGCCAGAGACCCAGAGCATACTATTTGGAAGACTTTGCAGGGAAGGTCCTTCCGAGGCTATGGAATGCGGAACATCTTAAAAGATATTTATTTTAAGATGATGTAATCTTACTTATTAATTTCTATTATCTTTGTTCGTTGCTTTATTGTTTCAGCATGAATTATCTTTAATAAAGGAATTCTCGGAGTTTATTTTCATAAGCTGTTGGAACTAACTGGAATAAATTTTGAGAGCTCGGACGGATCAATCTGAGACCTGGTCGTCACCAAGTAAATTGATCCGAGACCAGACTCTTAAAACAGGAAAACGAAAAAAACCAAGTGATCAGAGGATTGGTCCGAGACCTAGTCTTCACCAGGACGGCTAATTCGAGAATTGACACTTGAATGGGAATACGCATCTTAAGTTGTTGGATAGCTCAATCCGAGCCCAACCTGGTCTTCATCAAGCGGTTTGATCCAAGACCCGACACTTAAGCAGGAATACATGTGTATTAAGTGTTTAAAAGGACCCATCCGAGACTTGATCTTCATCAAGCCGATTGGCCCGAAACCTAACACTTAACCGGGAATTTGCATATTAAGTAGTTAATTAGGTCAGTCCACCACCTAGTTTCCATCAGGCAGACTAACTCGAAACCCAACATTTAACAGGAATACATGCATACTAAGTAGTTGAATAAATCAGTCTTCCACTTGGTCTTCACCAGACAGACTGATTTGAAACTCAACACTTAAATAAAAAAAAAATAAACAAAATAACAGAATGCAGGAATCAGGGAATCGAGACCAAGTCTCGGATCCGAGACAAGGTTCTTGGAATCGAGAAGGATCCAAGACCCAACACTTAGAAATTTTTTAAGTGTTGGGCGATCCGAGACCTACTCGAGCTCAAGGTCAAGCTCGAGACCCAGTACGTGTGATCGGTGCCAAATATTGTATATTTGACCCCCCTTAACTTATATTTGTTAAGCTCTTAGCATTGTTAATATCTAACATTTTTTGTTCTTTTAGTGTTATTTGGTGTTGTAGGTCCTTGTGGTCAAACCTCAGTTGAAAGGGTGAAAAAGGGCAAAAGAAGTGAAGTTATCTCCCTGCCACTGCGATCGAGCGCAAAGCCTACGATCGAGCGCATGCCTTGTCAGCCCGAGTTTCACACAGTTGCCCTAGCCGGCCCTAAGTCTCCATCGCTTTCTCCTTGTGCCGTGGCAGTTACAAGCGTTCGATCGTGACTTCGCCGATCGATCGCATACATCCCTGCTCTTGAGCGCACAGCCTGCGATCGAGCGCAACCCTCTGACCTGGCAGCAGTCTAGTTTTCTATAAATAGGACCCTTGTGTAAAAAAAAATTTCACGTTTTTTGGAGCGCAGCCAGAGAGCAAAAACCCTTTGTTTGGGTTTGCCCCTGCCCCTTTAAACCTCAAACTTTGTATTTCTTTCAATCTTTAATGCTTACTTTTACTTATTTGTCATTTAATCTTATGGGTAGCTAAATCTTCAACTAAGGTTGAAGATGAAGCCTCACCCTTAGCATTTATTTTACACTTTTACGTTAAACGCATTACATTTCGTCATTTACTTATCGTATTCGTTTCATTTTCAATTTACGTGACATAAGTTGTGAGTGATTGCGTTTGTGATGCAACGGAAGTCCAACCCTTGTTGTGTTTCAAGCCGGGTGCACAACAGATGATTGAAACTCAATTAAATATCCACTATGATCCATGGATACAGTGGATGATTCTATTGAGGATTAATATCTATTGTGGCTCCTTAACAGTAAACACATCAAACAGGTTTGACTAGTGTCACAAAGGCAATAAAGTATGATTAAGGGTTAAATCGATAGACGGATGTGTGAGTTTTACGTTTAAGCATGCACTTCATTATTGGGTGAGGTTGAGTCTTTAACCTTAGTTGCTTTTCTTCATTCATTTAAGCTTTTTAGAATAGTTTTATTTCTGCAAGTTTTATGTTCGATTAAACAACCCAACTCGGAACTAGGTTAAAATATGATTAGTCTAGATATAATATTAATTTTCAAACAAAACGCTTATCTCTGTGGATACGATCTCATACTTGTGCAAACGCTGTACGAACCACGGTTCGTTCTCTTACGAGTACTTAATTTGGTACGATCAACGTGATTGTTTTGCAGAGAAAAAGGTTATGTTTATAATCTTGCATAGGAATCGAAGGAAAGTAAAGAAAACAGTAATTAAAAAGAAACTGTCTTTCATTAACTTTTCAAATGTACACAGGAAACATGAAGAATAGTTACAAAACTATATAGGAACAAACTATCTACTTCTCCCCCCTGAGGAACTACAGGGGGTCTTGAGCGGCAGGAGCAGCCTCAGCACCTTCAGATGCCTCCCTAGTTTCTCCACCTTCCGGGGTGGCCTCGGGCTTGGGAGCTGGTGGTTGGTAGTCGAAGTCAGCAATCCCCACGGCATCAGGCATCTCTTCTTGCCCCAAGCTTATCAAACGCCGGATTGCCTCATTGGTACAGGGGATGTCCTCGATATAGATCTGGTTGAGGTCCACCTTCCGAGCAGGGTCTCTTCACCAGGTCTGGAAGGTCTCGAACCTTAGATGGATTCCATCTGCCCAAGCGGCGTCTTGGACCCTCGAGGTGAAGGACAATTGATGAAGGTAATCAGCAGCCTTTGCTTGGGCCTCCTTCAATTCGAGCGCCACCCTCCTGTACTTGCTCTGGAAGTGCTTATACCTCTCCTCGGCCACGAGTTTCCTGGCCACTACCCAATCAACCAAGGCCTGGCTCTCTTTTAGCTACTCTAGGCTCTTGGCATGCTTCTCCTCAAGTTGTCCGTAATCCTCTTTGAGGATAGAATGGTCTTCCTGGAGCTCAGCATGCTCGGCCTCGAGTTTCTTGAACTCTTCAGAGAGCTTGGTGAGCTTAGCTTCAGCTCTTGTCCGGGCCATAGAGGCGTCAGAGGCCTCACACTCCATTACTGCTGAGTGTTGGCCGATGATAAATGCTTATTTAAGCCCCTTAATTTATATTTGATATGCCTTTAGTTTATGTTATTTTGTTCTATTTTACTTTCTTTTTGTGTTTTCTTTGTTTTACAGGTCTTTGGAAGAAAATGAGACATTTCTGGAAATATGGGTTTAAAGAGCAAAAAGAGGAGAAGCTCGAGTCTGAGGAGGTGATCGAACGCAGAAGAAGGGTGATCGATCGCACTAGCGCTCGAGCACCCAAGGCAAGGATCAAATGCACCTGCGTTCACGCGCATAAGAAAAAGATCGATCGCAGTGCGATCGAGCGCACTTATGCGTGAAGCTCAATCCCGCCGCAGCCCTGTTTTGGAAGTTTTTGGTTTTTAGGGTTTTGGCCAATCCTTGTTGCACAAGGATTCAACCTTACACATTTTAGGGTTTCTAGAATACTCTTAGACTCTATAAATAGGCCTGTAAACACAGAAAAAGACACACGCTATTTTGGAGAAGAATTTACGGCTTTCAAGGAAGCGATTTTTCGGGTTTATTCTTTTCCTTTATTTTATTTTATGAAGATGATTAACATCAATATTATGTGTAACTAAACCGTTCAGTAGGGCTTGATTGAAGCCTTGATCATGTTTATATTTTAATTCAATATTGGCGCCTTTGCGATAATTGCATTATGATATTTAACTTGATTAATACCTGCTTTTATGAATTCCTCATATGTATTTTCCTGATCAACATGTGCATGTGGTATGTACTAGTTAGTTAAACCAATTTGGATGATCGAGTCCTGGGTTTAATAATAGTAACAAAAGATATCCACGCCGGGTTCTTGGGTTAATCAACATGGGGAACCGGGAGTAGACATCCATACTCTAGGCCTCGTTTATGCTTTCTTAAAGAACAACTTAGTTGATACCCATATTAAATCCTTTGAGAAAGAAAATAATTAGAGTAGACACCCATGCCTAATTCGTTGCTTAGGAAAACCAATAGCTTAAGGAGTAGACACCCATACCCTTAGGTTGGCAGACATTAAATATTCATAATGTGATTAAAGCATTGGCATATTGTTTTATTGCATAAGCATGATTAGTGGTGGAAATCAAAGCCCTGCACTTTATCCTTATTGAATTACAACTCAATTTGCATTCTCTTATTTTCTATTGCGAAATTAGTTCTAAGCAAAATTTACCAGTCCCTGTGGGATCGATCTTGCACTTAAGCGCTATACTACACTTTTTGACCTTGTGCACTTGCAAATAAAACTGCGATTATTTGCTTATTAATTTAGGTAGATAATTTGCACAACAGTCGAGAACATGGATCTTCTCCTCTTTTTTGGCCACAGCTTCCTTGAGCTTGGCATTTTCTACTTCGGCTTCCATAATCCTCTTCTTCAGGCCCTTTGCTTCCCTTTCGTTGGCCGAAACCTTCCGAAAATAGCAGTAGAGGAGCATTGACCGGAGAAAGGCCTGCAATCAAGAAAACACAGCATTAGACAAGAGATGATTACGAAAAAGAAATAAAACGGAATGTCAAATACTTACTAGACACTGCATGGTCAGCATCTCCTCTACCATGCCTTGGGTAGAGAGGTCACGCTTCATTTGAAGCCTGTCGTGGTCGACCAGATCCACCACAGCCTTGAAGGGGTTGCCCTTCAAATCCCCTCCAAGCTTGGCCAACCTCCCTTCGATTGTCCAGTTGGCCCCCTCTGGCCGTATTTCAGCTGAACTCTCAGAATCAAAGGCCTCGAGAGCTTCGGAAGCCCGAGGCCTCTTCGACCCCGATGCCCCTTCGACTCCAATAGGAGTCGGACTCTAAGGCCTCTTGGGAGTTGGAGCCCGAGAGGTAGCCCCTACCTCCAGAATTGGAGACAAAGGTTTTCGGGGGGTCCTTGCAGTTGCAGCAGCAGAAGGCCCCATATTGTCATCCGCCATCCCTATGGATACTTCTGACTCCATGTTGAGGTCCTCCAGAATATGTTGGATATTTGATCCCAAGGGTTGGTTCAACATAGAAGGAATAGGGCCCGTTGATGTTGGCAGTGGGTCTTCTGCAACCGGATTGACCACATTCATCGGGACTGCTAAGACCGACTCATTGGCTAGGAAGGCCTCGACATCGGCCATGTGCGGCATTGAAGGCGAAGGTGCATTCTTCCTCTGAGCGGCCAAGAAGCCACCCACATTCATCGCCTTAATCACCGTGGTAGCAGGCTCTACCACCGGGGCGGTTGGTTCAATCACCGGTACAACAGGGTCGACAACCGGAGTTGCCGGTTCAACCACTTTCTTCAACCTCCTTTTCCTCTCGAGAGGAGCCTCGATCACCTTAACATCCGACTCCTCGACTGGAGTCGGAGCTTCAGGAACTGGTCCCAGAGTGGCCTCGATAGGTTTCCCAACCTCTGGGTCTTCCTCCTCATCAACCAATTTGAGGGCCCTGGTCACCTTTTTAGGTCCCTCAACCGGCTTCTTCTTCTTCTCGCTGGTGCTCCTCTTTGCCGGTTGAGTTACTGAAGGCACTGGGGGAGCAGGGTCCCTCTCAAAAATCTTGAAGGCCCCGCCTGTCTGCAGGGCGAGGGGTGCAGTCTTCTTGGGCTTCTCAGGCTTGACCAGCTTTCCCTTGCCCTTGTCTATCGCCTTTGGCCTACTTTGGGGGGCCACCTAGGCCTTAACTTTATCCTTCTGGGGGGTAGCACCCCAGGTGTTCACGGCCAGAGCGTTGGGGTCTACACGAACCTTGACAGATTCACCTATTGGCCTTCTTGGTACCCTTAAGGCCTCGATATTGTATAAAAACTCCGACAACTTCGGAGTCGTGACGAGGGCTTCGCAGTACATCATCTTCTCATTGGCCCCGACCCCGCCCCGTGACTTCATTGACCCGTTTCACCTATTCAAGGGTCAAGACGGGCTCTTGGAAGGCCTTGTCTGCAGGAGTGTTTATTTCTTGAGGAACGCAGCTTCTGTGCACCTTCTCTTTAGGGGCAAATTTCCACTGCCCCGAAACAAAGAAGTATTTGTTCTTCCATTGCCGGTTGCTGGAGTACTTGGAATCCAGCTGGATGAATTTTCTTCTTTTGGTCTGGAAATTGTAGACTCCAGAACTCCCAGGATTCCGCTGAATCTTGTAGACATGCATGAACTTATTCATGCTTAGTTGATGATCTTTGCCTAGGGCCAGTGGCCACAACACGCAGCAGGCGAAGAAGGATCTCCAGGAATTGGGTGACAATTGGTGGGGTGATATATCGAGGAAATCGAGCAGATCTCGAACTATTGGAATGAAGGGAAGTCGGAAGTCGGCCCTGAACATGGCCTCATACAGACAAACCTCGTGAGTATCTGAACGGACCACAGTGCCCAATTTCTCCATATCAAACCAAATTTTTATGTAACTTGGAATGAAGCACTCAGATTTGATCTGGCCTTCATCGGCATTGGTGAGGTGAGACTCCCACAAAGCAGGGTGGGCATCACCCAACCCGTCGAAATCGTTGCCGTCCTTAGTCATCTCTAGGCGTAGAGAGGAAGGGCAGAAGTTTGGAGATTAAGGGAGCAGGAAGCTCTAAGGAGTGCAGAGGAAATTGGTAGAGAGGGAAATAAACAAGTGAAATGGCTCAAGTATTGATTTTATAGGAGAAGCAGAGAAGATGAGGGGTTAGGTGTGGGTTTAAAGAGAAAACAGCGAAGGGACGTGCCTGGAAACCCTGAAAAATGCCTCGACTTCTCGACAGCTGGTCAGTCATTATGACTGACAGCCGACAAGCCGAGTCCGACACGTGGCTGAACCTCGAACATCAAAATCGGCGCATTGAATGATTGGCGCCTCCTAGAGCAACCCAAGCGTCTCAGAAGATTTTGGAGGGAAATTTCAAAAATTTTCCCGCCCAAAATATTTTTTGAATTTCAAATTTTCCCACCTCGGTCGGGTCAAAATTTATTTTTTCGACTAGGCCTCGAAATCAACCAACGCCTCGAGAGCCATCTATTCCCTGGAATTTGGGTAGGCCTCGAAAGTTTGATCCATTCTTCAGAAATACTGGAATTTCCATAGTCCTCCAGACAAGGAAATTGGGGGGTAACTGTTGGGTCAAGGATCAACCTTACATAGGCTCAATAGTTCACTAGCCCCTATCAAAGCCCAGGTAAGTCAGAGCCCGAGAACGTCTCAGGTCTCGAGTCTCCGAGACCACTTCTCAGATCCGAGACCAAGGACTCGGATTCGAGACCTCCGAGACTCATGTCCGAGGCCTCTGAGGCCCACATGTCCAAGGCCTCCGAGACCTTCGAGTCTGAGACCTCCGAATCCGAGGCCCTTATATCCGAGGCCTTGGAATTTAGGTATCGGGGATTTGAATCCTTTTGAATGATATGCAATGTGATCTTATCCATCCAATTCAAATGTCAAGCACCTGGAAACACGGAATTAGATGTTCTATCTGCAGGAATTCGGAATTCAAATGCCAACAACCAAATCCTATCTTGATCTCCGAAGATCAAGGGACGGATAACTACTCAAATCCCTCGATAACAAACTGCCTCGCAGCAAGTTAGGGAAGAGTCAATCATTGGTTAGGGGACTACCGCTCCATGCCTATATAATACAAGTCCTACCACACATTCTGGTATCGCAACTCTAGCATTCTTTACGCTTTTGTTGTTTTCTCATTCTCTCTTCAGCAAACACTGACTTAGGTATCTGAGGTAGCCCCGCCGGCTCACCCCCGGTCTCTCTTCGATCCTATTGTCTTCTCAACTGTACAGGTAATTCACATTTGGAGCACTCAAACCAGGAATTCATCAAGTGTGCCACGTCACCAATCGAGAACTATGCATCAACATTAATAGTTATATATATACACACACATAACTATTAACTAACCATGCTATATATATATATAATGACAGTAAAATTCTTTAATTTTTTTAATAATTAAGAGGTCAAGAACGTATATAGCCAAAGGATATGGAAATATCCTCATCCTCATCATATTTTATGTATTAATTATAAGTTTTGACTTTTTAAGTATGTAGTTTGAATTGACTTTTAAACATTATTAAATAACTTTATCTCTTTTTAAATAATTACGTATATACCACCATGCACGGATAGTTTTTTTTTTTTTTTTACATATCCACACAAGAGGGGAATGAGGGATTCAAATTAGTGACTTCTACTTTATAATGCGTGGTTCTTAGCCGTTTGAACTATCTCTTAGGGACACCAGGCACGGATAGTTAATTTAATATTGGATGCAATGCCTTTTTTTTCTTTTTCTTGGAGGTTGGAATTAATAAAGAAGGTATTCATGTTGATCTTAATTTCTGTTAACCATATATATTAAGATATAATATTATTTTATCTTAATTTGTTATTAATCTGGCCCTGGCCTTGACTATGTCATTGGCCCACTAACCATATAGATGGAGGAGTGTTAGGGAGCCAAATAAATGAACCCAGAAAAAATTTCAAACTGTCATGACAAGAATTTTTTAATTAAAAAAAATGCAATTTTCTCTCCCTTATCTGTCATTCACAGTCTACCACACCAGTTTTAAACTTTTTCTAGATCCATTTGTTTGGTTCTCTAGCACTCCTCATATTGATGTGCCACATGAAATCAATTCAAGAATGTTTCCATGAACATGCATGAATCCCAGTGCAAATAACTCATGCACCAGACAGTTCGGACCCCGATGGCAATGGACTGCTAGCAATCCTAACAACATATAGAACGATGCACAAAAACTTATTTGAGGTAAATTAGATTACCAATTCAAGCCCTATATTAACAATTTTCCAAAAACTAAGAACAAATCAAGGATTTAAGGTCAAATAGATATATAGAAAGCCACTCCTATAGTTATTTTATTGAAAATCAATTAATAATAACAATAATAATAACTGTAGCTATACATGTTCACGACAAGTGCTTTTTACATATATATATATTAATAATTATAAGACACATTACACTTTGCAAGGTGAAAGGTATAGATCGATATGACAGCTGTACTTCAACGGCGTGGTGCCTTAGTGCCGTACTGGTACTTCAACCCTATCAATCAATACTTTACGCAATTGGGTGTGATAACGAAGTGTCAATGTCGACGAATCCTAAGACAGCTAATTTCGTACAATTGGGTGTGATAATGAAGTGTCAATGTCGACGTACGTGGACCATACAATACATCATGAGACAGCTAATTTTCTAAGATTCTTTGGGACGTCGACTGCTTGGTATAACAAATGGTCATGAAATGAAATGGACTGCCATTATACTTGGCATCTACAGGTCCTACCGCCTAGCAAGAGGAAGACTAAGGCTAGGTATCTCTCTTCCATAAATACCTCTCACCACTGGAATAATTAAAAGATATATGATAAAGCAAGAGACTGGTTATTTATCTGTCTTCCGGAACAATGGAACAATATAAGTTTTATATTATTGCTTTGTTGGTGGCCCTTGGTCGGACTCTCTTATGCATGGCTGAGCAGGGCAATGTCCATTACTATGACTTTCATGTATGTATATTATTACTTTGAATAGCCAGCCCTGTTCAATATTGCGTATATGCATGCATGTTTGTGACTATATTTTTGGTTGGTTGTACGTAGGTGCAAGAGACAAACTTTACAAGGCTATGTGGCAGCAAGAGCATGTTAACCGTTAATGGCAGTTTTCCAGGGCCGGTGATTCGAATCCACAAAGGCGATACGGTATACGTGAATGTCCATAATCATGGAAACTATGGTTTCACCATTCACTGGTACCTACTATCTCTCTCTCTCTCTCTCTCTCTTTCTCTCTCTCTCTCTCTATATATATATATCTTCTCGTTCTCTATATATATATTGTTATGGCTGCTGCTAAACGAAATATTATGTGGATGCAACAGGCATGGAGTAAAACAACCAAGAAATCCATGGTCAGATGGTCCAGAGTTTATCACACAGTGCCCGATCAGTCCTGGAACAAACTTCACCTACGAAATCATATTCTCGACGGAGGAAGGAACCCTGTTGTGGCACGCCCATAGCGATTGGACTCGTGCATCAGTCCATGGTGCCATTGTCATTTTGCCCGTTACTGGAACAGCTTATCCATTTCCCAAACCTAGTGGAGAAGAAGTTATTGTTTTTGGTACGTACGCAAATTTATTGTCTTTTTCTTCAAAAAATCTTATGCCATCACCATGTCAATGTGATGGTAATTAATGGGTTGGCCAATGGCCAGGTTTCATTTAAATTTTGGCAATTCTAGAGCTTACAAATTTGTATTTCGGTTTCTGTTGTCCTTAACTTGCAGGATCATGGTATAAGGGAGATGTGATGTCTTTAATCGATAATGCCATGAAAACTGGTGGAGCAACACCGCTTTCAGATGCTTTCACTATCAATGGCCAACCAGGAGATTACAAACCATGCTCAAAAGGTACACAACAGTCAACAAGCAATATTAGCAAAATAAATTACAGTCCACCATATTGGGTTCCTCATTTGCGTTGTATTTCCACATCTAGCTATATAGTTTCTCCTTCCAAGATCTCGAAAATACTACTTTTTACTCATATTTATCTACCTATCTGGATCCGGCTTACATGCGGTCCACTAAAGTACCGAACAACTGTGGTTAAAAAAACTTGTGGTCCGGATTCAATAGAAGGCAAACAACATCGTATTACCCTTTCCACCAAAGCAATGAAATATCTCCCTTCGTTTCCATCTTCTTCAAGTTCGTCACTGGTCTCTGCATTGACCATTCTGATGTCATCTGCATCATTTGGATCCACATACCCACAACAACACTCCTCCTTGCCAGTCTATGAAAATGGATTCCCCAACCCCAAATGCACAACTTACAAAAACACAATTTCTGTCAAACCATACCCAGGAGCCATCACCTCTTGAGAGAGGCCATAAGGACGGCTGACGGGTAAGTTCAACAAATCTTTTCAGAGTTTGCTGCCTCACTTGTTCAGCAGCAACCATGAGAAAAATCATGGAAGAAAGGTTGTATTTTAACCAAAAAGGTTGTATGAGAAAAATCAGCAACCAGTCTTCGAATCAATAGCTCAAAAGCAAAATTGGGGTCAATGGTGTGAGTAGCCTGATATTTATTTGCTAATGGTTTCAAGCCATAAATTAAATATTCTGTGTTTTTCGAACTCATGAGTATTATTACATAAATTAAATGATTAAATTAAGTATTAATTAAAATGATCCTTATTGTTATTGGTATTGCAGAATCCACATATCATATGCTGGTTGACCAGGGCAAGACCTTTCTTCTACGCCTAGTAAATGCTGCAATGAACAGAGACTTCTTCTTCGCAATCTCCCAACACAATCTCACAGTCGTCGGCTGGGATGCAGCCTACGTGAAACCCTTTACTACAGGTTACGTTATCATAGCTCCGGGACAGACAATGGACGTCCTTGTCACAGCAAACCAATCTCCCACCCAATATTACATGCTCATCAGCCCTTACTACGACGGCGCACTCTCCGATTTCGACGAGAGCATTGCCTCGGCGATTTGGCAATATTCCGGCAACTATACTTTACCATCGACACCTTCCTATCCGGCAAACCTTCCGCATTACGACGATGTCTCAGCTACGCGCACATTCACGGATGGCCTGAGGAGCTTGGCGAACCAAGAGCACCCTGTAGACGTGCCGCGTGAAATTGATACTAGAATGTTTTTAACGCTTTCCATGAACATGAATCCCTGCGCAAATGACTCGTGTTCCGGACCCGACGGCAACCGGCTGCTTGCAAGCTTGAACAACATGAGCTTCGTGAACCCCTCCATAGATATTTTACAAGCTTACTCCGGGTACGTAATTAATTTGCTCTTATTTAATTAATTATTTCTCTTTTCCTTAATTTGTCTTTGCATTGATCACAACTATATATAACAATAAATTGCAAAATATGTATGCAGGAACTTGAGTAAGATTTACGAATCAGATTTCCCAGACAAGCCTCCGACATTTTTTAATTTTACATCCGACAATTTAACGACAACAAACTATACACATACGAGACAAGGGACAAAGGTGAAGGTGTTGAACTACAATGCATCAGTGGAAATAGTTTTCCAAGGGACTGATGTTTTCAGTGGATCAGAAGATCACCCAATGCATTTGCATGGATTCAGATTTTATTTGGTTGGAACGGGTGTTGGAAACTTCAACAACGTGACTGACCCACTGTCTTATAACTTGGTTGATCCACCTGAAGCTAACACTATTATAGTCCCTAAGGATGGATGGGCGACCATTAGATTTAGAGCTGATAACCCTGGTATGCTTAAATCTTTAACCCCTTTAAACTTCTATATATTACATTTGCAATATTACTCCTCGATCTAAACTTTAAAAAAATCAATTTCGTGTATTAATCTTTCAATTTAACCCTTTTGTTAGGATTTTTCATTAGATCCTAACCGTAAGTAACAAAATTCTCAAAATACCCCTATCATTTTTTAGAGAGAGAGAGAGCTGTGAGAGAGAGGATCGTGAGCTGAGTGACGAGAGAGAGTCTTGCTGAGAGAGAGGGCAAGAAACAGAGGGAGAGGGGGGTGGGTTCACAGATCCATGAAGGGGGGAGACATTTTTACTGTGGACCTATCTTTTTGAGAGGGTCGTTTTACTATTAAAATGACCTATGGTAGGATCATTTTATTTAAAATATCCCATTGAAAAACGTCCCTAAAACTTTATTTTTTTTTTTTAGTGTAACGAAAAGTCATGTTACAATGAGAAAATTGAAAAAAAAAAACAAAAAAACAAAAGCAAAAAACATAGCATAAAGACTAATATATACAAATGATTTATTGGCAGGGGTATGGCTGATGCATTGTCATTTTGATCGGCATCTGAGCTGGGGTATGGACACTGTTTTCATAGTGAAGAATGGCCCCACTGCAGCGACCTCCATTCGTGACCGCCCCGCCAACTTGCCTCCTTGTAAATTTAAGCCGCTACTGCATGATCTCTTTCTTGTTATTGATGGGAAAGTCAACAAATCGGACGTATGATATGATCTGATCACTTCAAAACTGATTTTCTCATATATAAAATTAAGCAAAACTGCAAGCTTTTCTATTCCTTTGCTATATATATATGCATGTTTTCTGATAAGAAATTAAAAGAGAAGCCAATGAATAGGAACGATTGTATTCTAAAATAAAACTCTCTAATGTTTTGGTTTGATTATTGGAATGGAATATCTGGATGGTTAATCCAGCAGAAACCTAACAAAATTTTTGTAACTTTGATCTATGGCCATCGGGCCTCCTAAAAATTATCTACTACATTGATTGAGAAATTGAAGACACCCATGGTGTTCACTGCCCATGGCACTCCTCCTCAAGTAATAAAGGGAACTAGCAAAGAGATTTTCAGTTATAAGATGCATCTGAATGAACTATTTCCATGCATCATAAACCATGCATTCCACAGCCTGAATTGCATTGACATAATTCACAAATTCATTCCAGTTATATTCTGGAAAAACACCACCAGAAAATACCATCCATGATCCAACATGTTCTACTGCTGAATGTGAATGTAAGGATGATTATGAAGAAAAGTTGATTTAGACAAAACTTGGAGCTAGAGAATTGAAAAAACTCATCAGCTCTAAAGAAGAAAATTTTGTTTTTTGTTTTTTTTCTTTATTCTTTCACCAACCATACTTTTTCAACAAGTCCTTTGTTCTTTTCCGCGTGCGAGTGAAAACGATGACCACGCAAGCAAGGATCCATGGAGGGAAGCTCCCACCAAAAATGTTAAATTTCTCGACCCACACTGGAGTTTCCTTCAAAACCAATGTCAGCAAAATGGTTATAACTGCTACCCCAAACAAGCTCTTGGTTACTGGTTTGATCAAGGAATCCTGCAATCAGAGATTAATAAAATAAAAAAATAAATAAAAATAAAAAAACATAATCGGCTAAAATGAGATCTTTATTTCCAACATCTATCTTAATATAAAACTAAATGTATTTTTTTAATAAAAAAAAGAAAAAGAAAAAGTGATTAGCATATTCTATCAAATTATTAATATAACAAAGCATCAGATCGATAAGGCTGTTATCGTCCATATATGTATTCTAATCAAATTTTTTGTAAGGGCTAGAACAAGGAAAATACGGGTAATTAATTTTGACATAATTAATTAAGTCCCAAAATTTACACCAAGATATTTCATTAACTTTGGTTCATGAAACAATTATTTTTAAGGTTTCAGAAAGTAAAAACGGTCGGTCAACTTGGAATAATTTGATATCGGGCAGGAGGTTGACCTAACAAGCCTTGGAAATTAAAAGGGGATTAAATATTATTAGAGTAAAAGTTATGGCACACTCAATTAAGCTCGTACCAAGAAATGAATTTGAAAATCGTCTTGTGCAAGCAGAATCAGACACCCCACAAATTAGAAAACCGCACATAATAATATGGAGGACAAAAAGCTGATACTATCATCCAAAATTAGAGAGAGCATGACTGGGCAATATGGTCTCCACTCCCAGAACTGAATAGAGAGCACTTCCAAACTGATTTTTGGACTTTTCATGTCCCAAAAGAATGGAGATAAGGTGAAAAAATTATGTGAATATCGTTCATAGAAATATCTGCCTAAACCCAATTGTCAAAACCATCACACAATATTGAAGAAAAAGAAACACACGACAAGGTTTAACTGGGGTGTGGCCCGATATGAAGCTTTCGGGTCGAATTTCATTATCGGGCGAAGGGCTCTCTTAGATCGTCAGTCAATCGACAATGATCTCCACTCTGACACACTTCATTTTGCCAGGAAGCGGTGGGCTGGCAGAACCCACTTCCAGATCGACGATAGAGTGGCATACCAACTCAACAAGCAAGGCTAATGGCCAGCCCGTGGCTGGATCTCTTCTCCCAGCAAGGCATCTAGGTTTGTTACCTTCGCCACACCCTCCCATTCTCTCCTTGCCCGTACCCTAGCCAGGTAGAAGACTCACTCTACCTTCGTATGACCTCTCGAGTGGATTCTCCAGTGGCTCTGAGTGGATGTATGTGTTGGTGGTTTCCCAAGGATCTTAGTTCAACACTGGTAAGGATGATTTTACTTCGATGGTGGCGAATATTGTAGCAACTCCTATGCTCGCTTGTCCAGTCTCTGTGGCTTCCCTCTTTTGCAAAGAGGTTCTAGTAGCCCCCTTGATTGATTCTCTAAATGCATCATCCTCCCATTTGGTACATGGTAAGGACTCATATTGATTCAAGAGAAAAATGTACGGGATAGAAAAATTCTTGGTGGTTTCATACGATGGATTTTATCAGGAGGCTTCAAATTTGTTTGCTGCTATTGATTCCAGCTTCAGGATGTTGCTGGAACTCAAAAAGGTCTCAGGAAGCAGGCTTAGCGTGTTAGGGAATAACTTAACTTGTCAAGTTATGACTGGGCACTTCCAAACTGACTGTGCAATGTGGTCTTCACTCCCAGAACTGAATAGAGAGCACTTCCAAACTGATTTTTGGACTTTCCATGTCCCAAAAGATTGGAGATAAGGTGGAAAAATGATGTGAATATGTTCATAGAAATATCCGCCTAAGCCCAATTGTCAAAACTATTACACAATATTGCATCTCCTCTGTAGATGTTTAAGTTAAAGACAAAAAAGAAAGAACACCAATTATTATTGTTAATATTTTATCATTTGAGTTAATTAGATAAATGAATTCAAATCTTCAACAATCAAATCTCGAATCTATATATATGTTTTAATGTATATATATAAATTTACAGTACATTATATATATATATACACACACATTAACACACATATTTATATCAAGACTTACTATCACAACAATTCAAAATATATATATTATACTAGGAAGATAATTCATTTTATCTTTGTAACTATTTAAGAAGTTCCACAAAGTTAAATAATACTATAAAAATAATGAAAATGAAGTTATATGAGATTATACAAGTTTGGCTCGTTTAATAACGAGTTGAGATCAAGCTCTGTTCATTTACTACCCTACTTATAGGGGTAGAACTGTCTTGACCATAGCAAGATCACTGACTAGGAAAATTAGGCGGTTGCCTAAGGCCCCAAATAACAATAATATAATTAAGTTTTCTTTTATAATAATGTTTAGAGTAAAATAAATTTTGTTTTTCATAAATTAAATTCTATGTAAAAAGAAAAATATTTAGCTCAACATAAAATATATCATCTGTTGATACTAAATATCTCGCAGCAGAGATGAACCATGTCATTTGGAAAAAATTAAGAACAAAAAGCGAGAAGAACAATTTTAAATAACAAAATATTAATATTAATATTGGCCTCAAAATTTATGGAGCCAGCAGTAGTCTTGACGGTCATAAAAATTTGTGGTCCAAAAGGTTTATACATAAGACAGGATCCCTAGGAGGTCCTTTGCAGCACCTAAATAGTCTAAAAATCATTACCATGATGGTTAGAGTAAAAGAATACATGGGTTTATATTCATGCTTTAGGGGAGTTAATTTTGGTTTTAATTGTGATTTAATTTCCTTTATTGCATTTTTCTCGGCAACAAAGCAGAAATATATCGCAAAAACACACTAAATTAAACAAAATAAAAACTTCAATTTCTTCAAAAGTACCTTGGGATCCCCATCGATGTAAACCACGGCTCCGTCCTTGTAAGTCAACAGAGACCGTCCGTTCCTCGGGTTGAACCGGATCGCGAGGCCACGCCGCGCCCCCGAATTGAACGCGTAGAGCGACTTGAACCCGTATTTGTCTAGGATGTCCCGGACCTCGAGCTGGTCCTGCTCCCACCCTCCCAGTCCCGCCTTGAACACGTCGATCGGACCCTTGCCCTGCCGGAACAGGTGGACCTCCACTTCCGGCACCTTCGTCCTCACGGTCCTCGAGTTCACGGTCGGATCCGTGCTTGGAGGAGAACCATCCAGGCCCGAGCCCGTTTCCTCGATTTCTCGGAATATTTCGGTCTCGTTCCGTGTCTTCTCCATTTGGCTTGGGTCGGCTAGTCGTTGGTTTAATTTATATAGCTTTGTCTTTCATGATAGGTTTTATCGTTAATTTATTTCTATGCTATTGACATTTAAAAACGACTGCGTTTGGTTTTTACCTCCGTCACATTCTGTTACCTGTGTCGTCGCATATAAATGCCAAGTGTCCTAAAAAATAAATAAATAAAATTTAAAAACTAAACTCTAAAAAAAGAAGAAGAATGTTGTAAAATCAAAAAAAATAACAAAATAATAGAAAGAGATTGCAATATGTGAAACTAGTTCTTCAAGAACTATGTATGATTGTTCACTCTTATTATGTATTTTACAAACTAGTCAATACTCCCTTTTATAGGCATGGAATAATGGGAGGTTAAAAAATATGAAAAGGGGAATATAAAAGGGTGGTACATGAATCAATTGGCTACATCAATGTATACATGAATGTTATAGGAATTCTAAAAGATTACATAAATGTGTAGAATTCTATGAGGTGAAACCAAATGGTCATCCACTAAATGCATGAATGCATTCATAACACTCCCCCTTGGATGACCATACATTAAGAATATGCTTCATTAAAACATTGCCAAGGAAAACCCAGAGAGAAAAAACCTGTGACGAAGGAAAAAGAATACAATATTCTTGTGTGCCTTCGTATGCTTTAGGATTGCCTCATTAAAACCTTACAAAGGAAAACCCAGTGGGAAAAACCTTAGCGAAGGAAAAAGAGTACAATCAGCATATTACTCCCCCTCATTAACATGAAGAGCTTCACTTGTTCATAATGAAAGATCCTTTAGTCGACGCATTCCAATGTTATTCACCAACTTCTTGAATGTTGCAGTTGGTAATGTTTTGGTAAATAAATCTGACAAATTGCCACTTGATCGTATCTGCTTGACATCAATCTCACCACTCTTCTGGAGCTCATGTGTGTAAAAGAACTTCGGTGAAATGTGTTTGGTTCTACCACCTTTAATATATCCTCCTCTAATATGTGTGATACAAGCAACATTATCTTCATATAATATTGTCGGGCTATCTTTGATTATAAACAAACCACACTTTTCTCGAATGTGTTGAATTAATGATCTTAGCCATATGCATTCCCGACTTGCTTCATGAATTGCAATAATCTCTGAGTGATTTGAAGAAGTAGCAACAAGTGTTTGCTTGACAGATCTCCATGAAATAGCAGTACTTCCACATGTAAATAGATATCCTGTTTGAGATCTACCTTTATGTGGATCAGAAAGAAAACCTGCATCTGCATATCCAATTAATTGTGAATTTGAACCTTTTGAATAAAATAATCCCATGTCAGTTGTTCCACGAAGATAACGTAGAACATGTTTGACCCCATTCCAATGCCTTCGAGTTGGTGCAGAACTGTATCTTGCTAGTAAATTAACTGAAAATGCAATATCAGGCCGTGTGCAATTTGCAAGATACATCAGAGCACCAATTGCACTAAGATATGGTACTTCAGGACCAAGAATTTCTTCATCATCTTCTCGAGGTCGAAAATGGTCTTTTTTCACATCAAGTGATCGAACAACCATTGGAGTGCTCAAAGGATGAGCCTTCTCCATGTAAAAGTGCTT
This sequence comes from Carpinus fangiana, assembly GCA_006937295.1. Classification (NCBI taxonomy): domain Eukaryota; kingdom Viridiplantae; phylum Streptophyta; class Magnoliopsida; order Fagales; family Betulaceae; genus Carpinus; species Carpinus fangiana. The sequence goes on along the minus strand of CM017327.1, from coordinate 32,675,779 downwards.
CAAGACTTTTTCTGTGTATGTCGACTGATGAACAAGAATTCCGTTTGGAAAATGTTCAATTTGTAAGCCAAGACAGAATTTTGTCTTTCCAAGATCTTTCATTTCAAACTCACTTTTTAAGTAAGTGGCAGTTTTTATGAGCTCTTCTGGAGTCCCAACAAGATTTAAATCATCTACATAAACTGCAATGATAGCAAATCCAGATTCTGATTTCTTAATGAAAACGCATGGACAAATTGGATTATTCTCAAATCCTTCTTTCAATAAATATTCACTAAGACGATTGTACCACATGCGTCCAGATTGTTTTAACCCGTATAAAGATTTTTGTAGCTTGATAGAATAAATACTTCTGGATTTGGAATTATATGCTTCAGGCATTTTGTATCCTTCAGGGATTTTCATGTATATATCATTATCAAGTGATCCATATAAATATGCTGTAACCACATCCATTAAACGCATATCCAAACTTTCTGTAACTACCAAGCTAATTAAAAATCTAAATGTAATTGCATCCACTACAGGGGAATATGTTTCTTCATAATCAATACCAGGTTTCTGCAGGAAACCTTGTGCAACAAGTCTTGCTTTGTATCTCACAATTTCATTTTTCTCATTACGTTTTCGTACAAATACCCACTTGTATCCAACAGGCGATACACCTTCAGGTGTTTGAACTACAGGTCCAAATACTTCACGTTTTGCTAGTGAGTTCAATTCTGCCTGAATTGCCTCTTTCCACATTGGCCAATCATTTCTACGTCGACATTCTTCGACGGTTTGTGGTTCAATATCATCATTACTTCTGGTAATGTCAAATGCAACTTTAAATGAAAATATGTTGTCGACAACAATTTTGTTTCTATCCAATATTTCTCCTGTACTTACATAATTTATTGAGATCTCATTATTTTCAGGTACCTGTTCCTCTTCAGGGGGTAACTCTTCAGGAGATTCCTCTTCAAGAGGTTCCTCTTCGGGGGATTTATTTCCAGGAGAATTTTGTACAGAAAGTTTGGATGGATCAATTTTTGTTGCCTGTTTTGTGGGTAAAGCCTCTTCAGGAGCGCTTATTTCATTTCCTTGTGCTTTTCTCTTCCGGGGAATCTTATCCTTTGCACCAATAGGTCTTCCACGCTTCAGGCGTGCCTTAGACTCATTTGCTGCTGTATTAATTGATTGTCCTACAGGGACTTCTATCTTCGCTGGAGTATTAGCAGCTGGAATGTGAGATTTAACTATTTTCTTGTTATTAGTAAATGCATCCGGCAATTGATTTGCAATACTCTGCAAATTGATGATCCTCTGAACTTCTAGTTCACATTCATTTGTGCGAGGATCAAAATGAGATAACGTCGAATTATTCCAAGTAATTTCTTGTCGTGCTTCTGGCAACGACTTTTCTTTCCCTAGTGATGGGAATAGGCTTTCATCAAAATGACAATCTTCAAAGCGTGCTTTAAAAATATCACCAGTTAAAGGCTCAAGGTATCTAATAATAGAAGGAGAATCAAAACCAACATAAATTCCAAGTCTACGTTGAGGTCCCATCTTAGTGCGTTGAGGTGGCGCAATTGGAACATACACAGCACAACCAAAAATACGAAAATGAGAAATATTTGGTGGCTGACCAAATGCAAGTTGCAAAGGGGAATATTTTTGGTAAGTTGTTGGTCTGATTCGAACTAATGATGCAGCATGTAATATTGCATGTCCCCAAGCAGAAACAGGTAGTTTTGTTTTCATAAGCAAAGGTCGAGCAATTAATTGAAGTCGTTTAATAAACGATTCAGCTAAACCATTTTGAGTATGAATATGAGCAACAGGATGTTCAACATTAATTCCAATTGACATGCAATAATCATAAAATGCTTGAGATGTAAATTCACCTGCATTATCCATCCGAATAGATTGAATTGGATAATCAGGAAATTGTGCTCGTAATCTAATTATTTGAGCAAGAAGTCTAGCAAATGCAATATTACGAGTAGAAAGCAAGCAAACATGTGACCACCTAGTTGATGCATCAATTAAAACCATAAAATATCTAAATGGCCCACATGAAGGATGAATTGGCCCACATATATCCCCTTGAATTCTTTGTAAAAATGATGGAGATTCAACAATTACCTTAGAAGGAGATGGTTTGATAATAAGTTTACCTTGAGAACATGCAGAACAAAGATAATCATTTGATAAAAGAATCTTCTGGTTCTTTAAGGGATGTCCATGAGAATTCTCAATTATTCGACGCATCATAATTGTTCCCGGATGTCCAAGACGATCATGCCAAAGCATAAACATCTTTGGATTAGAGCACTTCTGGTGCATCACAACATGTGATTCAATTATTCTTATTGTTGTATAATACAACCCGGAAGAGAAAGCAGGCAATTTTTCCAATATGAGCTTCTGGCCCGAAATTATTGAAGTAATATAAAGATATTCGTCACTGCCTTCATTAGTGGTTTCAACATGATAACCATTTAGACGAATATCCTTAAAACTGATTAAATTTCTTCTAGATTTAGAAGAATACAAAGCATCATCAATACAAAATTTTGTTCTTTTTGGCAATATGATATTAGCTCTTCTGGAGCCTTCGATTAGTTTTGATAAACCAGATATTATATTGACACTAGCTTTGTTTAATATTAAGTATTGAAAATACTTCTTATCTCTAAGAATTGTGTGAGTTGTACAACTGTCTGCTAGATACAACTTTTCACCAATCATCTTGGAATTAATCATTCCATCAATGTGACCCATGCCTATATATATATAAACAAAATATATATTAAATTTCATTAATCAATAATGAAATACAATTAAATTTGATAATAAAAACATACTGTGATTAAGACATAATAAAAGCATATGAATTGTAGTAGAAATATTCATCACTAATCAAAAGATTAGATTTTGTATTAAAGTCTATAAAGAAATCAGAAATAACAAGATGAGTATCAAGAAAAATTGGAGAATCAACATGATTGCTGTAATTAGCAAAATTCATTTCAATTATCTTTTTCTTTGTCTTTTATGGAGGCATAATATAGTTATTTCAGATGTTTATGCATACGACAGGTACGCGATCAATGCCTTTTCATACCACACTTGTAACATTTATCTCCATAGTTATTTGTAGGTTTATTCTGTAAACCTTTGTTTTCATTTTGTTTCGTCTCAGTGTGGTTCCACTTCTGGTGGTATGTAATATTTCTTTTTGTAAGAATTATGAGTACGCTCCCCTTGACTTCTATAATTTTTTCTACCTTATCCACATCCACGATCATGGTTTCCTCTATTACCATGCAATTATGTTCCATTTGCTTCAGAAAATGGTGTAGAACCCGTTGGACGAGATTGATGATTTTTCATTAATAGCTCGTTGTTTTGCTTAGTCACTAGAAGACAAGATATTAATTCAGAATATCTTGTGAAATTATGCTCTCAATATTGTTACTACAGGAGCACATTCAAGGCTGAAATATGCAACTTCAAGTGCATGAAGTGTGCAACTTCAGGTGCATCCAATCATAACGAGCTTTTGGGAGGATAACTGTCTTCTGGTACTTGTATCTCTCCCTTATATTATTTCACAAGGTTAAGGGATCCTTTTACCATAAGGTACTCAGTTTTTATATGCTTCAGGCATATAAAATTAGATGACATCATATTCATAACATTAGTATGATAACATTCTAGTTCATATAAATCCCACATGAATCATAATATGCAAATGTACGTTATAAAATGATTCTAAAAACACTAAAAATTTCTAAGCATATGTTAGAATGTTAATTAACAAAATAGATAATAAGATTATTAAATGTTAAAGAAACTTACAATGAATTGAGAATATTTTACGGATAGCTTTTGATATTGAATATCAAAATAATACAACAATTGGCTAGAGCTTCGTGCTAATAACGTGTTGTAAAATCAAAGAAAATAACAAAATAATAGAAAGAGATTGCAATATGTGAAACTAGTTCTTCAAGAACTATGTATGATTATTCACTCTTATTATGTATTTTACAAACTAGCCAATACTCCCTTTTATAGGCATGGAATAATGGGAGGTTAAAGAATATGAAAAGATGAATATAAAAAGGTGGTACATGAATCAATTGGCTACATCAATGTATACATGAATGTTATAGGAATTCTAAAAGATTACATAAATGTGTAGAATTCCATGAGGTGAAACCAAATGGTCATCTACCAAATGTATGAATGCATTCATAACAAAGAAGGGTTTTTTGGAAAATTATGGAGTGTCAAATGTTTTTTAAGGTTTAGTTTTTTAANTTTGTCTAGGATGTCCCGGACCTCGAGCTGGTCCTGCTCCCACCCTCCCAGTCCCGCCTTGAACACGTCGATCGGACCCTTGCCCTGCCGGAACAGGTGGACCTCCACTTCCGGCACCTTCGTCCTCACGGTCCTCGAGTTCACGGTCGGATCCGTGCTTGGAGGAGAACCATCCAGGCCCGAGCCCGTTTCCTCGATTTCTCGGAATATTTCGGTCTCGTTCCGTGTCTTCTCCATTTGGCTTGGGTCGGCTAGTCGTTGGTTTAATTTATATAGCTTTGTCTTTCATGATAGGTTTTATCGTTAATTTATTTCTATGCTATTGACATTTAAAAACGACTGCGTTGGGTTTTTACCTCCGTCACATTCTGTTACCTGTGTCGTCGCATATAAATGCCAAGTGTCCTAAAAAAATAAATAAATAAAATTTAAAAACTAAACTCTAAAAAAAGAAGAAGAAGGGTTTTTTGGAAAATTATGGAGTGTCAAATGTTTTTTAAGGTTTAGTTTTTTAATTGCGTTTTTTATTATTTAATTATTTTTTATTTTTTGAAACTCGTGATATTCTATTAGTTTGGGCTAATGGAACCTAATGGAGGTACTAACTAAGTTGATCTTTTTTCATAAGTTAAATATCATTTGTAATAAGATTTGAAACTCTGGTAGACAAGAATAAAAATGTGTAAACAGTAATTAACTCTTAAAAATAATATAACTTTTAAAATTTTCTTTTTATGTTAAGGGGAGCTGTTAAGAATGTCATAGCATCCTCTTTAAGGGTCCAATTTCAAAACATGCAATATAAAAATAACGATTTAAAATTGTGTGATTTAAAAATGAAATTTTTAAAACTATAATTAAGAGTTCGATAAAATTATAGTTTAACCCTTAAAATTATATATATATATTTTTTAAAATGCATTATGTTTTTAAATTGTAAATTTTTCAAAAATACAATTCAAGATGATACATAATTAATGATTCAATTTAAATCGCACTTTTTATCGGCCCGGTTTGAAGAGAATATTAGGGTATATTTAAAATTGCGTTTGATGGGTTTAAAAGTATTCTTAATATTAAAAAAGGTTCGTTCGAAGAAAAAAATAATTGTTTCGTAAAAAAAATTAAAAACCTTTTTAAGGGCTTAAAAAGTCTAAAAATGGCCAAAACTTATCTGATAAAAACTTAAAAATAAAGTTTTTGTCGCCTAAAAACTATTTTTGACTTAGAGCCTTTTTGTGATTACGTTTGGAAAACAGAATTTTTAATTATAAAAGAACTTTTGGAAAAAAATTTAATTTTTAAGCTTTTGTAAAAAAAAAAGTTTTTTTAACCCTTAGAAAGTGTTTTTAATTTTTTTACCCAAAAGAATATATTTTTTGACAAATGAATCCAACCAATTTCAACTAGAAGAGTCTCTGTCTCTCGCCGCCTCTGTCTCTCGCCTCGGAAATCTCTCTGTCGCCGCTCCTCTCTCTCTCGCCGCTTCTGTCTCTCCGTCGCCGCTCCTCTCTCACTGTCGCTGCTCCACTCTGCTTCTTGTTAAGGTATTTGAAATTTTGTTGAAGTACTGATTTTGTTAGGGTTTTTTGCTGTTAATGAATTTTTGTTAAGGATTTTTTTTTAGGTTTTTGCTGAAGTATGATTATATTTTTGGTCTGATGGGTTGGATTTTTTTCTTGAAGACTTGAAGTACTGATTTCAGTTCTGCTTCTTGTCAGGGTTTTTGTTGAAGTACCGAATCAAGCTGATTCTCTCACCCATCGGCCTCAGGTAAATCGTTTGTGCCTTGTCTGATTATATTTTTGGTCTAATTAAGTAATTATGTTGGGTTGGATTTTTTGTCTGTGACTGTGAGTAGGGAAAAGAAAACGTAAAATCACTCTTTAAATTTTAGGTTTTGGTTATTGAAGTAGTTTTCAACATACATGCATGAGAATGTGCAAAAAAAACCAGGGAGATTGTTATAAATAGGGTTGACATGGATATATGTTTGTGATAACTCATATTTTGTTCCATGAGGGAAATTTGGTGTTGAAGCCTATTCTTCCCGTAAGTGATTTGTTTATCTTTTATTCTTGTTATGTCTTGTGTTGTATTATGCTCGATAATGAATTTTATATTACGCCAGACAATTGTAAGGTTCAGTTGATTTTGGTTGTTGGTGATGGATCTAACTTATAAGGTCCTCAATTTTTTTCTTATCATTTCTTACATGCAACGAGCAAACAAGCAGAGATTTTTATTGTACTTTAAATACTTGGTCTTACTAAAAATGTTAACTGTGAAAAGAAAGAAGTGCATTGTGTCTGATGAGTTGTTCTGTATGAATTATAAGATACTAGAAATTTACTAGCAATGATAGCCTTTGTAACTATTTTACTTCAATTATAATTCAAACTCTTTCATATCATCGTCTCTCCTTCTATTTACCTTTCTGCAACGTCTACATCTTCTTCATTTTACTGAACACTGTACCGCACACCTTACTACACACACTCACACCTCCGGTCTGCAATGCCTAAATCTTCTGCACACACTCACGCCTACACACACATCTCTGCTTCTTCTTCTTTTTGTACATTGGGTAATAATGTGATAGATAGATCTGCAGTGTGAATCACGGAATATTGTGCACAATGGACGCCTCTGAGGACATTCTCCGGAAAGCCATGGCCGAGAAGCAATTAGCCTTGGAAGCTCAAGGCAACGCCGTCCGGATGATGAAAACCACTGGCGCTACCAAGCAGGAGATCGATGCCGCGATCGAAGCTCTGAACGGGTTGAAGCTCGAGAAGGCTTCAATTGAGAGGCAGCTCCAAGCTGCCATCAGTGGCAGCGAGGGCTCCCTCAATAGGGAAGCTTTCCGTCAAGCGGTGGTGAACACTCTGGAACGGCGTTTGTTCTATATTCCGTCATTCAAAATCTATCGTGGAGTTGCTGGGCTTTACGATTATGGCCCACCGGGCTGTGCTGTAAAGTCTAACGTCCTCGCTTACTGGCGCCAGGTAAACTCAAGGTTCTCTCTCTAATACATATCAATTACACTCCATAATTAGGCCAAAACATTGCGTTTATTTGTTAGGAATTAGTTCCACGCATAACTTAAAACACAAAATTATCTTGTGCATTTTGTGTGTTTTTCAGCATTTTGTGCTTGAGGAGAACATGCTGGAAGTGGACTGTCCTTGTGTCACGCCGGAGGTAGTTTTAAAGGCATCCGGTCACGTTGAAAAATTCACAGACCTTATGGTTAAGGATGAGAAAACTGGGACATGTTACCGTGCAGACCACTTGCTAAAGGACTTTTGCAACGAAAAGCTGCAGAAGGACCTCAGCATAACTCCAGAGAAGGCAGCAGAGCTAAAACGGGTACTAGCGGTATTGGATGATCTCTCAGCAGAAGAGCTAGGTTCAAAGATCAAGGAGTATGGCATTACGGCTCCTGAAACGAAGAATCCACTCTCTGATCCTTACCCGTTCAACTTAATGTTTCAAACCTCAATAGGCCCATCTGGCGTGAGTCCTGGGTGAGTATTGGATAGTCTTGAATTTGTTTGCAGTGCCATGTGTGCTTACCCTTGGTTACTAGAATTGTTAATTATCTTATTGTTTGCAGGTATATGCGTCCTGAAACTGCACAAGGCATATTTGTTAATTTTAAGGACTTGTACTATTATAATGGGAACAAGCTACCCTTTGCTGCAGCTCAAATTGGTCAGGCTTTCAGAAATGAGGTAAATTCTCTCTTTAGAAGTGAAAAGTTGCGTGTGTGTGTGGGCGCCTTTGTGTGGGGTTGTAATGATATTTCTTTATGGAAATGGCTATATTGTGTGGGACTAGAATGTTTTCCAACTCCTGTTGCCTTGTGCTGAGGGAACTAATCTGAAAGTGCTTTATTGTGTGGGCAGATATCTCCGCGCCAAGGCCTTTTGAGAGTCCGTGAGTTCACACTAGCAGAGATTGAGCACTTTGTTGATCCTGAAAACAAGGCCCACCCGAAATTCTCCGAAGTTGCCAACTTGGAGTTTCTGATGTTCCCAAGAGAAGAACAAATGTCTGGCCATTCTGCAAAGAGAATTCCACTGGGTGAAGCAGTTTCAAGGGTTGGTTTGAAGAATATCTGCTTTTACTGTTTGTGTTGAGTTTTTTTGCTTCTCATTTATCTGCTTACTCGATTGCTTTCTTTTTGTGACAATGCTATGGTTAAGTGTCTTATAGGGGATTGTCAACAATGAAACTCTTGGGTACTTCATTGGGAGGGTATATCTGTTCTTAACTCGCCTCGGTATAGACAAAAACCGTTTACGGTTCCGACAGCATCTTGCTAATGAAATGGCCCACTATGCTGCTGACTGTTGGGATGCTGAGATTGAGTGTTCATATGGGTGGATTGAATGCGTTGGTATTGCAGATAGGTCTGCGTATGATTTGCATGCTCACTCGGTAAGAATTTTGATTGATATCATTCCATGATTTTTGCAATTAGTCAGAAATACTAAATGATTATGAATTTTTTTTAAATCTCCAATCACCATAATGATGAGATGGCATGATTCTTAAAAATGAAATGGATCATTTAATTTCATTTAGCCACATTGTTGTTCTGAAAGCTCGCAATTGTGGTCTGAACCCCCTCCTTACTTATCATAATCAGTAAAATGATGCTTTTGTTGTCTAGCTGCTAACATCTTATATGCTATAGTATCAAGACTTAGAACAAGTGCTACAAAAAGAAAATGCTAAGCATATATCTGCACTACTATCTGGAAATAATACTATTACATGCTCCAGCCTTTGCTGGGAGGTGAACTCGCGGAAGAGTCAAATCATATGGGTGTAGAGGTAAGTATGCTGGTCCCCTGGCAGTCTGGTAATGTTATTTTGGACAGTGGTGATTTAGGCTGTTTTGTGGATGGGGAGCCTATCCCGCTGGAAATTTGGTTTGGGAGAGGTGAGGGGGACGGGGATGTCGCTCTTTCTCGGCAGTCTGCTTCGCCTGGGATGGAATTAGTGCCCTTTGCGGATGGGGAGCCTATTTCTCAGGACTGGATGCTAGCCATGGATGATGGCAATAGTGGTGGGTGTCAGGAAGCCGACAAGGGAATGGAGATAATTATGGCATTCCGCCAGATTGTAGGCGTCTCTTGTGATGGTCATGTAGAGAGACTCAGGGCGGCTTTCGCTCACATTTTGGCAGGAAAGAAAAAGGAGGTTAAGAAAAATAGGGGAGGAGGCCAGGTGGGTAGAAAGGGCACGAGAGAAGTCCTTAATCTCTTCACCTCAATTAACTATGACGGTGGTAGTGGGAGTGTGACTCGTAGTAGAGGCAAGGGAAGGGGGAACCGTTTTGTGCTATGAAGTGCAACATTCTTTCTTGGAATGTTAAGAGGGTTGAATAGCCCGGACAAGAGGTTGATGGTGAGGAATTTGCTGCGTCAATGGCGGGTGGACATTGTGTGCCTGCAAGAAACTAAATTGGAGCATATTTTTAGGAGGGTTGTTAAAAGTGTGTGGGGCTGCCGCTACGTTGACTGGTGCTATGTGGCTGCCATTGGGGCTGCTGGGGGCATTTTGTTGATGTGGGATAAGAGGGTGGTTTCTAGGGTGGATGCGGTGGTGGGGGATTGCGTGGCAGCCTGCTCTTTCAAGAATGTAGTGGATGGTTTTGTATGGGCTTTTGCAGGAGTGTATGGCCTTAATGGGGATTTTGAAAGACGCTGCCTATGGGATGAATTGGCGGGGTTGATGAGTTGTTGGGATTTACCTTGGTGTATTGGGAGTGACTTTAATGTTGTCCGATTCCCAAGTGAAAGGTCCGGAGGGAGGCGCATCAGTGGAGCGATGAGGGAGTTCTCAGATTTCATTTCCGAGTGTGGCCTCATGGATCTCCCCCTCAACGGGGGTTTGTGCACTTGGTCCAACACCCGATCTTGGTCTAGAATTGATCGGTTCTTGATTTCTCCGGATTGGGAAGCGAAATACCCAGAAGCTCTCCAAAAAAGACTTTTATGCTTGTGTTCAGATCACTTTCCCATTGTTTTATCTTGTGGAAGGAACAAGGGGGGAAGGAAATCTTTTAAGTTTGAGAACATGTGGTTAAAGGAGGAGGGTTTTGTGGACAAGGTTAGAGGCTGGTGGGAATCGTACAATTATCAAGGCACTCCTAGTTTCATTTTTGCTAAAAAACTCAAGGCGCTTAAGGGGGACATCATTAATTGGAACAAAACAGTTTTTGGCAATGTTGGTGTGCTTATCAAGGAGAGGACGGATGATTTGAAGGCTCTAGAATCTGCTGCTGAAAGGGGAGGTTTAAATGAGGATCAAAGGGAGAGGAAAAGGCAACTTTGTAGGGACTTGGAGAGAGCTCTCTTACAAGAAGAAATCAGCTGGAGGCAAAAATCCAGAATTAAGTGGCTCAAGGAGGGTGACAAGTGTACAAAATTCTTTCACTTGATGGCTAATTCCAATAAGAGGTATAATACCATTGATTCGCTTCACATCGATGGTGTTATGTCCTCCGATTCGGAGGCCATTAGAGAGCATGCAATTAATTATTTTAAGTCCATGTTTGCTGAAAGCATGTCTTGGAGGCCTAAGTTGGATGATTTGGAGTTTGAGTCATTATCTGAAGACGAAGCCGCTTCCCTTGAAGCCCCCTTTATGGAAAAGGAAGTGAAAGACGTGATTTTTGGTATGGATGGGGATAAAGCTCCTGGTCCGGATGGTTTCTCTTTGGCTTTTTTTCAAGCTTGTTGGGAGGTGTTAAAAAATGACATCATGGCCGTTTTCTCTGATTTCCATGCTTGCGGTAAGTTTGAGAAGAGCTTGAATTCCACTTTTATTTCTCTAATTCCTAAGGTGCCTGGGGCAACGGAGCTCAAGGATTTTCGCCCCATTAGTCTTGTAAGTGGGATTTACAAGATTATTTCCAAGGTCCTGGCAAATAGATTGAGGTTGGTGTTGAGCAAGATTATTTCTACTCCCCAGAATGCCTTTGTTAAGGGCAGACAAATATTAGACTCTGTGCTCATTGCTAGTGAAAGCCTGGACTTCCGTCTTAAGTCAGGAGAGCCGGGGTTGCTATGCAAGTTAGATATGGAAAAGGCTTATGATCATGTCAGCTGGGATTTCTTGTTATATATGCTGAGGAGGTGTGGGTTTGGACAGAAATGGTGTTCTTGGATTGCTTTCTGCATCTCTACGGCCTCATTCTCAGTTTTGATTAATGGTGCGCCGGCGGGCTTCTTCAACAGCTCGAGAGGGGTGAGGCAAGGCGATCCCCTCTCCCCGTTCCTCTTTGTGATTATTATGGAAGCCTTTAGTAGAATGGTTAAGGCCTCAGTTGAGCACGGTCTTTTCTCAGGTTTTGTTCTGGGTGGTAGAGGGAGTGAGCAGATCCATATCTCGCATCTTTTATTCGCTGATGACACTTTGATATTTACCAGGGCTTCTCAGATGCAGGTGCAAACCATAATTAATTTGCTTATTTGCTTTGAGGTGGTTTCTGGGCTCAAGGTCAACTTGGCTAAATCATTTTTGGTGCCGGTTGGCGAGGTGCGTAATATTGATGTTTTGGCGGAGATCCTGGGTTGCGAAGTCGGTTCTTTGCCTATTACTTATTTGGGTACGCCTCTGGGGGCTCGGTTCAAAGACAAGGCGTGTTGGAACGGGGTGGTGGAAAAGTCAATGAGAACTCTTGCCACTTGGAAGAGGTCTTACCTCTCTAAGGGGGGCTGGGTTGCTCTTATTAAAAGTACTCTTTCCAACCTTCCTACTTACCTCCTATCCTTGCTGCCTATTCCAGTAGCCGTTGCAAAACGCATTGAATCGATTCAATGTGACTTTCTTTGGGGTGGTATGGGTGAGGAGTTCAAATTCCATCTTGTTAATTGACGGAAAGTCTGCTCTCCCATTCGGGAAGGTGGACTAGGAATCCGCAACTTAAGAAGCCTCAATCGCGCCTTACTTGGTAAGTGGCTATGGAGGTATGCTAATGAACCTTAAGCTTGGTGGAGAAAAGTGGTGGAGGCAAAATATGGGTCGGAGAGAGGGGGTTGGCGGTCCAAGGTTGGGACAGGTTCTCATGGAAGGGGCCTGTGGAAGTATATTAGTAAGGAATGACGTCATTTCTCCAATCATTCTAGACTCATTCCAGGTGATGGGTCCAGAATCAGTTTCTGGGGAGAGGCTTGGTGTGAAAATGTGCCTCTTTTGGAGGTTTATCCGGGGTTATATAGCCTGGCCAGCAACAAGGAGGCCTCCATTGCAGACAATTTTGACTCGGTGAGTGGATCCCGTCAGTGGAATATCAGCTTTGTGAGACCTTTGAATGATTGGGAAGTGGATGATTTGGTTTCTCTTTATAGCCTCCTGTACTCTTTTAATTTTTGCCATGGAGCTGACAAAATTTGGTGGTTCCGAATAAGAAGGGTAAGTTTGAGGTGAAGTCCTTCTATTCTATTCTAAACTCTTCTATCAGCTTCCTTTTCCCTTGGAAGAGCATTTGGCGTACTAAAGCTCCTCCAAGGGTGGCGTTTTTTGTATGGTCAGCTGCTCTTGGCAAAATTCTCACATTGGACAATTTGAAGAGGAGAAATATTGTGTTGGTCAATAGATGCGGGATGTGCAAGAAGGAAGAGGAATCTATTGATCACTTACTTCTTCATTGTGAGAGAGCCCAATTTTTATGGAACGCCTTTTTTAGTCGTTTTGGCTTGGGTTATGCCTCGGGGGGTTGTGGATCTTTTGCATTGTTGGTGGTCGGTGGGTCGCCCGAGTAGTGCTGTGGTTTGGAAGATGGTGCCGCTTTGTATTATGTGGTGCCTTTGGGTGGAAAGGAATGGGAGATTTTTCGAAGACTCCGAAAGAAGTCCTGAAGATCTTTTACATTTCTTTTTTATTACTCTCTTCACATGGGCGGCTGCTTGGCCAGCCCCTACTGTGATTACTTTTTCTGATTTTCTGTATTTCTTCTCTAGCCCCTTTTAGGCGTTCTCTTGTATACTTCCTGTGTACTAGGGTTGCGCTCCTCTACGCTTTTTTTAATAAATTATTACTTATCCAAAAAAAATAATACTATTACATGCTTATGGAGTATTGTTTAATTGATCCGTGACAGGAGAAAAGTGGTGTCCCTCTTGTGGCTCAGGAAAAATTCCCAGAACCCAGAGAAGTGGAGGTAGTGCTTCTGTTTATTTACCATACACATCATTGACATAATTAGTACTATAGAAATGAGTGCATGACTTATCTGACAAGACAACAAGCAGCTCTTTAATCCACTTGCTTGACATTAGCTAACATTGATTGAGTGATGGTGTATAATTTCAGAAATTAGTTATCAGTCCAGTGAAAAAAGATCTGGGCCTTGCATTCAAAGGGAACCAAAGGATGGTGGTTGAAGCTTTGGAGGTAAACAATTTAATAGCCCCTCTTTGGTCCTTAATGCCAAGATTGCTTGAAGATCTTCTGCCTGCATTCTTTTGATATATTACTATTTTTTTGCATTAGGCAATGAATGAAAAAGAAGCTTTGGAAATGAAATATACTTTAGAATCCAAGGGAGAGATGGAGTTCTATGTGTGTACTCTTGAAAAAGAAGTAACCATTAAGAAGAACATGGTCACAATTTCAAGAGAGATAAAGAAAGAACACCAGAGAGTTTTCACACCATCTGTAATCGAGCCTTCTTTTGGCATTGGAAGGATAATCTTTTGCCTCTTTGAACATTCTTTCTACATGAGGCCAAGTAAAGCCGGGGATGAACATCTAAATGTGTTCCGTTTTCCGCCTCTTGTAGCACCTATAAAATGCACGGTTTTCCCACTTGTTCAGAATCAAAAGTATGAGGAGGTGTCAAAAGTGATTTCTCAATCATTGACTTCAGCTGGAATCTCACATAAGATAGACATTACAGGTATTTCATCTTCCATTGGTTTGCTTTGGCTTGATTGGGTCATTGGGTAAATGTGTGAAGATGGACATTGGCATAGGCATGTCATCTCACCTGCTTGCTTTATTGCATAGGGTTATATGTAAGTTGTAATTTGTCAATTCTTTATCCATTTCTGTGATCTATAGTCCCTTCCAATTTGAAGAAGTACTAAACCGGTGACCTATGTACTTTCACCAAAGTTAGTTGTTAGGTACAATTGCCCAGGAAAAAAAAAAGGGGGGGTTGTTAGTTACAATTACCCTGTCGTCTAGAAGTCCCCGAGTGATTGTTTTTCATCTAGGCATTCTCTGTGTAAGGCCACATGAGAAGCACTTTGAGAGGCATGGCAATTCCCATTTAGAGTTAAAATTCCATGTGATATGCGTAGCATTGGAAATCATTTATTTGTTACTTTTACATTGAATTCCGTGTACTTGAATCAGCCTATTCAAACTCTGCTTAGGATTTAATAGTTAGGCTCCACTTCCATCTTTATCATTTGGGTGATGACTCCACTTCCAATTACAATAGAAAGGTTGATTGTTTGCCTCAAAATTATGTGATGGAAAAAGCTGCCCAATGCATGTATATATGGACTATTGATTGTCTGTATGTTCAAATGATGTTTACAGGGACCTCAATTGGTAAACGATATGCAAGAACCGATGAACTTGGTGTACCCTTTGCAATCACCGTTGATTCAACATCCTCGGCGACAATCCGGGAGAGGGATAGCAAAGATCAAATTCGTGTTAATGTGGAAGAGGCAGCAACAGTTGTTAAGGATGTAACCGACGGAAGGAGGACGTGGGAGGATGTGTGGTCTGCTTTTCCCCATCATTCCTCTGGATCTGCAGATGAGTGAAGAGCGGGAACAACCATTAAAGTGAGTGCCTAATTTTAAATTATTCAGCCAGACGCTTACTCTATACTGACTCCTGGAATGCCTTTTTGCATTGTGATAAGCAATTATAAGATTATGGAAACTATAGGTATCTGCTAAGCAAAATCTGGCAGTTCCATGTTGCTTTGTCAAGTCAGGTATCGTGCAATGAGTGCCATAATCCTTGCTTTGTAACTTGACAGTTAACGGTTATGTGGCATTTTTGAGGTGCATTTCTGAATCAAAAGTTTGTTCCAATTTATTTGATAGAAGTCGGTCCACCAATTCGAATCTGTATTGAAAGATGGTTTTTTGTTTTTAGATAAGCAACAACAAATTACAAACTAAGGGCTGGGCAACCCAAACAAAAGGCTCCTAAAACCACCAAAATAAGACAAGTAAACAAAAAATAAAAGAGGCAATGCATCAAATGAATGACACGGCCCTATGCTTTCTTGGTGCGGAGACCAAGAAAATTGGCAGCCAATGAAGGCCGTAAGACTTCGTGTGTTAACGATGGCACAACCAAATGATCCAAGGAGGAGAACAAAACCATAAAGATTCCAGAATCCTCCCCAAACTATACAGATCAAATAATAACAAATGGCGGAAGGAGATCTTAAAAACACAAAAAAAAAAGGAATAGAAATTCAAAATACAAAACCCAAAAAAAACTAGACAAAAGCATCAACCGATGGAAGTGCGCCAGAGACGGAGGTGGATAAGGCGGAGATGCAGCACTGTAGAGGGCGGTGCGTGGACAGCATGCGCCTGCGAGTGAGATCCACTCGCAGGCGCGTATTACTCATGCTTTGGCGCGTGGGTGTCGGATGGTGGTGGTTCAGACAGCAGACGAAAGCGGCGACACCCAGGAACACGGTGGAGGGGTGCGAGGATGGAGATGGCTTCCCGGAATGCATAGATCTAATTTTGAAAAAATCAAAACTAAAAATTTCAAGAAGAGGGAGAAGATTCGCGGATGAGAGCTGTCGTGGATGCCGTTGAACAGTGGATTTACAGAGAGGGGGTGATCGATTTAGTTATTGAACATAAAAGCGAAAAAAAGAGAACATAGGGCTTTCGAAGAGGTGGATAAAGCCTCCGAAGAGGCGAGGTTGGCCTCAAAAGAAGCATGAAGGGAAGGGTGGTGGAGGGGGAGATGGTGGAAGGGTGAGGAGAAGGAGGAGGGAGCCGAGACTCCCTCCTCCCATGAAAGCCGGTGGGGGAGGACTATTTGGAGGAGAGAGAATAGAGAGAATTTCTTTTTGAAGGAGGAGAGATAAAGGGAACTTTTTAAGTCTAGGGTTTTTTTTTGAAAGATGGTTAAAAGAATGATGTGTATCATATTTCATATTTAAATATCCCTGAGATAAAAACACAATCCAACCCCTGAGATAAAAACACAATCCAACACAAAATAACTACGATAAGCTTAACAACTTCAACATGTCTTATTTGATTCACTTTGTAGAACTCAATACTAACAACCAAGAGATCACATAAAGGCAACATAACACATGTTCTCTTATTTTCTCTAATGGCTATTCTATTAAAAAAATGAATAGCTTTTACTATGAATAAAAGAAGATGGAATAGAATAGCCTTGATGTTAGGGTATATGATAAGGATCTAAACACTTGAAATAGCCATTCCTATTGTGCATGAGGAAATGACCATTTCAAGAATATATATTTCATTCAACATTCTTCCATTTTCAATAAAAACTACTCATTTTCTTAATAGAATAGTAATTAAGCTTAAGCTTTTTTTACTATTATTATTATTATTTTTTATTTTTTCTATTGAAAGTGGGGGAGGGGGGAAAGGGAAATTAAGCTTAAGCTTTATCCTTGATCTCTTAGCTCTGGAATTTGGATTGGGCTTCCCAATCCTAATACTCCTATCAACCTTCATATTGTCTCTTATGTGAATCTAATTCTCATTTCTTGTATACCTAGCTCCTGTCCTACGCATGCAGGTGCTGATGCTAAGATGCATTAACGTTAATGACTTGCATAAGGTATATAGATACAATGTAAGAGCATAAGGTATATAGATACAATGTAAGAGCAACTTTCTCGTTAGGGACAGTGACAGCTAGCAAAACTTTGCAAGTATTAGCAATAAAATATACATTCTCATATGGAAAATTCACTGGAAATTCTGGAACATGAATAATGCAATCACTAGAGCTTTTATCAGGAGTTCTGAAGCAACAACTACCTATCTATTCACTGGATTTGATTTTGGGGCTGTGAAAAGAAGTCTTTTGCACTACGTGCTACCTCTGCTTCAACTACTGCTTCCAAAACAATATCTGCTCCTTTTGCACTTCCTGCCACCACATCCAGGGTTAGTTATTGGAGTATAAGTATTTGACGTGCATAAACAGAAACTTCTTGTAAACTCTCCTGAGAAAATGCCAGAACTGTTTATATATAGAAATTCCACAGGACCACAGATTGAGGATCTCAGGAGGCATAGGACAATAGGTTGAAGATGTTCACTGAATAACAGGAAAGCCACTGCTAAAAAACATTAGCTATAAAAAGACGAGTGTTTTAGGGCTTGTTTGGGAAGGGAATTCTTCCCATGTCATCTCAATTTTTTTTTTCTTTTTTTGGGTTGATTTGACACTACTAACACTCAACTCAACTCAAAATTTTTCAACCAAACTAATAAAAAACATTAAATAAAAATTTTAAAAATCAAGAAAATTTAAAATATATATATTGGGATGGTGGCTGGACTACCCTTAAGAGTCTCGGGGGTGGCTCAACCACCCCCGTCAAACTAGGTGGCTCCATCAAGTTCGAGGGTGGCTTGGCCACCCTCAGACACCTCGGGCCACCCTAGGGGTGGTTCAAAACCACCCCAATTTTTTTTTTTTTTAAATTTTATATTTTTCAAACAAACCAAAATAATCTCAACTCTTTTTTCTCTTCAATATTTTTGCAATTTTGAGTTAAGTTGGGTAGAATAGAAAAAAATCGACACCCAAACGAGCCCTAATTTTCTTATCTAATATGGAAAGGGAACTTTTCACTCTAGACTGCTTTGTATAGTGCTTGGATTGGGACAAAGAACTAATGGCAGAACTGACATAAATTTTTTTCTAAAATAAATAAGTAAAAGTGAAAGAGATGAACAAGAATAACTACTAAAGTACTAATAAATAAGGAAAACTATTACCCTTTCTTTCTGGTAGCATCCCCGTGCTTTCGGCTGAAACTGGGAGGATGGTGAAGAGACTAGCTTCGTCATTAAGGTTCTTTTTTTCTGTACAGTTCTCCAATGAACCAGTCTTTATGGCTTCAGATTCAACCAATCTGGCATAAGCAGTTGCTTGGCTATGCAAATCAACTGAACCTAAGGTTTTGGAACTAAAATCCTGAGAAACATTACAAAAAGGAATTAAGATCATACAAAATAAATAAGAAATAAAATTGACAGAGCTCAAAAACCTTCATCACAGCATTTCTTGACTTCTGCTCTTCTTCACAGTTCTCAGTCGGACTGTTGCCTGCCCCAGCCAAAGTACACACATATATATAAAACAAGTTAACAGAGGGGAGTAAAACTCACAAAGGTAGTGGAATAATTGAAAAGCTTTGGAGGCTGAGAATACCAGAATTTGTGTTAGGAGCAGGATTTTCAGGATTGTCCATCAGCCTTCTAGTCAAAGGACCAGGATTAATCAGAGAGATGCTTCGAATTTCATGACGAATAGCCTCTAGTTGTGCCATTGTGTCTTGAAGTTCTTTGTGAACCTAAAAGTTAGTACAAAAACCACAATTTAAATTGAAAAACTCTCTGTAGATCTTGTTGCTATAAGATTACCAAACTATCTATTGTCTTAACCAGGCATATGTTACCACCATCAAATAAAAGGTACTAATTATTTATCTTTTAGATAAATCCACAAAAGAGGCTCTTTCTTGTCTTCTCTTGTCTTCATTTGGGCATTAATGCGTGCTTTTTACTTTAGTATGCTAAAGACAAATAATATGCACCTATTCAAAAATAAGTTTACAGTGCATTGATACCCTCAACTTGGGCACATTCCATAGGGCGCTGCATGAACATATGTGCCACATCATACACATTACATGTCTTACTTGGGGGCACTCAGAACACTGGGTTTAGTAACCAAAAAGGAAAGTCAGCTCAGGGGCTAATTCCATGAGAAGAATGCCATTACTGCAGCAACCCAAGAAACGTGCTAGCCACATCTATGCTATCACTACAAAAGAATCAGTCAAGTTGCAATCGGAGTTCCCTAAAATTACTTATAAAGTTCAATCTCACCTATTAAGGAATCCATGTGAGACTTAGTACTAATGAACACCTTTATAATCTCCTTCACTCAATGTTAATAATTTATCTTCCTAATGTGGGACTAACTTTATAGGATGTTACAGTTACAACAATGGCAAACGTGCCTAATGAGGCTACCAATAGCAAGGACGACGCCTAGACAAAGATAAAACAAGATTTGGGGCATGTATCTCAACAAGAGGACAATGATGTAGATACATGTCCATATCATATCTGGTACCTTATGTACATGTGTTGTACGGCCTCGCCTATAATTACCGTTCACTGTATTAGCAAATGATCTTCTCCTTAATACTCCTCCTCACACTAACAAAGCAGTGCTCCTCTCTCTCTCTTGCTCCCTCTCTCACCATCCTTGGACACCATTAGGCATACAGGAAGGGGATAGTGAACCTGATACTTTAAACCAAGCATATAGTTCAATTAAAAACCAAAAGAAAATGGTAATTCCATCTTTCTCTTCGATAGCATTACAGAGCATATATGCAATCCCTAAATCAGATCAAACGTACCACAAGATAGTGAAGATAGAAAGTAATAAAGAATCTTCAATGTTATGATATCTTAAAGACAATCCTCCTCATAACATAAAACCTCCAAAGGCGAGTTAAGACTAAAATACATTTAACCTCGTTGCAGCATTTTACTTCCTGCCACAACCACTCATCCTCATTCTCAAAAGACGAAAGTGACAATTTTGCTTATTCCCTTTTACCATATCTTAGCTCTAAGGACAAAGCTTTTCTCATCAGTATAGTTAGTTTTCTTTATTCTTAGAAACACGATGAGGAATTAAAAGAAATCACCTGGCGAGCTTGAGACTGCTGCATAACATTCTCGAATTGCCCACGAGCTAATTGAACGTACCCGATTGCTCGACCCGCTAACCTTCCCGCAGTTCTAGCAATAATTGGAAGATCCTTCCCGCCTATAACACCCAAAAACCAAGACCCATTTCAATTTTTTGTTTCCAAGAGCTCTCTTGTAAAGCCAAGACCCCATCACCGAACCCCACAACTTGGATAAACCCATTGAGGAAATCTAAACGGGAAAAATGGAACACTCGAACAAAATTTTTCAACTAAAACTCACTAAAACCAAAATGCAACACACCCACAACCACAAAGAGAAAGATAGAAAGAGTACCGACGAGAGCAGCGGTGGCACCGATCAAGAGGAAGAGCTCTCCGTAGGAAATTCCAAACATAGTGGACCCCGTGAGAAATAGCCTCCTATCTCCAGCGCTCTCATAAAGTTAGTCACTGCAAAAGCCGGAAAGAAACAAACCGCGGGATATTCTTGATTATAGAAACTCAAATAAAGATTAAAAATATAAGATGAATGTGCTTGGGATGGTTTGGTTATTGCTATAATAGTGTTACAATGTATGCGGATCAATGTCAGTTTCAGTCTTTCTCATGAAAATTTCTGTGTACTTTTCCGGTTTTCCTTTCCTACCCGTCTTTTTTGTTTTTTTCGTTGGATATCTCTACCACGCTCGAGCTCTCAGTGTCGGGGTTATTTGCGTGTCACCATCAAGAACAGGACACCCCACAAAAGCCACAATCCCACTAGGATTTGTAGGTGGTATGCCTTCGAGGAGGTGTGACAACGTAAAGCGAACATAAAATTGTGGTTTAATTCTTTTCTTTTTTTAGTATCATTATTATTATTATTATTAATAAAAAGAAAAGAGCTGATCAATTGCATTGCTGCCGGAAACTCTACTTGAAGTCCTTGGATGGTTCAATATATCAATGAATCTAAGCAAATTAAACTTGCTTTTACAAATTATGCCACTTAATTTTCAGTGCAATTTTATTTAGAACATACCGATTTGATTGGCAATGGTAGCAGCTGGTTTTACTGAATCCACGTGAACATTTGGGGACCTTACAATCCTTTGTACTCCTTACAATTAGATGGGGACTTTGAAAGGCTCTCAATAGAGCTTTTTTTCCTGACCAAGAAGCTCTTATTTGTTCAAGTGGGTACTCAAGCAACTTAAATACCTGTTCAGATAAATAGATCCCATTGGGAGAACTGAGAAGATGGTAAGAGAAATGGCAACTCATTCTTAGTTATCATCTTAACAATTGCTTCCCTTATTTTTGTAGCATTGTATTTCGCAATCACCAAATTACCAACAGATCCTTCTCCCACTGCCATTTGTCCTTTCCTCTTAATCTCAAAATTTAGCTTTGATTGTGACTTATCATCTTTATCAAACTTACCAGGATATTTTTTGTAAGTATTCCTTAGATGCACAAGCATGGCTGAAGTACTTTGCTTTCTAGTGTGATGACTAAACAATTTGTTACAATACTTGCATTGTGAGTTAGGATCCTCAGGATCACTCCCCTCTTCCTTGGTAAAATGTTTCCAAACCATTGATGTTTGCTCAGATTTTTTAAGTTTTGGTAGGAGATCTGAACTAAGGCTATGAGTAGATGAAGCAAAACTATAACCCATCAACATGAAATGAGTATTACATAATCATGTCATTATCATCTCAAAAAAAAAAAAAAAAAAAAACCTAAAAATTACTACGATGAAAGCAATTTTTGTAGTGCAAAGGAACACGAAATGAGATGTTATAAAGATTGCAATCAGCCTATTATGGGAAAAATAGGCTTCAACACCAAATTTCCCTCATGGAACAAAACATGAGTTATCACAAACATATATCCATGTCAACCCTATTTATAACAATCTTAAAAATTACTACTATGAAAGCAATTTTTGTAGCACAAAAGAACACAAAATGAGATGTTCTATAGATTACAATCAGCCTATTATGGGAAAAATAGGCTTCAACACCAAATTTCCCTCATGGAACAAAACATGAGTTATCACAAACATATATCCATCTCAACCCTATTTATAACAATCTCCTTGGTTTTTTTTTTGCACATTCTCATGTATGTATGTTGAAAACTACTTCAATAACCAAAACTTAAAATTTAAAGAGTGATTTTACATTTTCTTTTCCATACTCACAATCATAGACAGAAAATCTAACCCAACATAATTACTTATTTAGACCAAAAATATAATCAGATAAGGCACAAACGATTTACCTAAGGCCGATGGGTGAGAGAATCAGCTTGATTCGGTACTTCAACAAAAACCCTAACAAGAAGCAGAACTGAAATTAGTACTTCAAGTCTTCAAGAAAAAAAATCCAACCCATCAGACCAAAAATATAATCATACTTCAGCAAAAACCAAACAAAAAATCCTTAACAAAAATTCATTAACAGCAAAAAAAATCCCTAACAAAATCAGTACTTCAACAAAATTTCAAATACCTTATCAAGAAGTTTAGTGGAGCAGCGACAGTGAGGGGAGCTATACTGGTAAAATTTTAAAAGCTATATTTATCAAACACTTAAACGCGTCGTTTTTCGCTGCATTTTATGTCACCCCCGACTTGGTGGGCAACAGTCGCAACTCGCATCGCAAATTGACCATGTCGAAGGAAGTGAGCGATCCTCCCCTGCCCGAAACAGGCGTCCCCAGCCTGCAATCCCTCGTAGACTCTCTCCAGCGCAGAATCAAGGTACTCTCTCTGTATGTGCCTTTCATTTTGCCCCGTTTGGTTGCCGAGCAACGGGGGCAGAAAATAAGATGGAAATAAACAGAACCAACCGCGTCTTTTAGACTTGCTACTCTTTCGCAGGCGCTGTTTGGCTATCGTTTTGGAACTGTTTTTCTTGCTTCTAAGAGATAGAATTTAATAAAGCATGTAACAATGGTTAAAATGCCATAGTTTCTTGCTCGTTAAATTGTAGAAAACTGAATTTGACTAGAAGACTTGGAATTTTACTTGGAGCTCAGTGAAACAAGAGCCTCCACTCAAAATTTTGAGATTTTCATCCATGGGACCTAAAGCCTTGAAATTATTTTGTTTCCTCAATAACATGAGCAAGAGCAACCAAACAAAAAGCCTTGGAAATTTTTCGTTTTATATGGCTCTAGTTACCAATTTGGAACTCTCGAACCAGGACTTGGAGGCAGAGAATGCAAAGCTGTCATCTCGACTTTCAAGATGTCGCTGTCATGAGGTTCGCTACTCTTCTTAACTCTTTTTTGACTAAAATTATACTTTCGGTCCCTTTGGTAATAGTATTGTTGCTCTTGATGTGATGATGTCAAGGGAAAACTTTGTTGCACAACTAAGTTTCCAGCTGGAGCGAAAAGTAGAAAAGGAGGAAGGAAAACAAATCTGATTTTATTATGCCATTTTTATGTTTAGCGCATTTGAAGGGGAGCATGTGTGGTGGAATTAATATATATTTATGTTGCAGATAGAGGAAACATGTGATGGGGCTGTCATAGATCGTGATAGTCTTGTTGAGGGAAGAAGGGAGTCAAAAAAAGGTGGTAGTAGGACGGCAAAGAAGAATGTAGCAGAGAAAATTCCAGGTTTTGTTTCCTGCTCTATACAGATCCATTGATTTTCCCAAATATTGTTTGTCTGAATCATTAAAAGCTGTAACTTATATTTTTTAAAACCAGCACTAAGATATGATGGAAAAGGAATTGAATGTAGCACTTACACTATAGATTTGAATTTGATGGTTTTGAAAACCCGGAGAAACAAATTGACATTCACGAGTATTGATTCCAATATGAATTTTTGGTTGAGCATAAAAAAGACTTGAATGTGAGATAGGCCTTTCTTGTTTTAATATTCCAAATCCATCTTTTAGGTGCAGCATGCAGTTGCATTAGTACAATGCAGGGCCCCCGGCCCCTCCTTTTAAATTCTCTATCATCATTAGGCACGAGAGAGATATTCCTTAGTATTGTGACAAGATGTCTTCATGGTTCTTTTGGTTATTATTCTTTATCATCTTCGTGGGTATCTTATTTTTCCATGATGAAGATTGGGTATTTAATTTCACAAATAATTGAAATCTGCATCAGCAGAAAAGAAAGATGAAAAACAGCCGTGCTGGATAGTTTTAATTCCAGACTATTTGTTTTGCAAAAATGTTGTATGAATTTCTGTACGTTCTTTTCTTTTCCTTTTTTCCTTTTTTTTTTTTCATAGGATTGTGTATTTTTTTTTATTATTTATTAATTCTAATGATACTGAAGTTGGCACCTGTTGCCTAAGCAGGTTGTGTTCCAAATTGTTGCTTACCTTCCTTGCTACCAACCAGTGGTTCTCATTTTCAAACCCAATTGCCTTTTGTGCTTTGAAAATCATACTAGAAAGTTATTTTCAATAAGCTGATTTTGACTCTAATGAAATTGTCATCGGTTATCCTACTCTCCTTATATCTACTTGTAAAAGTATCAGTTTGTTGAACATGGGTAGCAATCTAACAATGTCTGTTTCTAAATTTACCAACAAAACATAAGTCTGCATTTAAATTTACGTATCTACCTCTGGTACAGGGTATAACACAAGGACCATGAATCACCATTGCAAGAGATATGTTGCTCTAAAACTCATGTATTTTGGGCAAAGGTACATTTTGTAGCTATAATATCCAGCTTAACAAATTTGGGATATCTTTTCCCTTGACAAATATTTGTTTATATATTAATATGTGACATACTTCATAAAAGAAGTGAAAAAAAATGAAAATGTTATTCACAAAATAGTACTGGATTCTCATTAATACTCTTTGTGAAACTTCACGTCAGCATGCCCTGTAAATCATTAGAGATAAGAGATGTTCAGCTTAGGTGTGACTTTGTTTGTTTTGTTTTGGAAACCATGCAGTAATCTTTTATGTATAGTTTCTGTTGTAAGTGCATTAATAATTATTTAAAATTTATATTTTCTAAACAACATTCTATATTGTTAGTCTTTCAGTGTCTAAAACTTGCAGGCTGTGTAAAGTTGAGAATTTCGGTTTTAAACTAAATCACGTTCCTCTTTTAGCAGTTTCTTCTTCTTCATGGTATTTTTATCATTATCATAATTAATAGGTTACAAGAACTCACACACTCTTCATCATGACAGTTGAATGTGACTTATTTGCTACAATACAGGTTCTATGGTTTTGCTTCAGAGGCACAAATGGATCCTACCATTGAGGTACAGTTCCTTTTTTTTTTTTTTTTTTTGAGTTATGAACTAGGTAAGGCACAAAAGATGCAACTGAATGTATAATATTAATTGCTTTACATATTGGTCCAGAAAGTGTTGTTCATCTGCCACTCAACACAAAATACTGTCTTTAGTGTAAACAGTGTTGGATTTTTCCCACAAAATGCTATGTTGTTGATTTGTGCTGTATGTGTGAGAGGAGTGGGTAATCCGTGGATCCTCTTCTTCTTTGTTGTGAGGTTGCTAGTGCCTTATGGAGTGCTATTTTTAGTTGTGTTGGGTTGACTTGAATCATTCCTAGACGAGTGGTGGACCTTTTTGCTTATTGAAGATGGTTAAATGGTAGTCCTTAGAGTGCAGGAGTGTGGAAGATGGTGTCGTCCTGCCTTCTAAGGTGTCTTTGGAGAGAAATAAATGATTGAAGTTTTGAAGATTGGAAGAAGACGATGGTGGAACTAAAGTCTTCCTTTTCAATACTCTTTACCGCTAGACAGCTACTTTAGACTATCATACTTTGCGTGTAGACTATCCTTCTTTGCGTGGTTTTTATGATTGTTTGCTCTGTTTTCTCCTTGTAGTTAGGTGTTTCTTTTGTATATTTCATGTGTACTTGGGTGGTGCCTTTTGCGCTTTTTAATGATATTTCAATTACTTATCAAAAAAATACTCAGTATTTAATATTTATAGATTCCTTGTATACATTGAACAATATATGAGTTGAATAAAGGCAGGGTTATGTTGAGAGTTTAGGGAAGGATGGCTACTCTGAGGTTGTGCTTAGTGCAATGGGAGCCGCTCCCACTGTGGGGTTGTCTTTTGGGGGTGATGAGAAAGGGCTTCTGGAGCTGTTTTATGCTACTGAAAAGGGTTGATCTTCTAAACCAAAGGGGAGGAGGGAGATTAAAAATTTGGAATGCTCCATTAACTTTGATGCTAGAGGTAGTGGCTCTAACTCGGGTAAATGCAGGGTTATGTTGATAGTTTAGGGTTTCTCTAGGGTTTAGGGTTCTGTTGTGAGTGTCTTGGCATTTCTCTTTATTTATTTATTTATTTATTTTTTGTCTTCTCTTATATACTTCTTGTGTACTAAGGTTGCGCCCTTCTGCGCATTTTGATATGCATAACATTACTTATTAAAAAAAATAAAGGTTTTAAATGATCATCTACGGATCAAAACCATGCAATTGGCTGGGTTTAGATCCATTGAACAAATAAGGTTCTAAGATGAGCAGAAGTATGGGTTTGAACTGGTAGCAGTTGAAATTTAAATTCTGGTCTCTGTCTTCCTTCACTGTGAGGTCTTGATGCTTGTTCCACTCTCCTTAGTTTTGCTTGCAGCCAGGGTAGCTAAGTGAAAGGCAAAAGCTTGTTTGGTCGGAAACTTGCTAGCTGCAGTTTTCGTTCAACCTTAAAATCAGAATTCTCAACGAACTTTTTAGCATCCATTCTAGAGTTGATGTTGCAACAACATGACTATGCCTGTTTTCAATTACGTAGGACTTGATATTAGGTGTGAATTAAACAAGTGTTAGTAAGGCTAAGTATGCATATATGAATCCTGCTAAGATATCCCACCTATTACCAAATATCACCTAATATGAGCTAAGCTACATGCAAAACCACTGTGACCATCTCTTTACATAGAAAAGAAACTTTACTGTTAGATCCATTGTTAGGGCACTCTTATATTCTGTGTTATGGTGGTTGTTCTTGTCCTCCTCATTTTGCTTATCCTTTTTTTCCCCTAGTGGTGTACTTGGTAGACACATGACCAGTATTTAACTTTTTTAGCTCTTTAAAGATGTATTTTTAAGGAAACAAGAAGATGATTACTTCATACTTGATACAAGGCAGATGTGGGTCTACTTGACACGTTTAATTACATAAAAAGATCAGTTAGTACCATGAATAAACTTCTTTATGTTATGAATTATTCTGCAGTCCGAAATTTTCGGTGCTTTTGAGAGAACAAGGCTATTAGTTTGTGACAAGAAGGAATTACAGTACTCAAGGTGCGGTAGAACAGATAAGGGGGTTTCCTCTGTTGGACAAGTAAGTTGATGTAAAAGGACCTTTTCTCTTTTTATTTTGTTGATAGATTTTGGGACTGCAACAGTTACTACAGTCATTCAAGCATTTTTGCTTGGCCTTGATTTTGTCTGATCCTATTGATAACCGTTCTGCCACTGTTATTAATTGCTTTTGACCTCCATGTGTGATAAAACTTCTGCAATTTTCTTTACTGTGTTGGATGCCCGTTTCTATGCAAATGGGTTGCTTAAGTACCGCATGAACATTTGAATGAGTCTTTTGTTTCACATAGTTCTAAAATGAGCCTTGATGAGTCTATATTCTATCAAAAACAAAACAAAAAATGAAATCATATCGTAGTTTAACGGATGATCTCATTTCCATGTCTAAACTGACTATTCAGATTGTTTGTTTTGGTGACTTATTTCCCAGTATAAACTTTAGGGTTCTAAATAAAATGAATGTGAGAACTGAATCATGTCCTTCCATGGGAGTTCAAAATCCAAATGCTATGTAGGCAGTGAATCAGGTTCAACCCATCTGGAATAGGAGTTGGAGAAGATTCAACCTTCCCCCCTATTGGACAACTCAGGCACCTGGTTGGCCCAAACTTTCCTGTAGAGAAAGCCAATTTAGATGCCCTAGTCTAACTGGGGAGATATTCACTGTTGCTGTGCAAAGAAATGTACCCCGTATGAAATTGTTGCCAAGAGTGAAGTTGTTCCTACTTTGATTATCAGAAGTCTCCTACTTCAGTTATTAGTTTAGTCCTTCGTTATACTTTTCTAGTGCTAGTGCTTTACATGGGTCAGTTTCTCTTCCACCCATCAGGTCTTCAATAGTGTTCCATGCACAGTGTGGTTTTCTTGTCCAAGTGACTTGGCATCTATCCTCGTTGAAGAGATCCATTGCTGGCCCTTTCAATTTTTTTCTGAGCAGTTTCTCAAAGAGAATAGTAATATATTCTTTTAGGCAACATTGTGACAACAGAAACCTTTTGATACAATCTTGAGGTACTATTATCCTCTACTTGATGATTTATGCCTGTAAGAAGCTCAGCTAGTTATATCTGCAAACATTTCTCCAAAGAGGGAATAGATTATTATGTGAATGTCATCTTTTATCTTTTCTTCTTAATTTAATCTTCCTCTTTGAGCATTCATTGGCTTTTGGGCTCAAAATTTTATGCTTTCCCCGTGGTAAATAACTACTAGAGGGATGTGCATGAATGACATCTATTGTCCAGGTGTTCTAAGGAGTTTTCAAGTAGCTAAATTTGGTTGAATTACTTTGTAATTCCCACCATACTATTTAGTGGCAGAAACATTGTTGAAAATCATATCCTTAAACTTTGTAAGATGGCATAGCTCAATATATTACTAGGTGACGTTCTTATAATATCCCGTAATTTTGAGTACACCAATGATCTTTGGTACTTGGTCTCAAATTATTTGGAGTTTTGTGAATTATGCATTGCAACATTCTAGTGCTGCTTCATTGTTGGAAGTCTCAAGTGCGGAGACATTCTAAAGAGGCTATCTCAAAAGTTATTCCTGCGTTTTTAATGTAGAGCACTGAGAGAGAAAGGAATTGGAACCTCTTTGCCGACTGCGAGGCCCCTGTGCTTTGTTTAAAATCCTCTTTTTTGAGATATCTCTTAGACTGGGCTTTTGTCTATGTTCCTTCTTTCTCCTCTTCAAATATTTTAGATCTTATTAACTTTTTTTATTTTTTTATTTTAGACACCTTTAGTGTGGTTCTCTCTTGCATACTCTTCATGTATGAGGGCTTTGCCTTTTTGTGTTTTCAAAAAATTATTATTCATAAAAAAAAGAAGAAGATGGCAACTGCTTGATGCAGGTGATCGCTCTCTTTTTAAGATCAAACCTCAAGGGAACCAGCACGAACGGTGAAAATTCTGGACAAATTGTTTTAGATGATAAATTTGGTGAGCCAAATTATCCTTTTTGTTTTCTCTATTGTAGAATGTTGAGCTTTTTTGCTGTTTATGGAAAATGAAGTTTCAGGAACTCACCATGTTTCTGGTGGTGAAATTTGCTTGTTTTCTTTTGTTCCAAGGATCATAACTTTATCATGTTTTCAACTTTCATTTGGTGGAGTTATGGGTACATTAGGTTCAGAATTTTCCTAAGCCACCAAAAACAGAAAAAAAAAAAAGGATGCTTACAATAACTGATTTTTGGACCAAATACTTGGTTCAATGGTTAGGTACGATACTTCTAATGAAATTGTCTTCATTGTTCTTGAAATATTTATACTCTACCAATTAGAACCATGATTGGCACCATTATAAGCATAGAATTCTGTGATTCTGTGAACATTTAATTGTGAAAAATAGTAGGTATGTAGTTGGAAGGATGTAAAAGTTCTCTTTATAGTAAAGTCCTTATAATGGAGTTTTTGTTAATAATTGTTAAATCAATACTCATCTTAAAAGCTTAAGCTAATAGGAAGAGGTAAATTTTTTTTTTTCATTTACTCAACACTTTAACACTCCCTTTCACGTGTAGGCTCAAACTCCCTTTTTAGTAAGTAAAGCCCAACACATGAAATATTTTATTTAAGTGGGGGTGAATTCATGGAGTCAATGTTCGAACCCAGGACCTTTCGCTCTGATACCATGTTAAATCACCACTTGTCCCAAAAGCTTAAGGGACAAGTAGTGATTTAACAAAATGATTAACTTAATACATTTGGTGCTTCCATTGCTTATGTCCAATATTATATTCCTCACTAGAGGATTATGGCTGACTTAGGATGGTAGACATTATTCATATATCTAGTTGGCAAGATATATCCAGTTGGCAAGAAATTTGGGCTGAAAAGAGTTTCCCGGGGGGGAAGCATGATAACGGGAATGTGCGCCAGTAGTTGATACTGCAGAGCATGACTTTTGACTTATTTAACATAGTCTGTGCCATAATTAGGTTCTTTACTAGCTAGATCACATGCATCTTTTTATATTACATTCAAAACATATGTAAATTTATTTCTTTCATCTTGACTAAGTATGTCTTTTTTCTCATTTTTTTCAAATATGTCAGTCACAGAAGGAGAAATCGATTATGTGAGGGTGCTGAATCGAGCCCTTCCTAATGATATTCGAGTTTTAGGCTGGTGTCCAGTTCCTGTTGGTTTCAGTGCAAGGTTGGTCTGGCTTTCTTGAAATTTTCCCCAGTTTGTCATTTTGAAGTTGTATAATAAATTTCCTAGTTTGTTAAAGGAGGCAGTTCTGTTATATCACGCCCCCTTTTAAAATTGAACCATAGCAAGTACTGCAAAGATTAAGAGGCTGCATTGGAGGTCGCCCTGGCTGATGAGAATCTATCATGCAATTGCCAGGCCATTTGAGGATTAGCTTAATTAATAAGAGACCATTTTTAGTATGGCATGTAGAGAGCCTATGCCCCAGTGGACATGCGATGCTGATCTGCTTGGAAAGGCTATGAAGTTGGTACAAGATCCAAAAGGGTGGGGCATCTCCACATTGTGACTCACAATTATGGCGACCAAGTTATGACCTCAAAATATTGTGGGTCAAGCAGATGCTCTGCAGCGACCTCAAAGATTTGGATTGAGTCTCATCTTTTTACTGGGAGGAATCTGGAGTAGGTCCTATCATTCTTGGTGTAAATTAGCTGCCACCTTGACAATGCTGAGTATCTCAGGGGATACTGGGTCCCACAGGCAATATGAATTCTTAATTTAGGTCCATATAGCAGGAAGTGGACCCCTCGTGTATTGTTGATGTGATGGATCATAATTTGCTTAATGATGTGAAACCAAGAGCTATATAGCTCCTCAAGAATTCATGTTTTGGCAATCTCTTAGTACCCATTGATTCATTGGTTAATGAAAGATGGAAAGCTAAAGACATACGTTATTTCTGTGCTTCATTTTATATATAGTTTTTCAGTCCTGTTGCAAAAGCATAGCTATTGCTTTGTTTGCAATTTGCCATGGATTGCGTGGTTGACTTGGTGGTTTTTAAAAATATAATAATTACTTTTCTGGATTCTATTTTGACCTTCGTATGTGTTTGAATAATCTGTTTCTTTTCTTTGCAGGTTTAGCTGTTTGAGCAGGGAGTACAAATACTTCTTTTGGAGGGACAACCTGAATCTCTTGGTATGTCGATATATGCTGTTTAGGTTTGCAACATGTTGTAAACCCATGTCGGTGCTGCTCGTATAACTGAGAAATTTTCTTCTCTTTGGTTCATGTTTGACCAGGCTATGGAGAGTGCTTGTAAGAAATTCACTGGGGAACATGACTTCAGAAATTTTTGTAAAATGGATGCAGTAAATGTGCACAACTACAGGCGGCATATCATGACGTTCGAAATTTTTCCTTCTATGTAAGGTTGACATTGGACCATTGGTAGACAAATCTTCCAACCCATTTCTTATTTAGCAAAATTAGTTGGGTTACCTTTTCTTTCCCTGATAAAATTGAGTTCTATTATGATGGCTTTACAATCACGCTTGTAAGCCGGACTGATATTGTTAACACACTAGGAGTAGGGGTGACGTAGGACAATTTTTGTGTGCAGTTTATATCTGTCTCACATACTAATGAGCGGTGGTTACAGTTTTAAAGAAAACTAATTTTTGGAAAATTCCAGGCAAGGCAGAAATTTGTTTTCCCTTCTATTTGACCTTTAGAGTCCATTTGGTTCACAGTAAAGTACATGTATTTTTTCTTGGGTGTAACATTGGTAGTTCAGTTTGGTAGAACGTGGGTCTCCAAAACCCGATGTTGTAGGTTCAACTGTCAAAGTTAATTTTTGGAAAATTCCAGGCAAGGCAGAAATTTGTTTTCCCTTCTATTTGACCTTTAGAGTCCATTGGTTCACTGTAAAGTACATGTGTTTTTTCTTGTTGTAACATTGGTAGTTCAGTTCGGTAGAACGTGGGTCTCCAAAACCCGATGTTCTAGGTTCAACTGTCAAAGTTAGGTGCACCTATTTTTTTTTTTACTTGTATTATAGGGCATTTTGAAGCAACTCTTACTGAATTGCTGCTAGCTCCCATGAAACTGCTTTCTAAAAATTTTCTTTCTAATATGTTCTATAACTTTTTATCACATTGTTTGGATATCTCATCACATGAACTTTACAAGACACAAATCTGTCTACTGGTTTTTTTTTTTTTTTTTAATGTCTCGGTATTGCTTGCAAAATTTTCTGATTCCCCACAGGTATGATGGTAATCAACTTTGGGCATTTAAAATTAAAGGTAGTGCTTTTCTGTGGCACCAAGTCCGTTGCATGGTTGCTGTATTGTTAATGATCGGCCAAGATCTTGAATCTCCTGATGTACGTAACACATTTCCCACTGATTTATTTGTTTCTTGAGCTTGTTAATTAGCTCTTTTAAGATATAGAATAAATAAAAAAATCAACATACGGTTTATTAATTACTTTCTTATATCTAAGACCTTTTCCTTCGGCGTTTTCATAAAATCTGAAATGCAGCCAAATACACCAGGAGGATGGCCAACAATAATTGGCCAATGCACATGATGCTTATGTTTCAAGGTGTGTGCACACACACCTAAATTTTTCAATGAGCTGCATCTATCATTATAATGAGTTTATCCGTCATTATATTCAATTCAATTAAGTGTTTCTGAGCACTTTCCTTTTACTTATCAATATATATATATATATATTCAATTCAATAAATCTAAGTTCCAATAAATTGGGGTCGGCTACATGAGACTTTTAAGTTATTCTATCTTTGTGTCATGTCACCAGTTACCTTTCTAAGAATATGTCTTTCCTTATAACTTCTATCCACGTCTTTTTATGTTTTGTTTTTGTCACTTTCTTTGGTTCCTTTGCTCCTTTCACATCAATATATAATCACTCTTTAATATTGGTGCATTTGTAGGTTTCCATTGTACATATTCAAACTATCTCAAACAACTCAACCTCATGTTATCCTCAATTGGTGCCAACCCTACATTCTCATGGACAAGTTCATTCCTTATTATATCTTTCCTAGTTTGCTACACATCCATCTTAAGATCCTCATCGCTAATATGCTCATTTTACAAGCATGCTTTTTAATTTCCCTACATTATGATCGCTGTTCTCACTGTGATTCTATAAGTTTGTATTTTAGATTTACTAGTATCCTACAATTACACAATATCTCTAATACACCTCCTAACTTCATCCACCTCATCCCATTCTATTGGAAACACCATCCTCAATCTCCCAATCTTTATGCATAACTGAACCAAGATGACTAAAATGATCACTGTTTTGTATCGCTAGATCATCTGTCTTACCATTGCTTCATTTCTGTTCCAAGTTGTATTTTATTTGAGTTCCATATACTCAGTCTTAGTCCATCTTAGATACTTGAGATGATAGCATTAGATTTTTGCTGTTCGTTTCATATGGTCTAGATCGCATGTGTAGTCAACTAGAACCATTGGAGAAATTCGTGAGTTAAAATTCATAAGAGATATGCAAAAACACGTGCCAGGGATAAGAACCAGATTCTAGCTCATGAGCCCATCTGCAGCACTTTTGAAATAAGTCTCAATGAACGAAGATGCAAAGATTTTCACCTTTTGGAAGTTGTCACTGCATCCATCTTTTTGTTTCACAATCAGAAAGAAGCTTAGTTTAAATGCTTAAATTTGTAGGTGATAGACAAATTACTGGACACTTACAGGACACCAAGGAAACCTCAGTACTCCATGGCTCCAGAGCTTCCTTTGGTTCTTCATTCTTGTGAATTTGAAGGTCTCAAGTTTATTTGTTCAACAGGTACTTATATCATAACGAGTATACACGTTGATTGTGTACAACAAACTTGATTCATCTTTGAAAACTCATGAATGGAGCATATCTTGACCAGCATGCGCTTTCGTCAAATTTCTTTTCGTAATCTTATAGTTTATCATGTGCTTCCCTTGATGTGTTAATTCATTCATAATGTTTGAATTGCCAATATCTCTAGATGCCGGACAAGCTCTGCGTGTACACTTGGTGAATCAATGCCACGATTACCAGCTCCAAGCTGCAATTTTTCATGAAGCTCTGCTAAGCTGTTTGCCCATATCAGGTGGTGCTGAAAGCAATATTACTTTGTTACATTACCACCAAGCAATGTTACGTCTTAGCTGTTTATTTATGTAGCTCTGTATGTCTGCCTTTGTCTTTTCAGATCAATGCTCATTAAACAATGGAAAAGCCAAGAAAAAAGCTCCCCATGTTCCACTTATGTCACGGCCAACTGAGCGTAAGTTATACTGTACCTTGACCATTTACACAATTTATGGGGTAGAAGCATTCATTTTGATATGATTGAACGGTCAATGTCTTGTTTGTTATTAAAGGCGTCACTTTCTTTAAATGGTTGGATATGAAAGGAATGCCTTTTTAATAGGAAAAAGAAACAAGCTTTAGTTTGATGTGCACTCTCTGGCCCGCTTCTTTATAACATAATTTGTTAATAGACCATGGTTGAAACTTGCTTTTAGAGAAAGTCCTGGACTTCTAGCTAGCAAGAACTTCCTCATTTCATTTACTTCATTTCTATGGAAACAAAGATTCTTTTGGCGTAACTTGACATGCAATTTGGGAAATAGCATGTTGAGATACATGATTATGCTTTTACAGCTGAGGCAGTTGCAGTCAATTCATAACTATTGTTCATTTGTTATGTGCACTTTTTAATTGGTAGTTAAGTGCTTACTAGTGATTTCTTCAACATTAATAGTCTGTAATATTTTCATTGCCACATGGGAAGGTTTCGGTTTCTTCCTAACGCATAATATTGCTTGAATTGGTTGCAGCATCATACGAAGAACGACGTATGAAATTGAACTCCAAAATGCAGGGTTTATCAAAATCCTCTTGAAGAGTATAGGAAGAAATGTACGAACTTTTGCTGCTTTTTGTGGTATTTAAATCAACCACGTTTTACTGCAAAATAATGTTCTTTTTCCAATTGATGTAATTTTCATGAAATGAATTGTCGTTGTTGGCAGCTGCTGTTTTTCAACTGGACATAATTGTTTTCATTTCGAGGTTCATTTTTCCTCTTGTATGGACGCCTGCAGTACAAAAATAAAATCAAGAACGAGAAAAGAGTACAAAAATCTAAAAAGCTAATGACATTGAGATGGATGGAGGCCACCTTCCATCAGCCTTGGCCAGACCATTTTCTGAATATCAATTGATAGAACACGTCATGGATAGAACCAGCCAGGTGGATGATTTGCTTAACCAGCTGTAAGCCTGTAAACATACAGGAATGGTTAAGGACACAGCCAAAGCCAATACAGGCCTAATAAGGCACAATCATTTTACCAACTCTTTGGGGGCCACGTGTGGGTCCTATTAAGCCAAAATTCAACACGGACAAAAGCTATTTCCCAACTCTTTGCTCGGCAATGTATTTGTATTACTTTCTTTTATATTGTTTTTTAAGCAATACAAAATGACGGTTTGAAGGGACAGTCCAAAGCCGAAACTACATGTACCAACACTTGTAGCTACAACGTACAAGCTTGGGAACTGTAACAGGGGAGAGAGCATCAGTAACGGCCGGAGCGGAACACCACCGCAATGTCTGGCGGAAGAGGTACTCGAGGATGACAAAACTGAATCTAGAGGTCTCCATAAACAAAACGAGAGTACCAACTATAGAGCTCCAGGCATGAGAGAATAGGGAAGCCGAAGGATCCAAAAGGATGGCATTGCACATGCATGCATACATTATACATACATACCGAAGGATGGTATGCACATGCATACGTACATACATACCATCCTGTCCATATGGGTGAATGGGACATGGGAGGCAATGAGTATGTGACAAGATGCATCACAGCAAATCGCCGGCCCCACCAATTCCAACTTGGCAGGTAACGCGAAATCAAATCATGAGCATGAGGTGCCTCCCCATGCCCTAATCATTTTCTCTTCACTTTAACGTTTGAAATTTGGCGATTCGCTTTCATGGAACCAGTAAAGCTTGTTTCATCTATTGTTATTAAAATTTATTATTTATTATTTTAGTAAGTTGCATATTAAAATGAAAACTACAAATATTTAAAATTTAACCCTATATATAGACTAATAGACTAATAGTTATCCTGGATAATTTAAAGGATGTCTCATTCATAATGCGTTATATTATGCTAAAAAAAATTATTTGGTAAACTTTTTAAAAAGCGTTTTGTGTTTTCAAATAAACAAATACTCAACATGCTTAATTTGAGAAAACACTAACATATAATGCGGAGCTGACTTCTTAAAAAAAAAAATTATAGTAAAAAAGATGTTGACTATGTGACCACGTTTAATGAATAAGAAGAATGGTAGCATACGTAACTATCTTTATCCAGTTGTAGTGGTCATGCAAGTACCTTTGACTAGAATAGAAGTGGGTTGTGGGCCTTGTGGCAGGTGTTCGCATGACCAATTTTAGGTGAGAGGAGGAGAGATGAAATTAAAAAATAATAATAATAATAAAAATATATATCTTCTCTTTTTTGTAAATAATAAGTCATTCAATATACCTTTAACAATTAAGCAATTGTTTTCTGAAAATATTATTATAAGAATTGTTTGTAAAATGTTTTTTTTTAAAAAAAATAATAAAAATAGAAGAAGGTATTTTTGGTTTTGAAAAGCCAAAGACTTTTTAAAAATCGATACAGCCGTAATCATGCACCCACGTAGTTCTTTAGATGCCGTTGAAGAAGGGTGATGGAGGTATACCTATATATCATAGGGTGCGAAGCACGGTAACATAATCATAAAAGAGGGACAGTGGGTTCCCGCGAGGGAAACTCGGAACAAACAAGGCGCTTCTTTCTTTCTTTCTTTTTCCACACACAAACAGAGAATAATAATAATAATTATTATTATTTTCTCGCTCTTAGGAGCCTAAATTATCTCCAATTTCATGGTCTCGAACGAGTCAAGTAGAAAAGAAATCTGAAAGGCAAAAGAGAAAAAGGAGAAATGGAGGCAGCGTTGGGATTGATGAGAAGAATGCCTCCGAAGCACACGGAGACGGCGCTCTCAGCACTCCTCAGCCTCTTGCCCCACCACTCCTCCGATCTCCTCTCTCAAGTCGACCAGCCTCTCCAGGTTCTCTCTCTCTCTCTCTCTCGCTCTTGCATTCCATTACATACAAAAAAAAAAAAAAAAAAGGAAACATTTGTCTGTATCTATCTTTTCGATGATTTTTTTTTTTTTTTTGTCATTTTGGTTTTGTTTGTTAAATCGTGTTTGAATTCAGTTGGTTGAGTTCCATTTCGTTGAGTTTTGTGTTTGTGAAGTTGTTAATTGGGGTTTTATAGAGCAGAAGTTAATTGATTGTTGTGTTTTCGTTAGGGTTTGGTATAGTTTGTCTTTATTACTTCATGTTTTGTTGCGGCTATGGTAGAGAGAGGAGCGGAGAAGAAAATTGAACTGTGTTTATACGTATGTGGGATTGAATTGGTTCGTATTAAATAGAAAATGAAACCGACATATGATTTTTCAAGTTAAGACTCAGTAATCTACTTTTTGTGTTGACATTTTTGGAAATAGTTAGTTGTTATTAGGGAGGTTTTGAATGTTGTTTTGCGAACAGTACCAAATACTTCTTCTTTTTTTGATTATATATATATATATATTTAACCAAAATTTGTTTTTAGAAATAAGAAATGGTACCACTAATGTTTACTTTTCCCTTCAGTTTGAGAAGGTCATATAGTTTAACATAGCCAACAATTTGGCTAACAAACAACAGATTTTAGGTTTTTCTCACCCCAAATGGATGCTAACTGAACCAAATCATTGTGCCCAGCTAAAGAGTGGGGAGGTAGCAGGGAGGTTTGCTTTTGTCCGATCAAAATCAAATTCGTTTAAAAAAACTGTTGTGTGAGACTCAGTAAAGTGGATGTTTTATGGTTCTAGAAGATGAGAATCTCGCAATGGGTATTTCCTTGTCTTATTTTTATCTCATATCAATTCTTAATCTTTTGATATCTGTAGCTTATGATAAATGTTGATATCTGTAGTTTATGATAAATGCCTTGATTGATATCATCTCTCTGATTTCCATCGATTTTGAAGGGTCCTACATTGCAATAGTCACCTTCTTATGTTTTCCTCACTTCTTGTATTGCTTTGCATTTCTCTTCTATACCCCCATCCATCAAGTTTGACTATATAATGATTTAACCTCTTTTAATCAAAGCATCACTTATCCCTTCAATAGTTGAATTTCAAGTAACCGGTCTTCATGTATACTCATAAATTGGAAACATGTCTGTTTATGTGGGTATCTTAGTGAGTCTGTGCGTAGGTGCATATGTTTGTATCGGTGCAATAGCTTGGAAGTTGCTATTGTTATGCTTTCCATCAGTATTTTCTGATCTGGAGGCTATTGTATTTTATGTTTATGCAGTCTATATTTGAGTGAAATAGTAACTTGTTCTTTTGGGCCATGCGTTTCATTCTTCCCCATAAGTGGAATTTGCTCCTATATTGGGGGATATGGTGCGCCATACTAACTTGCCACCAACAGCTGTATTGGAGCAAGTTTTATGTGGATGAATAATGTATCAACTTTGTCAATATGAGTATATCTTAGCCTATATTGCATCATTTGAAAATATCTTTTGGACTGACTAAACAGGTTTTACGTGATATTGAATCTGGGAAGGAGTTTATTTTGTGTGAATACAACAGAGATGCTGACTCTTATAGGTAGATTCTCAACAATCTGCTTTTAAGAATTTTGGTTTAGGTTATAGCATTGTAGATTAGTAATCTGAATCTGCACGAGGAAGTGAATCCACTAGCACACTGTTGGAAATTTACAATATATTTGATGTTATTTGTAGATTTGGATATTTGGTTCACAGATCATTGCAGCTCCAAGGACCTTTTTGTGCAAAAGTCTGTTGAAAATAGTTATGGTTTTCATTGAGAGGAGCACATTATTGACTTCTAGTCTAAATCATTTGTGACCACCATACATTTTTTCCATACATAATTACCTTTTTGGTTCTTATGGACATTCATCTAATATGATAGAGCTATTTCCATAAATAATGATTTACATGTTTACCTATAGACATACATGAACCTTTGAATATGTTATGACCAGTGCTGCTCTTGTTGTACTCTGGTAACTAAGCATGTCAAATATCCAACAAACCCTACAAGTATTGGGGTGAAGAATATGGCTCTTCTTTTTAGAATCCATTTTAGGGTCATAGTTTTCGTTTTAGTTAAATGGTTACCTGGCTTTTACCCCATAATTATTTACAGTCTATACGAAATCCACTGTAAATAGTATTTATCAAAAAAAAAAAAAAAAAAAAATTATCTGTAAGTATGGATTTATGTTGTTTTATGTTACTTTATTTCCATGTAGATCACCTTGGTCAAATAAATACCATCCACTGTTGGAGGATGGGGCCCTCCCATCAGTAGAGTTGAGGAAACTTGAAGTTGAAGCGAACGACATCTTTGCAATTTATCGTGACCAGTGAGGTCCTTTACTTACTTCGTCTTTCAGTTTTCTTTTTATTAGTTATTTGTGTATAAAAACTTATTGCTGGGTATCTCTACCCAATTTTCTGGTTTTCAAAACAAAACTAAATTCAGCTGTATCTTCTATGCAAGTTTCTGTATGCAAATTTTCTTGTTCAATCAGTTATCTTGTTCTGAAAAAATGTAGCAGTTCGATTAACCAATAATTTGGTAGGTACTATGAAGGTGGCATTTCATCAGTTTATATGTGGGAAGATGATAATGAAGGTTTTGTAGGATGCTTTCTGATAAAGAAAGGTAAGTTTTTACCTGAACTGGCAGTCAGCACAGTTTTGTATCTTTTATTGATTTGCTTCTGTTTTTGAGGATGAAGATGGCTCAAAGACAGGGCAGGGTCGAAGGGGTTACCTGCAGGAGGGAGCATGGGATGCTATACATGTCATTGAGGTAAAGTTTATTTTCCATGGACTGCAGAGTAGATGGGGAGATGCGATTGTAATTTTTGCTCCCCCCTCTGTCTCCTATCCTTCTTTTCTCTGTACATTTTCCTGTCATTCCTTCAGCACGCTGCAACTCATTTTTATCTAGGTGGGACCAGAGGAGGAAGGAACAGCTCATTACCGCTTAACCAGTACTGTCATGCTATCTTTGACTACAGATAATGAGTCATCAGGCACATTTAGCTTGTCTGGATCAATTAGACGACAGGTACTCCATACTTGATTCTGTTTTATACTGAGGAGTTTAATCTTTGCCCCTGACTTTACATGTTGAAACATTCCCGTGAAAATCTACTGAAGCCAAATGTAAGCGGATTGCACTTTTGTGCATATTGAGCGAGTGAAATTTATCAGGACAAATTTTTATTTCATTTGCTGGTAATCAGTAAGAGGTTTCAGGTTGGAGATTAGCACCGTCTCCCATCCAGCAAATGTTCCTATCTTTGGCTCAGATGATATGAAGGTGGCGTAGTGCATCTTTTGCATATGCCTTTACCCTCCATTTGGTTCTTGGGTAATACCAAAAAAACCAAGGCTTAGATAAAATGTCTAAAGATGCTCAAGGAGGAAGGGAATATTTTTTCCTTTCCTTTACTCTGTATTTCGCAAGAACCCCAAAGAGCCTTAACAATATATTGGTTTGTTGTCTTTCTCAAATTTAAATAGCCTTAGTTCTGAAAGTTACGACTCAAAAGTAAATTTTCTCTCCTTGTTGGGTGACTATCCTCATGCAAGCATGTGTAGTTGTTTTGGGTGTCTATGTCTTGGAATATAGTCTTCTCTCCTTGTTGCGTGACTATCCTCATGCGAGTATATGTGTAGTTGTTTTGGGTGTCTTTGTGTTGGAATATGGTCCTTACGGACTGAATCTTCTTTTTTTCTTTTTGCTTCCTTTTGTAGATGGATATGAACCTCTCAGTTGCAGAGGGCCATCTTTGTAATATGGGAAGGATGATTGAAGAAATGGAGAGTAAGCTGAGGAATTCACTGGATCAGGTATCATGCGTCCCTTTTTAATATTTTGGAGTTTTTCCTCTGGATATCACTGTACTGAACCAAAGATACTATGTGCCGATGCTAATATGTTCAGTTGTTGTGCACCATGGTTGTTTTGGGCCTTATGGCCTTTGAATCATTTCATATTATAATGAAAGATAAGATAATTTATGGGGCAATTGAGTACACAATCTACATATTGCAGGTATATTTTGGAAAAACAAAAGAGATGGTTTGCACGTTACGACCACCATCTGAAGTTGTGATGAGACTGCCTGATAGCTGATGCGGGATTCTATGGCATTAGATGGCGAATACTTCAATTCTTTGTATCGACCAATTGTGCTTAACGTTGTGTTATTACAAGCACATATATTGTATTTCATGTGTTCTGTTTATTTGGGATCTTATATTAGACAGAGTTTGTGCATTATTAGTAGTAGACCTGTTGCAGACTTAAAAGTGTGTTGCTGCGTGTTTGAGAAGATAGATGCTCTCATTGAATTGGAAACTCCTTTGGCATTCTGTTCATAGTCTTTTCTACGGAGTTCTGATGACATGAATCAGTCATATTATCAATACTAGAAAGAAAAGGGGGTAAAGGTAATCTTGCCAGTCAAATTAGTTTCTCTAGTCATTTAAGAATTTTGCAATTGATTTACCGCATCTTAAATGGATTGCCACCAAAAACAATGGTCCCGGGCATTTGGAGGGCACTGAGTTATTCGAATGCCTTTCTTACTAAGTTAATATTTTTATACATGACTTACGAGTTAACACAAAATTAGTAAGTTTAAGGAATTTAATTTGTTTAGTAAATAGGTTGGGTTAAGATCGATTTATATAATCTTATACAAAGTCATATAATCTTATGCAAACCCTAAAACCATAATTTTACATAATAGAAATGAAATGGGTAAAAATATACAAAGTCATGTTGTCAAATGTGTATTGTTTGTTCGTTTTAAATTTTATTGATAGTGACAAAGAACCATGTGGATTGATCTCTCTCTTGGGGAGAAATACAACCAGAAAATTGCAAATATTCAAAAAAAGTGTTTTGTATTCACTAAAATCTACTTACCCAGAAAGAATACAGTTGGATAATTGGAAAAAAAAAAAATTATAAATCTCTTTTGTGTTTTGCCCTTTCGAACTAATAATTTGAAACCCTCAGCTCGTGTATAAGCAACCTACCTGGTCCATTGCCATCGTGGCCAATTGAAAAAACGCGATGTCGTATGGAACTGTAAAATGCAAATCAAAGCTCCAACCACAATCCTAGGTTGAAGGTAGAGCATGGAATGGCTTACCTCGATTCCATGGTACAGAAATGCGCCTCTCTCTCACACATCAAACAGCTCCAAGCCCATTTCATTACCACCGGCCAATTCCTATTCTGCCCATCCCGCACTAAACTCCTCGAGCTCTGCGCAGTCTCACCCGCCGGTGACCTCTCTTATGCCACCCTCATATTCCGCCAAATCCAAAACCCATCAACCGAGGACTGGAACGCCGTCGTTCGCGGCCTCGCCTCCGGCCCCGAACCCACGAAGGCCATCTCATGGTACCGAACCATGTCGCGCTGGTCCCAAAGAATGGACGCGCTCACGTGCTCCTTTGCTCTCAAGGCATGTGCACGTGGGCTGGCTCGCTCTGAGGCCATGCAGATACATTCCCAAATAGTGTGCTTTGGGTTCTATGCGGACTTTCTTTTGAAGACTACTTTGTTGGATGTGTATGCTAAAGCTGGCGATCTTGATTGTGCGGAAAAGGTATTTGATGAAATGGGTGTGAGAGATATTGCCTCGTGGAACGCCTTGATTGCTGGGTTGGCTCAGGGAAGTCGACCCGGTAAAGCTTTATCGTTGTTTAAAAGAATGACGGTAGAGGGTTGGAAGCCTAATGAAGTCACCGTTCTTGGAGCTCTTTCAGCGTGTTCGCAACTGGGTGTTGTGAAAGAAGGTGAAAAGATTCACGGGTACATCATGGAAGAGAAGCTAGACATGAACGTGATAGTTTGTAATGCAGTTATTGATATGTATGCGAAATGTGGCTTCGTCAATAAAGCGTATCGTGTGTTTGAGCACATGTTCTGTAGAAAGAGTCT
The DNA here is from genome assembly GCA_006937295.1 of Carpinus fangiana. Classification (NCBI taxonomy): domain Eukaryota; kingdom Viridiplantae; phylum Streptophyta; class Magnoliopsida; order Fagales; family Betulaceae; genus Carpinus; species Carpinus fangiana. Next base: position 32,632,054 of record CM017327.1, on the reverse strand, counting down.
TGTTACGTGGAATACCATGATTATGGCGTTTGCTATGTATGGTGATGCATGTAAGGCACTTGAGCTTTTTGAGCAAATGGGTCGAGCCAGTGTGCACCCGGATGCTGTATCATATCTTGCTGTGCTATGCGCGTGCAACCATGCAGGCTTAGTGGAAGATGGGGTGCGGTTGTTCGATTCGATGGCTGGTTCTGGGATTAACCCTAATGTTAAGCATTATGGAAGTGTGGTTGATTTGTTGGGTCGAGCTGGGCGGCTCAAAGAGGCTTATGATATTATAAACTCCATGCCTATGTTTCCCGACGTGGTTCTTTGGCAGAGTTTGCTTGGTGCCAGCAAGACTTATGGGAATGTAGAAATGGCTGAAATTGCATCACGGAAGCTGGTGGAGATGGGGTCTAATAGTTGTGGGGATTTTGTGTTGTTGTCAAATGTTTATGCAGCGCGTGAGAGATGGAATGATGTGGGTAGGGTGAGGGAGGCAATGAAGAATAGGGATGTAAAGAAGATACCAGGATTTAGCTACATTGAAGTGGATGGTGTCATACATAAGTTTGTAAATGGTGATCAGAGCCATTCCAATTGGCGTGATATTTATGCAAAGCTTGATGAGATTAAGTTCAGGATTAAAGCATATGGGTATGTGGCCGAGACTAACTTTGTGTTGCATGATATAGGACAAGAGGAGAAGGAGAATGTATTGTGTTATCACAGCGAGAAGTTAGCTGTGGCTTTTGGTTTGATTAGCACAAGTGAGGGGACCCCAATTCAAGTAATTAAGAACCTCAGGATATGTGGGGATTGCCATATTGTGATTAAACTTATATCAAAGATTTATAGCAGGGAAATTATCGTGCGAGATCGAGCTCGATTTCACAGATTTAAAGAAGGTCTGTGTTCTTGCAGAGATTTTTGGTGACATTGATCTTTTCAGAAATTGAACCAATAGTCTGCTTGGTGATTATGAAGGTGGCGGTTCATTGCTTTAAATCAGTGGGAAATTGATGATGAAGGATTTGTAAGCTGCTTTTCAGATATAGAAGTTTTACGTGAACTGGAAGCCAGCAGACACAAAATTTTTGTCTCTTATACTGATTTTCATTTTTGAGGATGAAAATAGCTCAAGACAGGGTAGGGTAGAAGGGATTATCTGCGGGAGGGAGCATGAGATGCTATACTTGTTGTTTAGGTAAACTCCATCCCTAATGGTAATGGGCTTCTGGGAAGTACCCAACCCTCCTTGCTTTCTTCTTTTTCACTTCTTTTCTTCATATGTTTTCCTGTCGTTTAGTCCTCGGCTGCAATCCTAATTTTTTTACGTAGGTGGGGCCAGAGGGGGAAGGAACAGGCCATTACTTTGTTTAACCAGTATTTTCATCAGGCACATTCTGTTTTTCTGGATTAATTAGAAGAGAGGTAGTTTCTTCTTGATTCGGTTTAAAATGAGATTTAAGTCATTCCTCAATGTTTACATTGATTGTCTAAAAGCTCTTAAGAGTGAGGGTCTTTCACATGCTGTCTCTGATCTATCTTCAGCCCAACTGCTCGATTGACACACTCATTGATTATCATATGAGAATCATCAGTGAGAAGACGACTACTCTCGCCTTTTCGTTGAGACTTGAGAGTGCCTTAATCAAAACTTGATAGCACTGTAGAGTAAGCGGAGGAAGCTGAACTAGCTACTGTTTAGTCCCACATTGTAATTGATTCTGAATATCATTTGTAAAGGTTCAAACATGTCATGTTTTGATGGTTTGATTTTTTATATTTTTTTGTCATTTTCGAAAGACAGGAAAGATAGTGTGGACCTTTATGACCACTGTTTTATGGAGATGAGACTGCCTCATGGCTGATGTTGCATTAAATGACGTATGCAACGGATAATAAAGGAGACATTTCATGAGAAATATAATTTCAGATTTTTTTAAGAACATGATCGGCTTTCTTATAATAATCTTAATTTTTAAGGTTTTCAAACTTGTTTGAGAGAATCTTTTAGTATTATCTTAAGCTTGTTTTGAGATCCTTACTCGAGTTTGATTCAACTATGAAATTCTAACAGTCGCATCTAAGTAGTTCGTATCGGTTTGAATACCGCAGACTCGTAGACACCCACTCGCAATTACACAAATTACAAAATCAAGAAAGATACGATTGTCAACAAAGAAGACTGTAACATGTATATGTAGACCAGGAACGTAAAGCTCACCAAGACCGAGTTAAAACTAATACCATCTCATCCCTCCAAGCAAAAGTAAAAAAGGCAAGATATGCGAAGCAAAAACATTCACCATTTGTAGGTCAAAACATTAAACTAAGTGGCAAAATAGGGTTAGCCAACCACATCGGATCCAAAGCATTCAAGCTTTTGCATCAGGCTCGCCACCAGATTCACCACTAGGAGAAGCTTTTGCATCAGGCTTACCACCAGCAGGTGGTGCTTGTTCAATATTTTCCTCCTCTGTGTCACTCTCATCTTCTTCTGAAAAACGGAGAGGACACTTCAGATCATTTTTAATTAAACAAAGAAAATCTCAATCTAAAATCCAGTTTTTTAAGATAAGTTAGATAACGTTTGAATGAGAAGAATACTATGTAGCTGAATTTTGAAAATTACCATAATCCCTGCCAGCAGCACCAGCGTCCAAGCCTTCACCACCTCCCATATTCAGCTTCTGGGAAAGAGGGGAACAAGAAGTTTGCATAAGTTTTTATTAAAATACAACATAATAATATTATATATATACAACATAACAATAATTAAGTGATGATATTCGCACTTACAGAAAAATCGATGTCGCCAAAGTCCATATCAGTTCCAGCTGGAAACCAAAATGCCAGTTTAGACGAACCCATTAATTGATGTTTTGCCAAGAAATTTTAATAGCATGAACAACAATATCTAAAGTACAGATGAGAGAAACACTCACGTTTTTTTTCCGGCTCCTCATCTTCATCAACCCATTTATCCCAATCAACTTTCAAGAAAATAGGAGGTCGCCCCTGCTGCTTCAACAATCTGCTCCACCACTTGTTCTCAGCCTTTTTCACTAGGTAGCATATATTTCTCAAGCCAATGTTAGCCTTGCTCTCCTGCAAACTGTCATATTAATACAAAACTTGTCCAATAGAATGAAATTAGAAAAATGAGAAATGGTTATGATTTGGGTCATACATTTACATCAACTTTTTCATACAGATCTAAGTCAACTTCATACGGTATCTTTTCTGCTCCGGTGGTAGCAGAGAAGAAAAATTTTCCTTCAGGCTCTAGTTTAAGCTTCACATCCTGGGCATCAGGCAAGTCGATAGTAATGAAAAGCTGATCAGACCTCTGGGCCCATTTCACAGAAGGATGACGGCTGAAAGTTGGAGATTAAAATAAGTTAGAGAAGAACAAAAAATTGTTTATACAACAACCTCATTATTTATTAAAAAAGATAGCCTTTAACATCTGTCATCAACTCCACCTCTTTTTATCTGTTTATTATTACCAACATAGCCTAGCTTTGTTGATCGGTCTAAAGTGGAGCACCCTAATAGTATTGTGTAGTGAATGAAGAAAAGCAGGCCATAGAAAATTAAGAAAGAAGCAGAGATGACACAGAGAATGATACTATTATCTTCTTGATCTGATTCTAGCAGACATTTTAAAAACACCTTAGAGCTAGAGGAGGCAAACAAGTAGCAAGAAGCAAAGCTGCAGGCAAGGGGAAGTATTTCTCAGACTGCAAATACTCAAATTGTAGCATGTGTTCTATGTTGCAGCATACTCATGGATCCGTATCATTTTGTATCACAACTATACACTTACCGGCTACAGCTACCATGCTAAGAAGAGGTTTATGTTGAATATAGGTGTAATATTCTTTTAGATGACTCATCTTCAAATGGTGACAACCAAAGGTGATGTAGATCAGGACAACATCTTATTTTTTAGTATTTTATTTGAATTAGGTTTATTTGTTAGTCTTTTAATTTATCTTATCTTTAAAGTCTTTTATTTGAATTAGATTTCTTTGTTAGTCTTTTAGTTGGTCTAGTTTTCTTTCGTAGACTTCTAAACTGACTTTATGTCATTGTTATCTTAGGACTATGAGTCTTGGGGTTATAAATAAATGCTTAGAGCCCTAAGAATAAAAAGTTGATTATTATTATTGAGTTTGTTTAATAAGAATACTCAGAGTTGAGTTTCTTGGTTATTTTCCTTCAAGCTTTAGATAGCATCTTTTGCTTAGAGAAGATTTCTTTGATTTTGTGATAGTCTCACAATCTTAGGAATATTTATCCCTTCTGTTTACTGTTTTCTTGATTATACATGATCTAACGCTGCATCAAAAGGGCTGGCACATAACACCATTTTGTTCGAGTGAATAAATATATCAATCAAATTTTCTGAGTTCAGATTCAATAATTCAACAGGAACAAGTTATATGACACAATAATCCAAGTGCAGTACAAGTATGATAGGTCAGGTAGATAAGGTATAACTAGGGTTATTTAATTACTTTAACACTAAGCATTTAGTTCTATACTTTACAACAACAACAAAAATTAATATACTTCTCTCTTTGCATCAGTGCAGCAATTTACAGAGATGGTGGTATCAAACTCCAAACTTTTGCAAACAAAATCAGTGAAAAGCAAACAAACACACAGGCACACGCACACCTGCCCATTATGCAACATAAAAATATGCAATCTTACGGTTCATAGCATGTAGATAATAGTTTAGAAATTTCACCATCACGTGGAACCCCCAACTCAACTCTAATGAACCAAAAGTTATGACCACTATACAGAGTATCAGCTTTACTATAGGAAATGAACTTAAACCCTAACCCTCTGTTTGGTTTCTTGGAAGAAAATAGTACCAAAATGATAGAAAACAACAAGAAACTATGAATCTCCTCTCTGTTTCATTTCCTTCCACTTTCTCAGCGGTCAAATGTTAATAAAATCAAACTCATCTCACCACAATCAACTCAGAACCACAAACCTCTGTTTGCTTGCCTAGAAACAAATATATATATATATATATATAAACATATATCAAGAGAAAAATAAAATAAAAGGAACTCGGTATAGCTGACGCAGCTGTGAAATTCAACCGATTCTTTCTCAATAACCAAACAGAACCACAAACTCACTGCCCTGACTCCATCCAATCTTAGGGTTTCCACAACCTTCGAAAGAAAATTAACCAAAAACATATATATATTATAAATTAAGCAATCACACACAAAAGCGTGAAGAACTGCACCTCATCTTCGCGGTTTCAGCAAAAACCAGAGACGCTCAGAGAATCTTTTCGATTGCACAGAGAGCGAGAGCCAAGGAGCAGAGTCGGAGATTTAGGAGGAATATGCAAAGAGTATATAAAAGGGCTTTAGAGTTAAGAGCAAAATATAAAGGGTTTTAGAATTTAGACGAATTAAGTAACTAACTTTGTCGCTTTAAAGGCGGTAAAGCGTGCTCTAAGGACTAAGGATTTTTGGGAAGAGTTGAGAGATATTTTTGTACACCGAGGATTGAAGGAAGATTTTTTTAAGAGAAATCTTCATAATTTATTTTTATTTTAATTAAATATTTTTAAGTAATGGCAGAGCGTTATAATTTTTTTTAATCATTTTTTTTTTTTTTTGAGATAATGGATTATATAATATTTCTTATTTTGTCCTCTCTATCCAGCTATGGATTATATGAAATGCTATTCTTTTTCTTTTTCTTTTTCTTTTTTCTGATTGTGTACGAAATAATAGAAAATTATACTTAGTGAAATGGGCTAAAAATTTGGAAGATTAATGGCAATTATTATTATTTTTTAAAGTTTAGGGGAACTTGCCAACTTGATATAAATTAAGCATTTTGTGCCATTCATGACGAAAATGACACATCAGTATGAAACAAGTAAGTGTTATGAAAACATCAACTTTTTATCTTTCACTTTTGATTTGTTCTTATTTCATGGTTTTTTGAATTTTATAGAGAAGAGATGATATGTTATCCTCTCAATGGAAGGCACAAATGAAGTTCCTATAGAAATTGTTCTCAATAGAGCAATTTATATGGAGGCAATGTGTAGAGAACACATGTTATTCAATATTAGAAATTTAGAATAAACATGGTGGAGAAAGAAGAAGACGACATTAGTGCAAGTGGGAATGATTGCCAGCAGCATTAGGTTGTTAATCATTTCAAATTACAAATTACTTATTTGCAAACAATTTCTAGCCTCCAAAGCAACATACAAGCCCAACTACTGGTACCAATCTCAAGAGTCCTGAAGATCCTAATTGTTGCACAAGAAGGAAACAAGTATGCTACAGAGAATAGACAACTCAGAATGCCACAATTACAATTCATATGAGAGGTTGTTGAGGTCACAATAAACGAGGGAACACATGTCAAGCAATCAAAAAAGAAATGAACTCAAATCAACAGCTACTAGATGCCTGTAATATAGCCTCAAATGAATAATTCTCTCAGCTTCTCCACAGATGGTGCAACCTCAACAAAAAATGTTCCCGACTGAGTGAGAGCTTGAAGTAATGAACAGATATTGTTAGTGAACATTCTAGTCTTTCATTGCCCTTGCCTCAAAACCCCCTTCAGGTCGCTTTACTAGATTGTATGGCATGTAGGTTCCAAGAAGTTTATCCCATATGGGAAAGAAGGGCTGAGAATAGTTGTACTTCAAGCCTTGGAGTTGATGATGGATGTCATGATAAGCAGTGTTGTTCTGGAAGATGATATGGAAGACGTTGCCAGGCAACCAAAGACCACAGTGATCATCAACAGTTTTAATCACAGCAAAGCAGAAGAAAATAACAGCAGTTCGTGCAGTCATCCCTGAGACCAGAAAAGATAAAGCTCCACCAAAAGTGTCAAGCAAGAGACCCTCTAGAGGGTGATTATAAAGGGCCCCAATTGCATAGGGAACAACCAGCCTGTGATGCTGGGAGTGGACATGGCGGTACAGAAACTTGTTCTGATGCATGTAGCGATGCACAAAGTACTGCCATGTGTCCATGACAAGCATTGCAACAACAATCTGCCCAATTTGGACAGCAATGGAGGGCTGAATCACGATTCCTGACGCATTAACTTTTGAGGTCAACTGTTGCAACAATGAAAGAGCATTAGTTGAATTTAAGGCAGTAAAGATGCAGAAATGGGAAAAAAGATTAAATATCAGTTGATACACCAAAATTAAAGGTACCAGTTCTGGATGTCCAAATATGATAGATGAGCCGCACATTACCAATATGAAATGCCTGATATCAAGTAGTTTAAAAAATACCAAGTCTCAAATTACTGGCAGGACCCATATAAGACTGTAAAGCTACTCAATCCACCCAAAATCACCCAACAAGCAATATAGGGTTGCAATTCTTAGGTTCTTAAAGTGATAAGGTTTCTATATGTACACAATTTTGAATTAGAAAATTTTCAAAAGAACGAGGAAAAAGAAAGAACCATCTAAAATCACTTTAAAATCAAGCAATCTAAATGACCTCCACAATATCCATGTCAACCATAAAAGCATATCAGATGTTTCCACCCACGGTACTAGAATGGTAAGATATATTTTGTCAAACGTGGGTATATTCATTGGTGTATATATATTACATAGGTAAGAGGAAAAGTAATTCGTATGCAAAGTTTTGGTCTTTACTGAAACAAATGTCATAATATCTTTAAGATAGGTCGACGGGAATACGTGAATCAGTTGAAGCAATGCTTATATCAGAAGAAATTATTTGAACCTTACAGTTCTTAACAAATCTTGTAAAATAGATCACTTAAGCAGATGCAGAAATTTGTCATCCATATATATAGCCGAGGCATGCACCATGCAGGTGCACCATCAATAATTTTGAACAATTTTATGGTACTTATGGGAGAAGTTGGTGGATAATGATATTCTTCGTAGAAGAGTGGAGGGAGAGTAGAGGCTAGCATGGCAAAAGTCTGTTTCTCTATGGTCAACACCGATTGCTCTTAATTTTGTTCAGGTGTCATAGGTGATTAAGTATGGGTGGCAAATCGTGTTTGCCTGTCGGGTTCAGTTAATGTCAAGGTAGGGATATAATACTATATAGGTCAACCCTAATGCCACCAATTTAATTAAACGGGTCAACCCCCTCGACCCTAATTCTCTAATTTTGTATTGGGTTCGTGTCGGATTCATGGTTCATGTAAAAAATTGTCTGTCATTATGTCGTATGTCAAGTTCAGATCATGTCGAAGCATAGGTATAAGGCTATGTAGGTCAACCCTAACCCGACCCATTTAATTAAATAGGTTAGATTCTTCAACTCTAACCCTTTAATTTTGTGTCAAGTTCACCGGTCATGTCAAAAATTGTAGTAATTCAATATTTCCAGCCATATAGATACAGATATACTAAAATTGCAAGCGAGGAAACCAAAAAAAAAAAAAAAAAAACTTGTCTTTTTTATCCTCAATTGACGAGTCTAATTGGAAAATTCTACTTTGGATGAAAACTTTTGCCTCATGGATGACGCCTAGACGGAATATTCTCTTCTAATCAAAAGAAACTGGCGGCAAGGGATCAAGTCAATAGGCTATCTATTTGAAGGAGAAATTTAAAACCTAGCTAGGTCCACTAACCTCCATGATTATTAATTGCATCATTATGAAAATTACAACAACCAATACTACTCAGTTTTTCCGTGCACACACTTGCAGACACATCTAAGAGAGAGAGAGAGAGAGAGAAAAGCTCAATGGAGAATGGATGTTGAGAAGAAGTGCATAAATCAAGAATTAAAAAAAGAAAGTCCCCCATGAGATCCATTTTTACTTCTTTACTTTACATTTCAGCAAAGAAAATGAGCCAAATATTAACAGTATAAACCTATCCTAGTAAGACTTAACCTAGGTTGGGGTACGAGTACCGCCATGCTATACCACCGAACAGAATGATTTGTAAGTCAAGAATTCAAACATTTTTTGACCAAGTACAATTTTCGGAAATCACCTTTTACTGAAATTTTTTCTATACATAATGGAATCATCCACCTGAATTCGATCTACAATGGAACCAACTATACAGGACCGCCAAACATATTAGTTTTGAATTAAATATTTTTGCTTACAAAGCTACTATACCTATTGTAGAAGCAGTCTTCGTCCAAACCAAGCAAAACAACAAATGGCTATGCTTCCTTCAAAAGATAGCAACAGCTGAAAATATATAACTTACTTCACAAGAACTAACTACACAAGATTAAGATATGATAACATAAGATAATTATTCCCACATTTATAGACACTACAAATGGCACTATCCACAATACAATACAAACCAGTAAGCTTTATTTACATAAATCCCGTCTTTAAACTCCAATTCAACTGTACAAGTGGAAATATTTTTTTATTTGTTGGGAGGCCATCAGGCAGTTCTAAGTTTAAACTCACCTCAAGCCCCCCTTCTTTTAGGCCTTCCTGATGTTTTATTGTTTGATATTGTGAGTGCTCTTTCTCTTCTTCTACCCCCTCTTGTTCTTTCTTCTTTTCTTCTCCACTTCAAATTAAGATGATCATAATTGACAACCTATTCTTTTCCTCCGTCAAACAGCCAAACCTAGAGTCCCAAGAGCTCTATAGATTAACTTCTATTGTTTTACACGTCATTCTTCATAGCATAGTTAGTTAACAGCTTATAAACTTGGTCTATTCTACACATATTTGACCCCTACAGCGATAATCCTTTACTTATACATTTTCAAGGCTACATACACATAATTTACCTAATTATCCAGCATTGTCCAACATCAGTTGGTACCAGAATGAGAGATCGTACTGCAATTTCCTTTCTAAAATCTTGTTTCCTGGTCAAGGGTGCCAGACATATGTATCAATTCCAAGTTTAAAGCTTCCTGCAAGATTACGAGGCCAGCATAATGATGTTGACTGGTTGAATATGTACCAACTACTAAGTCTATCATTGCCCCAATTTAAGTTCTACATCTAGCATGAAAAACTATTTGAATTGCTATTAGCCTATTAGTGAAAAGATGGGATCTCTCACATTGGTACAAGTTCAGCTCTGACATCTCCAACACGGCTAGTATCCATACTTTATTCAATGGAAGATGGAACAACCCTACCTGTTCACTTTCTATAATACTGGTGGTTCAATGCATCAATATACTATCTTGAAGGAGAATGTCAGCCTTGAACCAATTCCAAGAAAAGCCAAGATGATCAATGCAAGAGAAAGGAACCACCCTTCAAACTTCTATATTATGGTGGCTTCCAAACTGGCCCCTCCAACTAGCCAATTACTTCACCACCTGACGGGGTATATCTTTATCTCTAAAGAAGATGGTGCTTTTTTTCTTTCTTGTTAGATAATTGCCAATGATGGCAACGAAGGAATCAAGATGACAAAATTATCGGTATGATTTTCCCTTCACTTTATTCCACCACCTTACATATGTCATGCCCCCCAACCCTTTTTTCTCTGTAATTATTTCACGAAAGAGTCTGATTGCCAAAGTAGGTGTGATGATCATCTCTATCACTCATAAGCTTGACATACTTATCCCAAAAACACTCAAAAGGTTTACACTTTAGCAATCCCGAGGGCCTATACGATCTCACTAAATTATCTTTTTAATATGTCATATGCAGTCTATAACTTTGAAACTCACTTCGTTTTCTTCCTATTCCAAATTCTATGCTGTCTAAAAAAATCTAAGTTTTAAACTCAAGATCATGCCTCTACTGTTGTTTCATTGCCTTCACACTTTTTATAGAACACTTTACCTTCGCATCCCAAGACAACTCATTAGTTGCCTCTTCACTCTACAATTAAAGTAGTTGATGTGCTAAAATATTTTACCAGTTCATAATGCAGTATTTTAAAAAGCTATTTCTTCAAAGTTAAGTATATGTGGAGCTCTCCACAGATGAAGTCATATCATTCAACAACTCAATTACAGAAAAAATCCTAGCAAGTGGGCACATAACCCATAGTTTCAGAATGGAAACTAAGGTGCATTTTAGTAGCATGAATCGATTGAACAATAGAGTTCTAAAATTCCACGTCACTAAGCATACCAACACTAAGCAATCATACATATTCAATGCCGTTAAACCGAAAAAGGAAGCACAATTTCAAAGAAACTGCTACAAATTACACATATTCAACATAGTGAATTCAACAACTAACCAAGAAGAGCGCCTGAGCCACGGTGGCCTGGACGAGCTGTTGAAGCAGAACACCCTTAACCACGGATGCAAGTGGCACCGAATTCTTCACCTCCTCTTTCTTAGTGTGCAACCGGTAATTGTCCAAAGGCGGAAGCAGCTGATAAAACCCCGCGTACAACCAGTACACCACGATTGGGGCAAACGTGCCCATCGCTTCGTCGCTCACGTACCCTTCCCAGAAAACCATGGTAGACTCTCGAATTTACGAGCGAAAGAGATCAAAATCTGGACTTGAATTTACTCAAGGAACCGGAATTCGAAGCCACATTACAGCTCAAGATCTCGCATTATATCTGCTTCTCTACACCCTGTAACAGAATAGGGAAAAATAAAACTATTATAGTTGCAATTAAAATAACTATAAAAAAATAAACTGATTGGCACTCGAGAATCTTATGCTGTATTATTTTCCAAAACGAGAAAAAGAAATGCAATGCTACTTAAGTTGAATAAAGCCTAAAGAACAGCATTAGACCTATCTAACAATGTAGAACCCTTAATTCAAATTTTGATTTTTTTTTTTTTTTCCCTTCCCTCTCTTTTCCTACATTTTCTCGGCAACCAAACAAAAAGTAGTGCATTTTTTATCGGAGAAGCTTGAAAACATAGAAACCATTCTAACGTAGAACCCACGCAGTGACTCACCGAGATCCGGGCCGATGAAAACGTTGTATGTAATTCGAAAGAGAAAAAAATGGGTCGGTCGCGGATTCAGATCTAGGACTCAATTGAATCAACGATTGGAAATGCTTTGAAAAACTGAATTGTTTTTTCAGGAGATTCGTGTTAATATCGTGTTTGGAGACCAATAAATTTGAAAAATGAATATATTCATTTTTTCTTTTCTCCTTTAACTTTTTATTCTCTTTTGCCTTTTGGGATTAAAAATGTGCCGAGATATTTACAGCTCAGAGCGTTTAAAAGATTCAGGGCCGCGGACACGTGTGCGCTTGCGATGAGTTTCTGAGGAATGATGTCAGGATACTTGGATATTTTGACGAAGAGGACAACACACGGTCTGAGATTTGCTCTAATTATAGCCGTTGATTTGCGTGGGAACCAGTCATTTGTGATCCGTATCTGAACAGTCCGTCATGCGTAGTGGTAGTACAACTAAATAAACGACTGTGCTGACGTAATGAATATATATATTTTATTAACTTCATTCAAAACTCTTGATCTTTTATTCGAATTAATATACTCCTTAACTTTAAAATTTTTTAATTTAGAACCTGAACTTTTAATTATTTTTAATGTAAATTTTTTTTGTTAATTTTAGTAGTTAAAAAAAAAAAAAACAAAAAATAAAATATCTCTAATTTTTATTTTAATAAAAAAATATTTTACAAGTTAAAATTTTATATCAAAGTCATGGGTATAAATATCATGTAACGTTTTAAATCTAACAAAGGGATCTAAATTAAAAGCAATTAAAAGTTTAGAATATTAAATTGAGATATTTTAAAGTTTAAGAAAAGTTTGTCAAATCGAGTAAAAGTTTATGGGTCTTAAGCGAAATTACTTTTTTTATTATTATTAACTTCGTATATTTAAAAGCTTATTTTTAATAATTATATAATGATTTTATGATATGTGCTAACTCCATGACATTCGATCTTATTGACATTCTATATGCATAACTCATCCGTAAATAAACCTAAGCTTTAAATACCTCAACAATTGATGAAAAATAAGCTTTAACCCGATAAATAAAATACCCTGGATTTTGCATATAATTTAACTATACACAAAAGCTTCCGGCTAATTTTATAAATTTAGCTTCATACTCGAAATTAATTCAACTAACAAAAAAATTTAAGCTTAACACATTCTCTTCACAATCTCTTATAATTACTTCCACACCCGTTGTCTTTCTCAAGATGTCAATCGTGTCTTAATTTACTTTGACCACTCCAACTGGGGCCCAAATCATTTTAGATTTACCCTTTAGCTCAATTTTAGATTTACTCTTCATCAATTGGTATCTGTTAAATTTTAAAGTGTATTTTATATAATCTATAGTTATTAATTTTCTTTTTTTTTTTTGTTTTGAGTGATGTAATGAGGAATTTATGTAAGTTTAAATGTGGGACGACTCATTTGTACATGATGAATGACTCATACCATTCTCTTCTTATTTAGTCTTTTCTCCTTACCACCTTCTATCTTGGTCGTTTAGCCATCACTATCCTCATTCATCGCATTTCATCTTTAAGACAACCTTAAACATTTCTATGAGACTTTATTATCATTCTAAGTCAAATTTGTTGCTCTTCTTTGATTTTTTGAAAAGTCACACCTATCTTGTTAATTCAGTGTGAAAAGTCCTTACTAAAACTTGAGCATCATTGAATTAATTTCCTTGTACAGAGAGCAATTAAAACGCACTCACTCATATTAAATAACTGTCTTGAGAATAATTTAGTTTCCAACTCGTGACAAAATTTGTTCCTATTCGACCATTAAGTTTATGCTCTTAAGGTTTTTATTTTACCTGCTAATCATGAAAGCAACTCATTTATGCCACGATTATTTATCCATCAAATTGTGCCACGACGTTGATCGGCTGTATCCGCATGTTACTTTCTCCTTCAAGTACTTTGAGGTGCCTGAAGTCTGGCTAAATATTTTTTTGCTATTAAGCATGTATTTTCCTTTTGTTTTATGTTGCGGTTCTCTTTGTTTTCTCTGTTGTAATCTCTTTCTCTTTGTTTCCCTGATGTTGTAATCTCTTTTGTTGTTGAATGAGAGCAGTTTCTTACAAAAATAAATAAATAAATAATACTTGCAACTCGAAATTTGTGAAATTGTTGCCCTCTTTATATGTGGGTTATTTGGTATTGGACAGTTACTTATCTGTGTAGGGGTATGAAACTATAACAAGATTTGATTGATGTAGAAAAAAAGTAAAAATTTTTGGTATGGAAAGTGAAATAATTTTGTTTTGTAGTAATTTTTTTATTTGAATAATAAAAAAAAATTATTGATATGATATAAATATTTAGAGTTGATTTTTTTTTTTTATGAATAGTAACGGGCTCTTCCCAACTAGAGCCATGGGCTATATATGTTTGCCAAATAAGTGGACCGGAAAGAGGACCCAAAGACCCAAAACCTTAAAAAATTCCTCTTAAAATTAACTCTAATATTATTACTTTTTACATTACATCAATAATTTTTTTATTACTATTCAAATAAAAAAAAAAATCACTGTAAAACAATTTTTTTTTTCTTCACTTTTTCATACAAAACATTTTTACTTTTTTTCTCACATTAATCAAATATGTTACAATTCTAGTCCACTTTATTTTTCAAGTCCTTTGACAAACATACCCAATGGTTAAATGTATATTTACACTATGAGAATCGAAGATAAATTCAAAATCACGCCCCATGAAGCAAAAATCACTAGTTCGAATTTATTTTTTCTTCTTCTTCAAGTCCTTTGACAAATACACCCAATGGTTAAATGTATATTTACGCTATGAGAATAGAAGATAAATTCAAAATCACGCCCCATGAAGCAAATATCACTAGTTCAAATTTATTTTTTCTTCTTCTTCTCTTGTGTGGATATATTAAAAAAAGGGAAAACTTCATTTATGCCCCCATGAACTTACCCGTATTTTGCAAACACCCTCACAATATTTAAAATCTTTCACTTTGGTGTATCGAACTTTGATTTCCTTCTACTTTCCTCATTCTATTAAGATTTTATGTTAAATCCTAAAGGAAATGTGTGAAATTACTAAAATACTCTTAGTCATTTTTCTCATTTTTTCGTTTTATTTAACTGCAATATTTAACGGTAAGAAGTATTTGGAACGAATTGAAAGTTTGATACACCAAAGTAATAGGTTTTAAATATTGCAGGAGTGTTTGTAAAATGTGCATAAGTTCATATGAATAAGTGAAGTTTCTCCTAAATATATATATATATATATATATGTATATATATATAGAAGATATATTTTGTACCATAAATAGAACAATTGGTTCTTAAACGCGTAAAGGAAAACCCTAGCCTGTCAAACCAAACGCAACCTTAGGGCAAATTTCCCTGTCCTAAGTATCCCATGCGTTCGACCCACTTAAGCTCATGTAATCTTAAGCTTTCCCAAACAAGTCAAACTCGCTGACTCAATCACTCAGGCAGTCATCACACACGTACTCACTCCCACACTACTCTCAGTACTCCCCAACCCACCTAACCTAACCCGGTAGAAAAATAATTATTATTTTACATTGGCTTATGGTTCAAGGAAACTTCGAGCACGCTTTCATAGAACATAACCCGCCCGCCACACCCCCTTCCCAGTCCACAACTATTTTGACCAAACCAAAACTCGTAGTCGCCGTCCAAAGCCCTCTCTTTCGCTCTGATCCAGGATCTTATCATGTAGAATTCAATTCTCTATATTCTGATATCCCAATTCTCGTTGTCTTTGATTAATCTAGAATACCCAAGGGAATCGACGTGTCATTTTAGGTTTTTGTTTCGAGGAATCGATGAAGGTGAAACCGGAGTCGTGTTTGGGGGACGACGTGTGGCCGCCGGGGTTTCGTTTCCACCCTACTGACGAGGAGTTGGTCCTTTACTATCTTAAGAGGAAGATCTGTGGGAAGAAACTCAAACTCGATATCATCCGCGAGACCGACGTTTACAAGTGGGAGCCCGAGGAATTGCCCGGTATTCATTTTATTTTTCTCTTTGCTCTTTTATCTTGAGTTACCTGGAACGTTGACCTGGTTTTTTTTGGAAAATGGGTTGTTATTCATTTTATTTTCCTCTTTGTTCTTTTATCTTGAGTTTCCTGGAACGTTGACCTGGTTTGTTTTTGCTTTTTGTGTGATTGGATCGTGTGGATTGTTGGGATTATGTCAAACTTATGTTTTGTTTGTGTTTTGCTTTTTGTGTGCGTCTTGGATCGGTTTGGTGCGTTTGGACTGTATGGATTAATGGGGTTCAGGTCAAAATTTTGCGTGGTTTGATTGACTGGGTTTGAAATTTGAGTCCGGTTTAAGTCAAATCTAGAATTGAATTGGGTTTGTTTGGACTTCGCTTTTGTGTAATATTGGGCTCCTTGCTTAGGGTTTATTTGGGTCCGAGTTGAAGTTTGATGTTGTTTGGGTTTGATTGGAACTTGTGTTGGTTTTTTAGTTTTGGTTGGACATGATTTTTTTATATTAACTTTTTGTTTCAGTTAGGACTTTTGTTTGGTTTCTCCACATCTGTGGTTGGTGTTGTTTGGCATATACATTCAATTGGGTTTGCTAGTCTAGAATTTATTTAGATGCAAGACTTTATCATAACACAAGCTATTACAGATTTATGAGTAATTCTAGAAGT
The DNA here is from genome assembly GCA_006937295.1 of Carpinus fangiana. Classification (NCBI taxonomy): domain Eukaryota; kingdom Viridiplantae; phylum Streptophyta; class Magnoliopsida; order Fagales; family Betulaceae; genus Carpinus; species Carpinus fangiana. The sequence continues at coordinate 32,615,454 of CM017327.1, read as the reverse complement.
CTCTCTTGTGATTCTATCTTAATGATGATTTTAAGAGCCACATCATCCTTGAAGGGACACAGGAGTAACACATGAGAGACTTGTAGTATTACTTCAGATTTATACTTGATTAACTCAATTTAACTACGGTGTTACTGTTTTCAGTCTTAACTATTGCTAACTACCGTTTACAATTCCTCTAGAGGGAATATAAACAGGTTTTAGCACTTTAAGAATCCCCCAAATGGTGAACCAGAGCTCGAAAATTGAGTTAAGCTCTTCTGGCTGAATTGGACTTGATGGAATTTTTATTAGCAGTGGGTTAGTTGGGGTTTAATGAAGTTTATATGGTTGTATTGTTTTGCAGCTGTGTGTAACATTTTTTAGTTGATTGTTAGGATTGGCATCTAAAGGAATTTATTGATTAAAATTGTCTTGGGGTTTCTCTTGCCATCAGCAATATGTTTTTTTTTTTCCTTCTTTCTAACAATTGCTTAGGGTACAAGTGAAGCTTACTGTTTGGCTCATTTTCTGGTGTACTAACTTATTGGCTTCTTTATTTTTTTAATTAATCTATATTCAGGGTTGATCTATTATTTTGGGTTATCTATGTAGTCAATTTAAGGGAGTCAGTGTTGAAGTTTACAGATTTGCAACTATCTTGCCGTTTGTTTTGTTCTCATCTGTTACTCTTGATTCTTTTAAGTTTGAGAAGGAAGTGAGCTTTGTTGGGTTTAACTACTTTTAGGTTTGATTCAAAGGTTCGGGTGATTGAATTTTGGTTTTTCGATTGAATTTGCAGCACAATCTATACTTAAAACTGGAGATAGGCAATGGTTCTTTTTCAGTCCAAGAGATAGGAAGTACCCTAATGGAGGAAGGTCAAATAGGGCAACCAGAAATGGGTATTGGAAAGCAACAGGAAAGGATCGTAGCATTGCATGCAACTCTCGGACAGTTGGAGTGAAGAAGACCCTGGTTTTCTATAGAGGGCGAGCACCTAGTGGGGAACGCACCGACTGGGTGATGCATGAATATACTGTAGACGAGGAGGAGCTTAAGAGATGCCAGAATGTACAGGTATTGCCTCAAGTAACCTAATTTTGATTACTTTCTATTCCTTGGCTTTTGTTAACCAAAATTGGATGCTTTCTATATTTCAGGAGTACTATGCACTCTACAAGGTCTACAAAAAAAGTGGACCTGGTCCTAAAAATGGCGAGCAATATGGGGCACCATTTAAAGAAGAAGACTGGGTTGATGATGAATGTCCAGATTTTAACAACTCTACTGATAGGAATATCTCGGCGCAACTCATTGAGGTTACTTCTGTCACTGATGTGAGAGTCAATGGTCAAGTCCCGTCTACATTAGATGAATTTGAGGAGTTCATCAGGCGAATTGCAGATGAGCCTGTGCTCAACCAGCCACAAATCAATGATTCTGCTCACATCCAATCTCAGGTTGGCAATCTACCGTTATTTTCTTTGTCTATGATCTGTCTTTGCTGTAGGTTCTTTCTTCCCTGTATTCTTTCAATTTTTCTTCCCCTTCTGAAATGATTAAAGAAATATTTATTCAGAAGTTGATATCGGTACGTGTTATTATTGTTGTATGCTGACATCCCAACTGTTCATAATGGACTGGGGTGCAGCTTATTTTTCTGAATTAAGGGTCTAAGTTGTACATTTATCTGGGCAGCCTATGTGGTGATTGTTGTATAGGCAGGAATACCTGTGTTAGAACTTTTTATACTGCGGTATTATTTATTATCTCCTCCTATGGAGAAACCTTCCTAGACTAGTTTTGGAGCTAGAAATTGTGTGTTTGTTGTTTATGCTTTTACATTTCATTCTTTTATGGTTGTTTGTATTATGTGGCCGATGGTCTTTGTAAATGACATCTCCCAGGAGTGCTGGGTTAGGTCACGGGTTCTATTATGTGTGAGTTGAATAATTGGTTTTGGTTTTGATTATGCTAACTAATATATTATTTTATAATTTCATCATATAGGTTGGCGAGGAAGAAACACAAAGTACCATGGTGGATCCATCCTCCAAGGAAGTTATCACTGCTGAACCTATGAGAGTGCTGCACCCAAGGGGTCAGCTGTATGATGTGCAGGCCAGCTTTGGCTATACACAGTCAGCTACTTCCCAATTGCAATTGTGTGAGACACCTGAGATTACATCTGCCCCCAATCTTCATAAACCTGAACCCTTCATAATACAAGAAGAGGACTTTCTGGAAATCGATGATCTCATTGGTCCTGAACCTAGTTTTTCAGACACTGACAGACCTGTGGAGAACTTGCAGTTTGAGGAGCGTGATGGATTAAGCGAGTTTGACATTTTCCATGATGCTGCCATGTTTATTAATGACATGGGGCCAATAAGCCAGGCTATGGCGGGTCCATATATGAATATCCTTGTGAATAATACTCAAAACCAGTTTGATTGTCAATTGCAACCCAATCTAGATGGTGCCGGTCAGATTGACAATCAGCTGTGGACACATGATATAAGAAGCAACATCCATGCGCCAGCAGAATCAAATCCGGGTGCTTTTTCTCTACCTCCCTCAGGTAATTAAACATGCATAGATTCAGTGCCCATGCTTTTGCTTGGCTATCACTTTGCCTTTCTTACTAAGCTGTCTTTGATTTGGACAAAAGTTGCTGGCTTCACCCGCCCATCCACATGCAGCTCTTGTTCGGATGGATGGTTTTGGTTGACATGCCATACTACACATGGCAAGAAACTGATGTGAAAATGGGAAGCCAGCTCTCAAGGGTTCTTCCGAACAAGTATTCCTGTTGTGCGTCATAAGTATTGTTTGGAATTAATGAGTTGAACATATAATCTTCTGATTAATTTATCTTACTTCCCTTTGAGAGAAAAAAAAAGGAGAAAGTTTAAGCCTGTTTGGAAAGATCTGTATATGTTATGCTGTCAACATTTGTTAATATTTGTCGCTTCTGGTCATGTTTAGGTGTTGTATATGATTCTGCAAATTTTCCAACCCAAGAAAATCAAAATCAAAATGGCAATGAGGCCGGTGGTGCTGCGGGTCGGTTCTCTTCTGCTCTGTGGTCATTTGTGGAGTCAATACCCACCACTCCTGCATCAGCTGCAGAGAACGTTTTGGTGAATCGGGCTTTTGAGCGAATGTCTAGCTTCAGCCGGCTGAGAATGAATGTTACAAGCACAACAGTTTCTGCTCGCAATAGTACTGAAACTATAAGGAGGGCAGGTAGAAGTAAGGGATTCTTGGTCATTTCAGTTATTGGAGTGCTCTGTGCTCTCTTGTGGGCGCTTATTGGAACTGTGAGACCATGGGGGACGCGCATATCCTCATGAATATAAGAATGGGAAGTTTTCTGCTCTTTATCCCGGCCATTGCTGGAATTAGTAGAATGCTCAACACATTGTGAAAATAAGGATTTCATATTCCTATGTGAATTTTGAATGTAAAGGGTGGGTTTTAGTAGCAATGTCCAGAAGGAAATATATCTTTTGCTTATATTATCTAAAGGAAGTATACCTAGAAGTGAATTGCAGGCTGCTGTCTTCTTGGCTCACGAAATAATTAAATTTATTTCTTAGCCATAGTTCATTGTTAATACTCTCACCAACACTGTAGTATCTACTCAGATATTTAGTTTCTTAGATTCTCAAGAAATTCATATGGATCTTTATCAACTGCATTCGTATATGAATATATTAGATATGCTGATAGTAGCCTCGTGGAAGAGTACAGTGAAGATTTGAGTCTTTTTTTTTTTTTTTCCTCTAAGCACTTTGTATAATTTTGGTTGAAAGCAAAAAATTCATTTGTGTAATAATATTTTTGGGATCATCTTTAAGGTCCTGTTTGATCAAATAATTATTCAGTACATGTGAGATAAAATTATTGCACGTGTATGGGGATTAGTATATGTCTGAAGATGATTAGAATCGGAGGCTCGGAGCTCTCGACACCTTTGCTGTTAATCTACGAAGTTGGTGTCAGCAAATGCAAGTCTAAGAGCTCAACAAATTCCCTCTCGGACTGTAATTGGACCGGTGAAATTAATGCATCTTTACAGGAAAGAGATCATTTCATTATATGAGTACATAAAATACCCATCACTTAAAAAAAAAAAAAAAACACAATAAAGTCGCATATAATATGTCAGTCAATTGACATAAAGAATTTCGTTATGGGAAAGCATGTGGTATCTTATGACGACAAAATTAAGGAAAGCATTATTCAACTCCTGTTACTTTATAGGTATCAGTTTTTAATTTAGTCAATTAAAGATTTGAATTTACGAAAAATTTTAAATATGAATTTTGTCAAATTTTTGTTTCAAATAAATAATAAAAATATATAATTATGTCATTTTCATTTTCATTTTCATTATTATTATTATTATTATTTATTATTATTTTTTTTCATAAAAAAACATATAGGGTGACTCATAGCCATCCCCTTGCTGTATAGGGGGTGGCTGCGAACTACCCCACTGCCATCACTCTCATGGTCCGTTTGATAAATTATTTATTTACTAGAAATAATTTTTTTTAAAAATATTTGTAAACTTGGTTTTTAAATTGACCAAATCACAAATTAAGATATAAAAGATAAAATAAAAATATCACAAAAAAATTCTACAACATATATATCTTCCAAAAACAAAACCACTTTTGTTTTTGGAGAGTTGATAAAAGTGTTTTATGTATTACAGTTTTTATTTTGAGAAGAAAAAACAAACAAATAAAAATTTTAATAAATGGAACCTAACCATATATACAGTAAATACTATAAAAGGCGTGAGATTTAATATGAACCAAAAAATAGATTCTCATTAATAAATTACCATATTTTTTCAACGACTCTTAGAAAATAAAATTTGGATATACTTTCTTTTTTTTTTTTTTAAAAAAAAAGAAAAATTCATTCCTCATAAAATAAGCCTCATAACTAGAATAATATTTCATATGATTAGTGTTAGAGAAATATTATATATATATACAAAGCAAAAATTACAAGATATTTTTGCCATGTTATTTAATTGAACAGATGTTAATTCGGACTTTTAGTTTGACAAGGTCCAAAGCGAGAGCCATCATCTTCATCACTCTTCCCCGCCTCTGTCTCTCTTTCTCTCTCTCTGCCTTCTCAAACAGACTAACAAAGCTTTTCAATCTCTAATTCATAGATACACAACTCGAATACCCACTGAACTTATATATATATATATTTATACATATATATGTTTATATATATTTGTTAGTAGCACCGGCGAAAGAAGAAGAAGAAGAAGGAGGAGGATGCCAAGGACGAAGAAGATGAAGCAGCAGCGCTTCACCTTCTTCTCCTTCTGCTGATTCATGGCCTCTTCTCAACATCGCTGCGTTTTTGGTCCTCTATCTCTCTCTCTGCTGCTCCTCGCTATTCTGATTTTCATTTTTTTTTTGTTGTTTATATTTTAAGAATTTGTCGCTTATGCTGAGTTTGGTTGCCGAGAAATCGCCGGAAAAAGAAACAAAACGGGATCTTGGAATCTTAAAACAGCGATTAAATTCAAAAGGATTGAAATTTTCAGTATTTTTTATACGGTTTCGATGGCAATCAAATGGGATTTTCTGAAGTTAAGGTTTTAGGGGTTGTGACGATTGACTCGTTTGGTGGAATTTCTGTTACAGTTGGTAATATACCATACGATGCCACTGAGGAGCAGCTTATAGAAATCTGCCGGGAGGTTGGTCCTGTTGTGTCTTTCAGGTCAGTTAGAAACCCTAGAGTTTCTTGTTTTGGATTTGAATTCCACAATTTTGATGATCGCTTTGGGTGGTAATACTTAGTTATCAATAAAACAAGTAGTGTTTTTTTTTTTTTTTTTAAATGAGAATTTTCCCTGTGATGCAAGTGAATTGTTGTAGGCGTAAATATAAATTCTTAGCATTCTTGTGCTTAAAACACTTACATATGCAAGCACACAAAAATGCACATTTCTTTTGGAAGCATATTGGGATGCAAACTCACCTCTTCTGCTTTTCTCATTGGGCATTTTTTAAAGCTTTGGCATTGAAGAAAATTACGTAAATTTGGAAATTATTTTGATTTCAATATGCTTAAATTGAGCACAAGTTAGTGTAATCTGGAAGTCTTATATAGCTATGTAACCAATTAAACTTTATGGGTGGGTTGAAAGAAAATGAGATCTTTTTGGGAGGTTGGGGGCAGTACTAGATTAATGTTTATGTACCAATTCATTTGAAAACTTACAAGTTGCATCTATGTAATTTTTGGGACTTGTATGTACTTATGAGATATTGAGATGGTTTGGATGTTTCTAAACGTACTTATGAGATATCAAAGGATGGTTTAGATGTTTCCTAGAAGGAAGCAATTATAGATCATTATGAGTGATTGTATGTTGGGCAGAGTTTGATTGAATGGCTTGGTGTATGTTGTGGTATGAGTTAGGTTGCAACGCATTGGGAGTAAGAATCTTGCTTTAATGCCAATGACTGCTCGAGAATGTATGACATATCTTAAAAATGAGCCACCTTCTTATATATAGAGATTCTGTGGTAGAAAATCAGCTGCTTGAGCTAATGAGCTCTTGCTCAAATGGCACATTCTCTTTTTGTAAATAAAGAGTGGAAGGTGTGGTCTTAGGTTTAAATCCATTGGTTGTGTTACTTAACAATAAAAGAAAAATATGCTGCTAGATGATTATGCCAAAATGATTTTTTCAAATTGGGGCAGCCGTGTTAGATGCTCTTATAGATGGGAATATTCTATGTCATGTTTCTCATTCCTGATCCTATTTTTCCTAGTAATCCACATATTTATCTTAACATCCTCATCTTTACGATACTTAGTTCATGCACATGTTTTTCTTGATTGCCAACATCATACGGAACCATAAAGCATAGCTAACATTTTTCTCCTTCTAGTTAGGTGTGTGTTTTCTCTTGTATACTTCTTGTGTATCTGGGGGCACCTTCCACTTTTAATGATATTTCGATAATTTATCCAAAAAAAAAAAGAGAGGGAAAGATCATATTTAGTTTCCTCGGTTTGAATTTAGTCCTTGGGTTTCTAATATCAAGAATATGGTCCTTAGGTTTTGCCCAGATTTTAAATAGGTCCCTCTATCACTTTTCCGTTGAAATGAATGGTTTGTCATATGTCACGTATGGATGACTTAGCGCTTAATGATATGGCATTGATATTAGGTGCTAATATGAATGACCCAATTCCGTTAAAATGAATGGTTTGTCATGTGTCTCGTATGGATGACTTAGCGCTTAATGATATGGCATTGATATTAGGTGCTAATTTTTTTTTTTTAAAAAAAAAAACCCAAAACAAAACAAAAGACCCAATTCCATAAACAAAAACCATATTCTTCGTCATCCTAATTTTCTAGATTTGTAGCGTTGGAGGAAGAACCATTAACTTTGATGCTAAGACCCTGGCATGTTAAATGAGACACATGTAACAAATAGAAAACAATTAGAGGAACCAATTTAAAATTTGGGCAAAACCTGAGGACCCTATTCTTGGAATTGAAATAAGGATTAAACCAAATCAGATAAAAACTTGGGACTAAATATAATTTTTCTCAAAAAAAAAAGAAAAGAAAACAAGCATAGCTTGCCTAATCTTGGCCTAAAGAGCTTATCATGTGTCATGGTGTGTGAACATTGTGTGTTTTGATCTATCATTGATAACTAAGTACCTGGTTGGACTGAATAAATTTGTTGTTGACCTCAATCTTGCGGTAGTGTGTTGTAGTCATAGATATTGCAGTAATTCAGTAGAACTGATATCCAGAAGCTTTATACCAAGTAGTTCTTTTTTGTTTTATCTCTAATTATTGTGGTGTGTTTCAATTTTTGATATGGTTTGCAACAAACAAATGTTAAAGTAATTATTTGGTTTATTTGTTAGGGATAAATCATGCCCTTAACTAAAATATGCTGTTGTATCACTTGCTTTTATTTTATTTGCTTTTGCATAGTAGTAATTGGTATGTTTAAAGTGTTTTGTCTTATTTTCAGATTAGTTATTGATAGAGAAACTGGGAAACCAAAAGGTTATGGGTTCTGTGAGTATAAGGATGAAGAGACTGCATTAAGTGCTCGTCGTAATCTTCAGGGTTATGAGATCAATGGCCGGCAATTACGGGTTGATTTTGCAGAAAATGACAAAGGTGCTGAGAGGAATCGAGAACAGGTGAAATATGGAATGTAAAAATACTTTGCTAATTTATTCTCTTTCTTTTTTAATGATCTTAAGTCAGTGAATATTGCCTTTGCTTCTCTTGCAGGGCCGTGGGGGACCTGGACTTGCTGCTAATGTTGGTTAGTTTGTTCTCTCAACTTTTTATGCTTTCAGTTTTGACTTTTTTACATGAATAAAAACCTGAAATCATGTTTTTATTCCTTATGGACATATTAAAGACTCTCAAAAACAGTTAGCCGGCCCAGCGATTCATGGAGAATCTGTTCACCATCAGCCAATCGGTCTCCATATAGCTATAACCGCAGCAGCTGTCATGGCAGGAGCTCTAGGTGGTGTTCAGGCTGGTACACAGTCAAATCAAAATGGTTTGCACAGTCAGTCAGCATTGGCCAATGATCCTTTAACTCTTCGTCTGGCGAAAATGTCTAGGAGCCAGCTGAATGAAATAATGTCTGAGCTGAAAGTAAGCATTTCAGTGAAGTTTATTTCACTTTTCTGGATAGGTTTTGAATCTTCATCTATTTTTTTTTAAAAAGAATTATTTATTTATAATACATGTTCCAATGACAGGTAATGGCTACAAAAAACAAGGAACTAGCTCGCCAGCTATTGCTTGCAAGACCACAGTTGCCAAAAGCTCTTTTTCAGGTAACAATAAATTTTTTCCCCCTTTCCGGGGATTGGAATCTGATTATCTTATTGCAATGGTTTAGGTAATTGCAATGGTCTTTTCTTGTTAGTACTTTTCAACCAAACCTACATGTGTGTGTGTGTGTATTTAAAAATAGTAGCATCTTTCTCTACTTTATGCATGTCAGTCTATGTATATGTGTATTCATGTGACATGGGTTTCTTGTACAGCCAGCCCATCTTAAATTTCCTGCAATAAAATAGATGATATAGAATGCGTGTGTTTTTCTGTTTCCATTTTATAACAGGTCCCATCTTTTTTCCTTGTGGACATTTTTCCAATTTACTTCATTCCTATACTCTCTTTTCTGCAGCCTTACCATCATTGTCTTTGTGCACATAATGTAAAGCCAAGAAACTGTCTATTTCTAATCTCCTTCTCTATATTCAAGGGAGAAGTTGTTCCATTTAGGTTTGTGTTTCCCGTCTCTGAGGGGACTAGTTCCAAGAAATCTTGTTTTAGTACTAAATGAGGAGATAGTGTTGAAACAATAGGACAAAAATGACATAATACTCAACTGATTCCCAAAGCTTCAGAAAATATTTTTAAATTCTCAAAGCAAATGCATTATATGTAAGTGGATGATTGATTTCACCTCTTGCGATCCAGTACCTTATCAGTATTTGAGCATCTCTTAAGATCTCCAGTCCTCTCTGTGAAATCTCAGGACAATAAAAAATGCCCTGAACGCAGCCCTCTGTGACCCAGTAGAACATATAATTTTTTATTTTAGGAGGTGTTTTGTAAGTTTCAATCCCTTAGTCAGACAATATCCTCATCTCTGTTTCTTATCAAAAAAGTCGAGCAAAGACTCATTTCATGTATTGTGTACACATGCTGAGCTTTGACAATTTTAAGAATGTAGGACGCTGGTTTTCAATTTCTGGTAATTAAGTAGATGAATGCTATTTGCCTGATCCAACTTTGGGATCCCATGCTTTCCATTTTTAATGAAACCCAAGGGTTAATCTATCCATACCTATTCTATCTCTGCATCTGGTCTGATATGTTATTCATTATTTTTGAAATTTACTTATTTTTTAAAACCTTTTTTTTGCAGGCACAGATAATGCTTGGAATGGTGACCCCACAAGTGGTTGGTTTTATTACTTTTAACTTTTGTGCTATTACCTGCTCAGCCCTTGTAGCTGTGTCACGATAAGTCTTTTTTATTTTTTTATTTTCTGAAACTTTGCAGTTGCAGATGCCCAATATTCGGCAGGCTTCAGGTCATCCCACACAACCTCCATTGCGTGATAGCCAGCAGGGTCAGCCACCAGCAGTTCAAACTCTTCCTGGGCTACCCGCTCTTGCACAGAACAAGATGCAGTCTGGGTTGATGCCCAAAGTGCAAGAAAATCAAGCGTCTGCGGTGCCTCAAAACACTTTGGTTCAAAATCAATTATCTTCAGCTCCACAACCTCGAATTCAGCTTCCACAACACTTGAACAACCATATTATACAACCGGCCTCAGTTCTGGGCCAGTCTGCAGTTTCAACACTTCCTCTCGTATTACCCATATCTTTGAGCAGTTTGTCCTCTAGACCACAAATACAGGGGGCAAATTCCTCTTCTCTGAACCAGCAAATGCAGCCCCATTTGCTACAACGTTCTGGACAGGTTGGGGCTGCCAATTTAGGAAATAGCTTTCAGATGGTTAATCCAAATGCTACAGCACAGTCTTCTATTTTATCTCGTCCTCCCCTATCAGATGCAGGCTTTCAGGTGACAAACTTTGCTAGTGTCTTTGATGTCTCATTGTTGTTTTTATTTTCTTTTTGAAATAAATAAATTCTCCAGAGGCAGAAACGAATCAGGCTAGAGGTACAAAGTGTTTGTTTAGCTCCTATGTTTTCTAGGAAGATTATTCCCGCTTCCCTCACCAGGATGTCTAGCTTGAATGAGAAATAGGGGAGAGGGAACAAAGTGTTCAAGCACATAGGTTTAAAATGTGTTAGTTGAACGGAAGTTTTACGCCCCCCTCTCCCCTTAATAGAGTTGTGTTCTTGTATCTAACTTCATTCCTTAATTATAACAGGCTGGCCCCTCAATATCATCAGGTATTCCACAGGCAATTAACAAGGATGATGATAGATCTACGCAAGTCCCAGACAGTGGAACTCGGGCCCAGAGAAGTAATGCATATATAAATATGGCGTCAGGAAGCATGGTTCAAGATTCTTTAGAATCAATTAATCGCCCTCCAAAGCTGATGAAATTGGATGATGGAAGGGGCTCCTCTTTCCCAGCAAGGGGTTTGAATGCGTCCAATACCACTGGATCTGGACTGTCCCAAGTTTTTGGAGTTGGCCCATTGCCTGTAAATCTAGTCCCGAAAGCAGAAGCACAATACTCTGAGAAACAAAATTCTCAGGTAAGGAGTCCATGTTGGCATGTCAATTGTTCCCAACTATTTTTTTTTTTTTGATGAATGAGAGATTTATAAAACCAACAAACTAAACTCTTTACAATATCTTTGAGCAATCAGGTTGTTTTTCATGCATTTGCTGGTTGGTTCTTCCAACTGGAAACTGTTGTGTCAATTTTTTTGTTGTTCAGTTTGGGGTTGATTTATATTAATAATATACAAGGATATGAAAATTGATATTGCTGCCACATCTTTGTAAGGCATGAAGATTTTTATGTTGTATTTCTGTCATCTGATGATGGTTTTTTTCTATCAGTTTGGTGAAATGTTAGTCTTTATTTGAACATCTTTAGCATTATAGTGGTGATATAAAGTGTTAAAAGCTTTTGGCTGCCTGGTGGTCCCTTGATTGAGGTTGCCTGCTTTTTGCTTTAGTTTATCTTGTCAGTTGTGTTCTCAATGTGTGTAAATGACAAGCAAGCAAGTCGGAACTGCCCACAATTTTTCTAGGGGGAGGGAGATTACTTTGGACCATGATTTTTTCAAGCACTAAACCCATGGACAGCAGAGTTATCATTGACATCATCAACATAAAATGAATAAGTTGTAAGAGATTGATTTCTCAAAATTATTATATTGATATGAGCTAGTTCTACTGGAAGAAGTAATTTACATGGCTCTGACCATCAATCTGGAAACAATGCAGATGGCTACGTTTGTGAACCTTGTGAAGATTATTGCTCAATGTTCTCTCACCTTCTGATGCACTTGCCAACTTAGGAGTGATTTAGATTTTATTTTATTTTTTAATTTTTTTAATTAATTAATTAATTTTATTTTTATATAGAAATAAACCCCCCCGACTATTATGGTGAGCTAGACACTTATAATGTGAGATGTACTCTCCCCTACTGATGCACTTGCCAAATTGGGAGTGATTTAGAAGATCTATTTTTTACAAATAAATCCCCTGACTACTTATAAATAAATCCCCCGACTATTCTGGCGAGCTAGACACTTATAATGTGAGGAGATGATGGAGTTGGTATGCTTTGAAGTCATGGATGGTGCTATCTAGCAATTTCATTTTTGGATGACCACTATCTAGTTATCATAGTGAGTTCTATATAATGTATGGTGTAAATTGGATTACAATGCTTGTTTGAGTGTAAGTTGTAAGCTATTACTCTTCCCTGTTTGGTTAGTGCCTGGTGTTTGCCAGAAGCCATTTTGGATTATGTTTTTACAAAGGATTTCATGTTAGTTGATAGAGGCTTTTTGGGGGGAGGGCGTGGGATGAGGGTTATCTAATTTCCATTCTAAAGGGTTTCTCAATGATTTGGAGGTGGCATGATGGTCAATGGTTTGACAGAAAATAAGGCACTATAAGGTTCTATATTGGATGATTGCTAGAGTCAACCCAATCCTGCTGTCCCGAAGGCTGAGTTAAGTTGATTGTGGATTGAATGAAATGGTGAATTATTGGGATTCTGTAAATGGTTGAGGATGATATGACATTTGAGAAAAAGTTGTTCATATTGGAGGTTGTTTCCTGAAGTAGATTGGCTATTTATTTGTTTCTTCTTCTTCTTCTCATTAGAAACAAATAAATAGGACAATCAAAATCCTAGATATCTTCTTTCTTTCTTTCTTTTCTTCTTCTTCTTCTTCTTCTTCTTCTCTCTCTCTCTCTCTCTCTCTCTCTCTCTCTTTTTTCCTTATAAGTAAATCAGTCTCATTGCTAAATCCAGATATTCTGTAAAACTAGAAAAGCGAGGACTATTGTATACCTCTATCGAAACACTAAGAGAGTGTGGTTTAATGGTGTTAGGAAACCAAGATGATATCTTTTAGCATATGTTTCTTGTTGGTATTGTTTGAACTAATATTGCATATCCTAGTAAGTACTTATATATTTTCCTATGTATGGGACGGTCTTTTTATATTTATTAGGGTAAAATAACTGAGAGAGTATGCTGATTTTGCTCGATTACATTCATCTCTCATGGTTCCAATTGCAACAATCAAACCCCAAAACTTCAACAAATATACCAATTGGTCATCGTTGTTTAATGAAATTGAAATGTAACTTGGTCACATGGTAGTCACATAACCATTTAGTAAGAATGTTGTACTTTTTTTTTTCCTACAGCATGTTGATTACACACCGGAGGTTGGTAAGAACTAGGTGACAATGCCCCTCTAACCTAAGTGGGCCTATTGTGAGATCTTTGATTACATGCTACTCAGAAAAACCAAGTGCCTTTAGTTCATTCCATATGCTCATAATTATTCTGAAAAGCATGTGGATGTAGTCATCATTTACAAGGGATAGGCAACATCTGCTCATCACATGCTGACAGACAGTATAATAATCTCCTACCTGATGGAAAAATCAAGAACCTTGTCTATCAAAACAGGGTGTAGTTTTCCATTTTAGTTGCTTTTGTGTCATAGTTCTGCTATTTGATTTATTCAGCTTTTTGGAAGGCCTGTTGTAAGATTTCTCCTTGCCTTTTCTTGAGCCTATGTTTAGTAGACTTCCGTTTGCAGCACAGTAAATTGAGCCCTATACAGTTCAATCAAAATTCATTGTGATAGTTTCTCTTAGTGTTGGATTGTGTTATTAGATGGTGGCCTCAAGACCTCTTTCCCTTTCCATGCCCTGTTCAGAGCTAGTCATGCTGTCATCACGACTTAGAAAAATATTTTCTGATTTGATGGCCTGCGATGTCATATTGTTGGATCCAGCTCTTTTTCAATTGGAAGGTCTGAAAATCATAGTATCATACAATATGCCTTTCTGGTAAATTATGCCATATCAGAGTACCAACCGTCTGTCAGACCACAGATATTCACGGCATTGCCTCTACACTTGCACAGAATGACAAATTGTGTGAACAGTGCAGTATTGTGACCTTTTTGTTCTTTTTAGCCTTTTATACATAAGGAATCAATAGCATTCCAATTGTAAAGGATACATTTAATATTTTATGCTATTCTGATGATTTTATCAGAAATTACAAATTATTTGACAATAGAGTTGATTTTATATAATGTTGGCCAAAAAGCTGCTCTTCTGGTTTCTGACATACTTGTATTGTTGGTTTCTATACCTCAGTTGCAGCTTCCAGCTGAGGTGGAATCTGTCTTACTGCAACAAGTGTTGAACCTAACACCAGAGCAGTTGAGTTCATTGCCTCCGGAACAGCAACAACAAGTCCTTCAACTCCAACAGGTTCTTCGGCGAGATCAGATTCAGCCATCTTAGGAGAAGGAGTGAACATGACCGGGTCATCACTGCAGCAAACTTGTCTTGGCACTTGGCAGTGCAGGCTCAGTTATTTTGCTTGCATGAAGGACAAGAGCCTGCTATTGATTCAATCAGGTTCTGATTGCTTGTATAATTATTGATCTCACGGATCCGGCATGGGGTCCAAAATGTGAGCCTGCATTCATGTAATATTTATGAGCTTGTGATAAGCAATAGTTAGAAGATGAGAAAAAAGTTTTGTTTAATCTTGTTGTCATTGATTTTACATTCTCGTACCCATGCTTTCATTTGCTTTTGATTCACTTTTTCATTGCTTCATTTGGTTTTCCTTTTGAGACCAATTAACATTGTCCTCTGCACAAGACCATCATATAAAACAAGCTAAGCTTGTTGGGTTAGGTTTTCTGTTGTATCATCAATATTTATGCACCCATACTATTGAAGTTGCTTTTCCCCTACCTCTTGTACCATACCCTTTTTTTTTTGTGGTAATTTTCCTTATGCTTGGATTAGACAATCGATTTTCAGCTAACGTGAAATAGTAAAGTTCACTGTAATCCCTGCCAGATCAGCCCTTCGACAAAGGAGCCAAATCTAGGTTGAGAATCCTATTACTTTTTGCGCACATTTGGGCTGTGGAAGATGGGGTGAAGCAGTTGCCTTTTCCTATGCTGATGTGGATTGTGAGAGGGACCTCATGAGGCCCCTTTTGCTTGAGCATGGCAAGTTACTTGGGAAAGGGAGCCCCTGCTCGGGTTAGAACTCAGAAGCTCCTCTCAGTCCCATACAATTTTTCCTGTCCCTACATTTTGTTCGGTAGGTACTTGAGAAATATGCCAATCCTGTAAATTTATTTTCAAGTTCATAGCATTAAATTCTCCACTATTAATAATTTCATTTGGGTTATTAGACATTTGAGATATAGAGGACAAATCCCTAAAGAGAGAATCCATTGAGACATGTCTTACTAGATTCTAGACAATCAGATGGGTTAAGGTTTTCTTGAGGAAACACCACCAGGACCACCCTACAGACCCTCTCTGGTTACCAAATGGGCTGACCAACAGTTTAGTGACGCTTGCCAGCACAAGAAACCTTTTTACACCAAGGGTTTTGAATTTAAGAAAGAAAAATATTTTAGAATGAAAGACTAACAGCATGATTTTCTAAGAAAACATGGCTCTTATACTTATACCTTTCTTACTCCGGAATACATAAATAAAATGGTTTGTATACAACATATATTAAAGTAATTAACAATTTTAGACAGAAAACAAACTTGAAATACTTATGTTTGAAAAGCAAAAGGAAAGATGCTTCATAATTGGTCTAAAAAAGCAAATTCCTCGTTGATCATAATTGTCCTGAAAAGAAAAGGTAATTGCTGGAGAACTGAAAACAAAATAATTGTTTGAAAACTGGAGATTCGTTATTTCCATAATTGTTGGTAGTGGCTTTTAACCATAATCGCTTCATTGCATCTTTTTTTTTTTTTTTTTTGAAAAATTCATCTTAGTCTCATTCATGAATCAAGAGCAAAGCTCTTATAATACAAGGCATGCCCTGAAGTATCCGTAGCTAAACTACAAAGATACTAATGTCAAACAAGATGTATTACAATTCAGACTCTCAAAATAAATCCGCTAACTTATGACTAATCAACCAATGAAACACATATATGTACTAAACATAACCAACTAATGCATAGGTAGCAATTATTCCTTGACACTGGGGGTTGAGAACCCCAGGCCAACACTTATTCCTTGACACTGAGGGCTGAGAACCTCAGGCCAACACTTATTCCTTGACACTGAGGGCTGAGAACCCTAGGCCAATACTTGTCTTTCTCGACCCGAAAGACAAGATAATGCTCACATCCACAACCCAAAGATTTGGACCAAGCATCACACCCAAAAGCAGGTCAATTGAGACATGACTTATTACAAGTAAAGAAACAATAAAAATATAGGAAAATAAATACTGATCGCGTGCAAGCAGATCCTGTACATTGAAGGACTCGTTGGAAGCTCGACGCGGTGGAGGCGCGAAAAAAAGCCCGGATGTGGACGGAGAGTGGTGAAACAGGCGCGGAGAAGATCAGCAGAACTGTAAAAACTAAAAAACACACGAAACAACATAGAGAGAAGCAATACAGGGAAATATTAAAGCAAATACAGGGAAACCCAACAAAAACAAAATACAAAGGAAAATCAAAACAAAATAAAACAAAGGAAACAAAATATAGGGAAACCAAAGAAAACATAAAACAAAAAGTAGAACGATCAATCGGAGAAGGCTCAAGCGCGATCTGGCCGGAACACTACTGAGGAAGGTGGCAATGAGAGAATGACGCAGTGGGGGCGCGTAAAGGACCTACCTCAGGTGGAGGGCTGTGAAACGCTGAAAGCCGAAAGACCCAAACAAGACACAAAGACCCCCAAAAACAACCGAAAAAATAAAGGAAAGCCGGAGAAAACAAAAAACCAAAGAAAGTGGCGAAGGGGAACCGGGTTGGGGCTAGATCATCAGGTAAATAGCTAGACCCTAGGGGTTGAGAGGCTGCCATACAAGGAGGAGGCCGGGGAAAAGGAAAAGGAAAGAGAGGGGCACCGAGACTAGGGCATTAAGTAAATAACTAGAGTCCGGTACGAAAAGGACGTAGGGAGGAGGGATGGCCAGGCCATCCCTCCTCCCTAGGAGTGACGGCGATCTGGAGGGGTTTTGCTAAAGCAAAGAAAACGTAGAGAGAAAACCTAGGGGGTTGCTTTTCATTTTTTCTTTTGATCCATTGCTTCATTGCATCTAAATTCAAATGATGATAATCTTTTAAGGAGAATCATAATTGTAAGTTATAATCTTGGTAGTCTTGGAATAACTGGGGATTTGGAGAAACTGTTGAGGCCATGATGCTATCGATCTTCATCTCCTGACAATTGTGAAATGAAGTATTTTTTCACATATATCACAAAAAACATATCTATTAAAAAAAAAAAAAAAACCATATATGAGGAAGAAGAAGTGAGCTAGCTAGGAATATGCCATCTCTTGATCCTATTGCCATAATAACTATATATTTCATCTCTTTCTCAGGCGAATCCTCACCATTAAGCAGCGCTAGCTACTGATCTCATCTAGGAAGAAAAATGATAAACATCTTGCTCAAAGTGTCAACTTCAGTGAGCTAGGGATAAATTGTAAGGCCACAGCCCATGGAGGCATTCAAAGACACTAGTAGATGACGGTGAGATATTAGTGTGATATATATTATTATTTTAATTGAATAATGAAAGAATTATAAGGGATGATCATTTCTGCTCGAAGAGAGATATGTGATATATAACATTTTTTGTCCAGGTGTCTCACTAAATCTATTGATATGACATAATCGATTCATAATTGGATTTTTTTTTTGTTTAATAATGGTCGATCAAAGGATGAATTGACATTGCCGCATCATTTTAATGAAATTGTAAGGACAAAGTTTTCTTTCAAATTGGGTTAAATGAATTTTTTTCAACCTACTTTATAAAAGAGACATGTGTCTATTAAACATGTGAGATGCACATATTTTTTTAATAGCAGGGATAAAGTTGAAATAAACTTTATTAAAAACTCATGTGCATTTCACATGTTATTAAAAAAGAGACATGTCACTTTTATAGAGTAGGTTAAAGGAAATTCCTCTAACTTAGTTTGAAGAAAAACTTTATCCTAATTGTAATGAGAAATACTATGGTGATATGACGATGTCAATTCATCATTCAATTTTTTTTTTTTTTTTTTTTAATAATGACTCATTTAATGTTATATACAGTATCAATATTAGACAAGTATCCTACTATGTTAATGTGGCAGTGCTCATAGAGATGATTTAATGGTGGATTAACAGGTATTATATGTATGTTACTTTGACTGGAAATCTCGTGGGAGATTAATCAAGCCCCTGAAGATCATTTTGGGTGACCAATACGAATACCGTATGAAAACCCTCATGAAAAGGTGAAAAAAAAAAGGGAAAAGAAGAAGAAAAGAAGAAGAGGAAATTGATCGAGGCGTCGTCAGGTGTGGAATTCACGAAATTAATTAAGTTGACCAAACCCCATGCAATAATATATCTTCCCAGTTCCCAGTTCCCACCATACGCGCGCCTACCGACCCCTGGCGTGACTATGAGTGTTGTTGAGACGTGGTGAATCTGGTGATGGTGGTTGGTGACATGTTTTTGGGGCTGGTGTGCGTGATTCATCCTTCTCCCTTCCCTTCCACTTTCTTGCCAAAGTTGCCATTGACAGTCTCACCAGACACATACACTCTGTAAGATATATATATATATATATATGGATAGTCGTATGTAATATTATTATTTTATTGTACTTTAATGTGTGTTTTATTTCCCTCTCTTGGTCTTTCACTCTTCAACCTCCGTTAGTCGCTCCTACGTGTTTTTTTTTTTTTTAATTTTTATTTTTTATCCCCTGTATCTCATGCTATCATGCGCACCACTTCCTCTCCCTCTTTTTCCTGCGCTTTCTCGGCAACCAAATAGCACGTTAGGCCTTCGCATTTCTCTTTCCGAGTTTAGTCTGTTCTGAAGATTGAGCTCGGGAGGATCTTGACTTTCGAGAATTACTGTGCAATTGTCCTCGTAGACGAACGCTCTGTGGAATAGGAGAATTTTGCGGCCATGGAGGCGGCGTGTGGTGCAGCGCTGCAATTATCTACGCTAATAACCGGTTCGCAGCCGAATGTGGCGCTGGAGCCGTTGAATCAGAGAGGCCGGAAAGAATATATGACCAGGAGAGGTGATTTTCGGCTGAAAAGCGTGTGCACGCGCCAGAGACGGTTCGCTTTTGGACTACTTTCACACTCTTGTAATCATTCACATGGTATACATATATTTCCGTGCATTCAAAATGCATTCAGCTTTGCTATTTAGTCGATAGAGTTTAGACTGACGTTTTTTAAAATTTTTTTTTTTTGGTTCTTTTCCTTTTTCCCTTATGGTAGCTTTTTGATGCGTTTTTGTGATTTCTAGGACTTGTTTTTGAAGTTGGGATAAGCAATGAGTCTAGCTTGATGTATTTGTGCAAATGATTTTCTCAATATTAAAATTTTGACGTTTTGAAATTCAGAATTTATTGTGAAATATTTTGAAAAAGTTTCGTTTAATTTTATACGTACCGGATGAGTTGGACAAGGAGATGTAATCTAAGAAATGATTGAAAATATTAGATATATTCTTTCCTCAAAAATGTATGATGAGATATATCTTGCGGAAAAGATAGCAAGCATGAACATTTTTGAAATTCAATTCTGCACTTACTAGCTATTGTTTGATTTCAAATCCGTATTAAATTTAATAAAATTTTATATATATGAAGTAATTCATGCTAGGATCAAGTTCAATGGGGTTTTTGCATGTGTGTGTGTGTTTTTCTTCCCTCTTCTTGTCATTGATTTCTATGATCGTATTGTATGTATTTTGTACTGCAGTACTGGAATCTGAAAACTCTTATGCTTCATTTGACGAGGACTGGTTGTTAAAGGTAAAATAAAGATTCATTATACAATCTAAAGTCCATATAGATCTGCAATATGTAAAGTAGTTTGAGGCTTTTAGCTTTTGGCTAATGTTACTCTACTGATTGGCTTCTGATGTAACTGCAGAACAAGGCACAGGAGGTCACTTCATACTTAAATGGGCGCTCTATATTTCTTGTTGGTTAGTTCCTCTTTTGAGTTCCATCATTGAGATGGCAATGCTAGCTATTCTTGTAATTGAATTCTATGGAGTGTGAAATTGAATTCTATGGAGTGTGAAATTCAGGAATGATGGGCTCTGGAAAAACAACAGTGGGCCGGATCTTGTCAGAAGCATTAGGGTATTCCTTTACAGACAGGTTAGTGATTTCACTAGGTATGTATGTTTTTATGGGAAAAAACGGTTAGGGAAAAAATGGTTAGGAACATGGTTCCCAGATCATCTGGTTGATCATGAAACAGCTCAAAGAACAAATACATATTGTTTGGTAGGATTCACCATTATTGGATTCAGTAAAGTAAAATTATGCTATTGTGATTTGCGAGCTTTTCAATAAGGGAGCTGTATGTTGTTTGTGGGGAACAGTGACAGATCTGTTGAACTGGCTATGGGTGGAACTTCTGTGTCTCAAATCTTTGAACAGTGTGGTGAGGGCTTCTTCAGAGATCACGAGGTTAGTTGGAACACAGTGCATCTTTATGAACTTCCAAAACTTCTCAGTTTATTGTCGTCGGCGTCATCATCATCATCCTGTTCACGAGGGACCCTTTTTACCAAAACTACAAACCAAAAATACCAAGTTTTCCTTTTGTTTAGGATCTCTCAATTTTAATTTACATACCCCTCTCCTTGAGCATCCTATTTCTTTATTATCAGGATTCAATATCGATATTTGCTTGCATATCATGCTGTGGGATCTTCACATATTGGACAGCTTCTAAATATGAAATATTAAGAATACAAGTTTAAGAATTAAATAGTATTTAACCATCTGCTGTGTGTTTGCCCTAGCTATGAGAGAAAAAGGCACTTTATGATAATATATTACTCAGAGCTTTGTGGTAAAACAATTTCAAACCCAAATGACTTAATGACTGCAACTATACTCTTAACGACTTGGTTTGCACCTATTGAATTTAGAAGTGGTTTCTGCATTTCCTGAGTCTCCTGTATAGTTCTGAGCACGGAAAGAAAAGGTCAAACTTATTTCAAATGAAGTCTTGAGATCTATAAAGGGGCAACTGGAAAATGTGAAATACCTTGGCTTAGACCATCTGGGACTTGGATAATAGGTTAATATTTAAAGCTTCGTACAGTAGGAGGGGCCTCTGTAAATAGATATTAAGAAAAATCATTTTCCAATCCTATATCTATAGTAAAGACCATTAATGCTGCTACTACTAATATGAGTGGCACATCACTATTTTCAGTCAATAATGTTGCTTATGTACATAATTGTAGTCGACGATTCTGTTTTGTTCAAGTTTTTTTTCTGTTCAAGGAAAATGAATTTTTTTTTTAACAGAGTGAGGCATTGCGGATATTGTCTCTAGTGCCCAGGCAAATTGTTTCCACTGGAGGTGGTGCAGTGGTTCGCCCTATCAACTGGTATACTGGGGCTGCGGATATTGAATTTTGCCTCCTTCTCTTATTATGTATAATCTTAATTTATATTTCAATTGTATTTAAGAGCTCTGTGATTGTTTTCTATTTTAAGGAAATATATGAGGCAGGGGATCACTGTCTTTTTAGATGTACCTCTTGATGCCTTGGCAAGGAGGATTGCTGCAGTGGGAACTGATTCTCGCCCTCTCTTGAATTTCGATGCAGGAGATGCTTACACAAAGGTGGATATCACTAATACAGACACCCTTTCACTAGATTCAGATTTTAGACTTGGTTTAGCAAAATGTTCGAATATGTGACATCCTTAACTTCCCTGCAGGCTTTTGTGGGACTGTTTACCCTTACCAAGAAGAGATCCGAGGCATACGCCGATGCTGATGTTACAGTTTCCCTTCTAGGTATGTCTTTTCTTATCCACACTAAGCCCTATATGTCTACTTTCTTTTTCTTGTCATTCGGTTAAATGTTGGAGACATGGTTGCATCTGTCACTTCCAGGGACATGGATCCTTGGAGTGGCTCTAAAAGACCTGCGCTCATGTTTGTGATGCAATTAGATTTATAATGCACGGATGGACATAATTGTGAGATGTAATGTAAGCTGGTGTTGGGACACATGATATAGATGAATGTTAAAGATTTGACTGAATCCTTATATTTCAGTATATGTTCCACTCCGTCGATTATGCGTAAAATCATAAATGTTGAAGAAAATTGAAACGTTTCACTTTTCAGATATTGCAACCAACCTGCGTCTTGAAGATGTGTCTGATATCACGCCAACTGTCATTGCAATTGAGGTCTCTCTTCATCCTATTCTGTGTAGCTTATTTCTGCTGTTATCCCACTGATATATTTATTTACCTTGTCCTTGAATCTTGGCAGGTACTCACACAAATTGAGAAATTTTTAGGGGGTAAAAGTGGCGGGGCCCTCCGATTGTATCCTTAACTCATCCAATGCCTTGGTTCTTGTTCCTCCATAGTTTATATGTATTACTAGCAATGCTTATTTTTGGTAGCGTTGTTGCAATAAAATAAAAAAGTTAATTTATAAAAGCATTAATTGTTCACTCCCCAGTAAAAAAAATAAAATTTATAAGCGGACCTCTTGGTAGGGTTGTCTTATCCTATGTACAGATGAAATAAAGGTTTATCTTTTACTAGCATTTCTTTCGGTGCTGAATCATAGTGCCGCCTCAATTCAGAAATTACTGTAGGCACTGACCTCCGTGTTTAAAACAAGCATTGGAAACTTTTACCGGGTAGGCTATTAATCAAGCTGACCATGTTGAACTATATGGTAGGCTAGAGATGCGTAAAAGAATAATAATAATAATAAAAAGTCATTAAGAGAAAGAAAAAAATGTCTGCAACTACCCTTAATAATATTTTTATTTATTTAAATAATAAGTTAGCTCTTACATCTGCAAAAGTTAATTACATGTTTTGCGAGGCCTTTGGTTTGGACCAATTAGTTTTGAAGGGAAAGAGTAGTATTATGGGATACTTGAAATGGAACTTAAATTGAACTAATGCAATACAAAAATTGAAACAGAACATACCAATGAGATCTGCGTTTCATCAGTTTACTTGATCAGGAAGCCGTTAGTGATGATGCAGTTTGACATGTGAGGATTCGTTCCACAATTTTTTTTTTTTAAAAAAAAACACTAATTCATGTAAGAGCATTCCCAGCAGCTTCCTCGTCCTGTTCCCTTCATTTAAGGATCCAAACTACTTTTTGTTTCCCTATATCAAAATGCACTCCAACAGCTTTCCTTAATCGTTCCCTATATCATTAAAATATTGTTATTATTTTTATTTTACCTTTTGTATTTTATTATTTTTAATTTATTCTCTCTCTCATCTCACCTCTGTCTTCTTCCTTTCCACTCCAGCTGCACCTCTCTCCCTCTTTGCCTCACTCATCTCCATCTCACTCTCTCGATCTCCCTGTCTGAAGTCTGGTTTGACTAAGTTTTTACAAAAATCTTGCTACTCCATGTTTCAATGGCAACGTTTGGGTTTTTGCTACCCGTTTAGGATTTTGTTGCTCGTTTGGGTTTTTGTTGCCCGGTTTGGGTTTTTGCTGCTCGTTTTCCTTCGGCCGTCCGATTCTACTTCTTCTCCTTCTCCTCGATCAGCACCGTCGATTGGGTCTTCTCAAATGGGTTGTAGTTTCTGCCTATCGGTTTTAGTATGGGTTTCTCAGATGGGTTGTAGTTTCTGCAGATGGATTTTTATTTTTGTAGTTTCTGCATATGGGTTGTTTTGATGTTTTGGTTCGGCAGTGATGGCTTCGGACCGCCGCCAAAGCTTTCTCCACGAGATCGGCGAGAGAGACGACAGTGATTGGTTTGTGATTGCAGGGGACTGGGTGAGGTGCAAGAGAGAGAGAAAGTGAGGCGAGAGAGATGACAGATGTAGGAGAGAGAAAGTATTTTTTTTTTAATTTAATAAGGGCATCGGTTGCTACAGTGAAACCTTATATATAAGGCTCTACTGTAGCATATTATTGATTAGGGAACATATAAGAAATCTACTGTAGGGTTTTTTTTGTGATTTTTTAGACCTATTTTCTATATATAGGGAACAAACTCCCTATAAGGGAGTCCACTGAAAATGCTTTAATACCTTACAAAATTTTGCAATCTAAATAATTGTGCCAGTAATCTTGCACTAGATTTGTAAAACATTATTGCATCGTGATATGGGTCTAAATCACCCTTCTTTGCAGGGTTTTAAGTCTCAGGTACTAAAATGATAATAGTTGCATTTAATGCCCCCAACATCTTACCAGAAAGAGACAAAAAAAGTAGAGAACAGCTATTAACGATGTCAATCCAGTGATCTACCAACATCCCACGTGGTTTTAATGAAGTAAGCTGTCCAGACTACTTACTATTCAAAGGTATCAAGGAGACTTAATGGACTACTATTTAATTTCAAGTTTTTTTTTTTTACACAAAATTAAATCTAAATTGTTGAAAAAATTACTTTGCACGTAAGCCAAATCCGACTTAATGAAAGGACGGGGGACAAGTTTCGAATCTTTACCAAGCGCATTTTCGAATCTAGACATTGTGGCCAGCTCAAAATTTCTGATTGGTAGAAAGCATTTCAAAAAGAAAACTTTAGCAGGAAACAAACAAGCAATATATGTGTATCTGATTGAACAAATTCATTCAATGTTTTCAAATGAATTATAGGTTTTATTCTTATGCAAATATAAAAAAAAATGTTTCACAAAAAGAACCTCCGGATTGTCCTCGCAGCAGCACGGGAACTCAACCGTCCTGCCAGATCAGCTGGAAGGCTAAGTAGCCGTTGTTGGGATTCTGGTGGGAGCTGCCAAATATAAATATGTCTATATGTGATCAACAGAAGCAAAAGGAGTCACCACATCCAGAAAGCAAATGAAGGGGGCTCAAGTAAATGCTCAAATGCAGTATAGTATGTGCGTGCAACCTTCATTTATGTGTCTATCTGTGTTGTGCTTGTTTTAAAGCATGCACAAGCTTAATTCTTACCTCAGTAATAACAGATAGGATAGGTAGAATTAATTGTGTAGATGCAAGTTGATTAAAAACAAATGATGCTTCCTCTGGGTACAGTTTTTGATTCTTGTCTGGGCTGACACCTCCAACTCCCTACAAAATAGGAGATAATACGTTAATTGTAGCACAAAGACTGACTTTAAGCTAAACCACAAATTTCATTCAATCGGATTTGGCTTGGGTGTTGTATGAAAAACTACTAGAGAGATCTAATTTTTTCAATGGTCCAGATTTAATTTTAAGTTTTTTATAGACACAGTGAAATTAAATTTGGACTGTTGAAAAAACTCCTCTCTCACTACCCCTATTCTTTTAACACTGATATAAATGGTCATTGCAATGTAGGAGATGCAAAATCTCTTACCAGGTTGGAATTTTCAGTCTGTTGATAACTCGACAGCAACTGCATAAGGCGATTCAAGGTTCTCAAGTTGACCATGTCTTCATCAGTCATTGATGGGAAAGAAAACAAAGAAATGAAGGGTATAGTTGCTCTAGCTGTAGAAGTTACAGAATCCAGTGTCGCTAACCCAAGTGCATCTAAACCCTGTATGTAATTGGTCAAAGTGATTGGACTAAAGTACATATGCAGCAGATGACTAATCAGTCCATGTGAAATACATGCAAAGTGACCATTAAACAAGTTATAGTACTGATTTGCGCAAAATATCAGAATCAACCAGCATTTGTATATATCGTTTCTTTCACGGCTAATCAACAAATTTGTTGGATGGTCAAGAGAAATGTTTCCTAGTATGGGCAACTGCAGTCATCCAACTATTTCAAACTCAATATGAGGAGAGTGACATTCTTACAGGGAGGCAGGGATAGACATGGGATAGTCAAGAAAGACCTTTCCATATGCTGAGAAACTGCAGTTATCCAACTCTTCCAGCCTGACCGCAGTTGCCCATTCTTACAAGGTCACAAGAAAAGACGAGGGAACTCCCTAAAATCTAGACAGAATATGACTATATATTTTGTTCGTGCGTGTATTTTCTGCATGCACTTAGGAAATACTGATTACTTTCTAATGCAAATGTGTGTCACTGACCAGAAGAAAAGTATATTTGTCCAACAACCAGAGAAAAAGTACATTATGTCATGAGTGCACAATTGCTTCGTTTTTCTGTACATGGAGCTTCCAAAGGAAATGCATTTGAAGAGTACTACTTTAACTAATCAAAATTCTTAAGAATTGATGAGGACCCGAAGGCAAAAACTAACCCATGGATGCTAACAAATGAGTGACTTGGCCCAAAGAGAAATTGATAATAAGCAATTCTAAATAAACTTCATCATCATTCTAGTATACCACATATAAAATCAGAAAGGAGGCCAGATTAATTTGATCTTGTTTCCATGCACGGGTACAAATCATGACTCACAACACACATGCCAAATACATTCATACACAAGGGGAATGCTATCCCACCTAATCTTAATGTGGAGGTTATGATTGTCCCCAATTTTCATTGGAGAAAGAATTCCAATATCAGTACACAGCAGTAGCTACTCATACGAGGGAAATTCCAACCTTTTGAACCAACAATCATTTTAAAGGAAAAGAAAGACTATCGTTATGTTACAACAAAGCAAGAGAGACTTTTCTAATTTTACGTGCGAACTTGATCAAGCCCTTTTACTGTTAAGCAAATAAAAATGAGTTGATATGACAGTTGAGGAGGGCATGGATGATGGTCAAGCTTATTAACATGACGCTAGATAAGGTGACAGCAATTTGGATGATGGTGTTGGCTCTTGAGGAAGACGCCAGAAATTGAACACGGGGAGTGCTCAGACCACATGATTAGGAAGAGATGATCAGATTATTGCCCTAGGGAAGTATTAGGCAATGAAGAAGATGATTAATAACTTTACTTTATTACCATCATGAATAGTGGCATCATTAATGAAAGCATTGTCAAGGTATTTTTGAAGCATGAACAGTGGCGACAATTATAACCTCCCACAAGATGTAGCAAATTAATGATTCCTGTCTCCCCTTTTCTGTTATTAGGGTCATAATCCAGTGCTGTCCCATTTTAGTAGGATTTATAATATAAAGGTTTGACGTTATACTACAATAATTCATTACATCATACACTCATTGCTCATGCCAGCAGCAAGAACCTCCGGTTCCACTATATGATTACATGGAAAATAGTTTTCACATGCTCTGCAAATGAACCTTGAATAATATGATGATCCACACATTAAATACCTTACCTCTAAAGTACTCACCACAATTAGTAATCACTAAAGACAGAGATACATGTACGAGCCCAAAAAAGCCTACCTTAGCAATTTCTTGAACAAGTAAATCCCTCACAAAGGCACCCTGAGAATGCTCGTCACAGAAAAAGAAAATCACAAAAGGATCTGCAGTAGTCACACAATTCAGCTCAGACTGAAAAATTTGTTCAAAAGCGTGCAAAAATTTAAAATACCTTCTCAGTTAAAGTAAAAGAAAGGACTTGCTTGATAACCACACTGGAATCAGTTTCCACTGCTTCTTTCCTGACCAAGGCCTTCTCTGTTTTCGCACGGAAGGACTGCCATAAGAATTATTTGAGGCTATGAATAAATTAAGCCAACAAGACTAAACTATAACAGTTGGAAAAGAAACATGAAAATTAGAAGATAGTGCCCCTACCATGTCACATAAGCTTTTCAAGAAACCTGTGAAATCCTTGTGATATTCTTTAAATAGATGTACTAATCTGATGTAGACAAGTTGGAGTAAAACGGCTATATATTGTGATTTTGATATTAGATGGAGGCAAGCTTGGTGGCTTTAGAAAGCTAATTCAAAGGGATACAATTTTTTATTTCAAGAAAAATTTTCAATTACAATGTTTACCAAGTCAAAACGGGCTGTGAACAAAAGTTCAATCTAGTACAAAAAGTTCGCTAGATGTTCACTCGACTGTACTTGCAATTAGTTGTGGGACAGACTTTGTAATTTTCAATAAAGGCTAGTTTTGTACTTTTCTTTTCAGGGCTGTGTCCCAAACTTCTATTTAAGCACAGTAAGGATGGCTTTGCTGCCAGAATTCATGTGATTTTCTCAAGTTATCAGTAAGAATACTCTAGAGAGATTTTTTCTTTAGTTTTCCTATGATTCTTGGAGTTTTCTAGGATTATAGAAGAGTTGTGAGTTATTGTCCTTGTAGATTCTGCTTCCCACTATGCCACGCTGCATCAGTTGGTATTAGAGTTCAACTACTTTCTTACCATGGCACAAAGAGGAGCACGTGGAGAAAGACGTGCAAATCTTGTTGATGTGTATGAACGTGAGGAGACAACACATGATGAGTAACTAGAAGCATGTTTGCAGTGAATGGAGGAGTGGTTTGATCAATTTGATGAGCTGTTCTATGCACTGGCTGATTAGATTGCCACATTAGCCGGTGCTAACGGGCATCACCATCAACTAATTTTGTGTTTTGCAAAGGAGGATGAAGAGGATAGTGATGAGCCCATCAACCCATTTGCAGAGCATGGAGTGAGGAGAGAGTGTCCCTTGGTGCCTACCAAGGCTAGCAGATGGGATGCGGGTTTCAAAATTGACATACCGGGTTTGAGGAGGAATTTGAAGATCCTTTTCAATAATCATTGGATTGGAATTCCCCACCAATCTATGATACCATTATCAATGATGATGATCTTGTGGAGGTTAAGTTCTAACATCGAACTCAGTCTCGCAAAGGGAAGTTTGACATTATATCTTTCTACAAAATCCTTGCTTGTAAAGGGACTATTAATTTCCCTTGGAAGAGTGTTTGGCGGACTAAGGCTCTCTCGAAAGTGGCATTTTTCGCCTAGTCGGCAGTTCTAGGGAAGATTCTTCCTATGAACAACCTTCGAAAGAGACATCTCATCATGGTTAATAGATGTTGCTTGTCAAATTGAACATGGAGTCGATCATCTCCTCCTCCATTGTGAGGTTGCTAATGTTTTATGGAATGCCATTTTCAGTCGCTATGGGCTGTTTTGGGCTATGCCTAATTGTGTGGAGGATTTGTTTGCCTATTGATGGACGGGTGGTCGTTCTTGGGGTGCTGTTGTGTGGAAAATGGTTCTCCTTTGCCTTAGTGAAGTACTTCAATTGGGTCTTGAAAAGATTAATTATGTTGATTTTCTTGAAGCTAAAATTTTTGTCAATTTTTCCTAACCAACATTTTGATGTTGGTTTTGGCATGTTACAGGAAACTTTGATTTTATGAGGTCAATAAATAATTGACTCATTTTGGGAAATTTTTATGGAGAGTTTGTTGAAGAAAATAAATTGCGAAAATTAATTTATTTCAAGTTAGTATGAAGAATTTCAGATCTACTTTTCAGAGTCATGTTATGGTTAATTGCAAGTTGTTTCTCATTTGGTATCAATCAAAGCCACATAGATTGATGGGTGGCATAGTGGCTCATCTTTTGCTATTGAAGAGGATGGGATGAAAGGAATTGATTGGGCATCCGAAAGATTGAGGTAAATACGATGCTCCCCAACTTGGGGAGGATGATGCAGACCAGTCAGAGTAAAATGACTATTCTGCATCATCCTTTCTTTTGTATTTCACGAAAAAAATTCCGGCCATTCTGCATCATACTATTCTACATCATCTGAAAGGGAAATAACCCCAGCTTCGGCCACAGTTTATTTTCATCATTTTTCAATAAGAAACTCCCTAAGATTGAGTTTTCTTCTATTTTTCATCAATTACTTGATTCTTTTTGGTATTGGGAAGAGTTGTGATTCTTGTGTTTGTTTGATTTTGAGATCCACCATATCCACGCTGCATCATGTAACCAGAAAATCTATACTATTTATGCATATCCTAAGAAGGTATGTATCTATTCACTATAAGGAATGCCAGTTACAACCACCCAAACTGGTTCTGAATTGATTCTTTTAATGCTTTTCGGCAGAAATAGTTCACTTCTTTTACTCACTTATCTTTTAGTTTAGAGCAACAACCAATGTGTGTGTATAACTACAATGGCACTGCAAATTAACTAGAATGCACTTTGTATTTTTTATCAGTCTATTTGTGATATAACTTCCAATGTCATACGTTTCAATCATAAGACAACATGATCTGAATGTGAGTTTAGTCAAGGAAGTAGCAAAAAGAAGTCACAAGAGAGAGAAAATCTAACCTCCGTTAACAGGGACTCTAGACGATCAATTCTGAAA
This sequence comes from Carpinus fangiana, assembly GCA_006937295.1. Taxonomy (NCBI): domain Eukaryota; kingdom Viridiplantae; phylum Streptophyta; class Magnoliopsida; order Fagales; family Betulaceae; genus Carpinus; species Carpinus fangiana. The sequence continues at coordinate 32,584,974 of CM017327.1, read as the reverse complement.
ACACCATCCTAAGAAGAAACAATTTAGGAATCAGGATTATGGTTGACAAAGAATGTATAACATTTCTTTTTGCTGGGAGATTAAGTACATACACATTACAGCATTAACAGGTTCAAAACAACGAGAAAAATAATTGAATGAATTCTGGACAACGAAAAAAGAAAAACAAACCAATTTTACCTTATAAAGAAGAGCTTGCAAAGAAGACTTTAGCTTTGGTGAGCTGTCAGTTAGTACTTTCCGAGCAATCCAAGGGTACGTACTGCCCAAAACTTTGTAATCTGGATTAAAGGTAATTGCAATTCCCTCCAATACAGCAAGGCTGAGAGCCAGAAAAAGTAATAAAAAGACCTTAAAAGCAGAATATTACTAGCAATAATGAGAAATTTGAGGCTATCCAACAACTCCAATAAACCTTGAGAACCATATAAATTCCACAAACAGTATCATGTATGACACATAAGTAAAGATATCGGCTTGGATCTCTTCCAAAAATTGAGATGACTACCTCCGAATGACAAGAGAAAAATATGAAGGTATTTGAAATTTGAACTTATACCTGCAAAAGAGATTTAGAAAAGAAAAGAAAAAAGAAAGAGGAATAAGATAGAAGATCATTTTAACTAATTGTGGGAGGACATAACACCATAGCTTGAGAGGATAAACCAACTAAGAATCAATATGTCAATAGATCCTTTCAATTTTAATTTGTATAAACAATACAATGCATGAGGATAGGTAACCATTCTGCCACACCTGACTAAGTTGTAATATTCAGACACAGAAGCAACGTGTGCTTGCCAAAGAAACTTATATAATTTATGTTCCAGTTGTGGATGAATCCTTTATTTTTATATAGAGTAGTATGAATCCTTTATTTTTTTATAGAGTCGTCTTTGATTTAAGAGATGGCTCAAGGAAGAGTTTAAAACTCAAATGACAACAAAGGTATTCTTATTAGTGATCATCTTTGCTGAACTCCAATTCTACTGTTGTGCTGACCTGAGAAAATTGTAAAAAATGCACGGTCTCACAAGCATTATGGCACTAATTCCTTCTTATCCACAGAAAGCCCTACCAAGGTGATGGGACAGGGCATATAGAATGCATGCAGATAATTGAACTTCAGATGAATAAAGTGGAAATAATCAAGTTTGCAGCAGAGCTTCAATCCTTTCTTATATCAATATAATTACTATAGCTGTGATGATTATGAGATGAAACATTAATGTTCATTCAAAAGTTTGATTGAAGCTCATTAGGCACACATGATCTCCATGTTGAATTGTGCTTTCTTTAATGTAAATAGAAGTACTTTTATTTATAAGTATCTCGTGGCACACATGCTCTCAAGTTTAATGAAACACCTTTGGAAGCATCCTGTTGTGTACATGTGTGGACTTCTCATATCTCTTGATAAATTCAATACACCCGTCATTGTAACTAAACTTCCCCAGAATTTTATTCCCTGATATGCCATTTAATGCTTATGAGGATATAGAATGTTGATAGGAACACTTTTGGATGTGAGTCTTTGTTTAGATGTGATTTAGTGCTTTTATTCTCTTCTTTTTCGCAGCTTCTTTTAATTTCTTTCTCTTTTTTCAAGTTTTTCCATTCTTTTGTGGTAATGAGTATTGTCCCCAAATTCCTCGTTAACCTTACTATTTTCACATTTCTATGAGAAAAGATGAAAGATGTTGAATGTCAGATTGTACTTGGTGTTTCAGATGTAACCGGATCCATAGAAACATTCAGCTCCAGTATATGGACTAAAGCCCTTTAAAAAGAGTACCAATGCCAATTAACGTATTTGTAAAGTGGATGTATGTCTTGCATTGGTTAGACAGCACCTTACATGGTTGTTCCTAAATTTCCCAACAGGTCTCCAAAGCTAATGTTTCGGACTCCTTTAGCAACAGCATTCTGGAATACACCTACATACAGAATGCAGTTAACACCAGAACTCATTAGTATGATTCCCCAGAGAAAGTCAAATAGCATAAAAAATGCAGCTATAGGGATACGTGTCAATTGAACTGAATACCTCTCAAAGTGAGGGTTTTCTCATATTATATAGACTTTGTACAGCTAATTACATGGCTGTATCTTCGCAATTACAGCAAACTAAGAGAAAAAGAGAAAACCTGTTAAAGCCTTTGTAACAGCTTCCTTGTCTGCAGTTGGTGGAAGAAGCCTGTAGAATTTGTGAGTAAAAAAACCTTATAAATTACCAACATCAATGAGAATAATCTCTAATGGAAAGATAGAGATAAACATGATACCCAAGAGTAACGAAGTCCTTAGCCAAAGCATCAAAATCACGGTTCACAAGGTGGAGACAGGCTTCAATAAATCCGTCACGAAGTTCTTGTTTAAATTCACCCATCATACCAAAATCTGGTGGTGAAATATATTCTAGTTAATACTTGTTCTTTTGGTACAAATCGTAAAAGTTAATCTACGCATTATATATAATCTACCAATATATAACAGGATAAATTATACAGCAGACATATTGGGCAAAAATATCATGTTGCATAGATGGATACATCCAATAAATATTTAGCCAACAAGCCAAAAAAAGATGCAAGTGCAGTGAGCCGCAACCTGAGTACATAGGAATGTTGATAAGCTCTATGAGTGAATAAAACATGTAGAATATGGAAGTAAGCATTAAAATGCAGCTTCCAGATGATATTTTGGAGTAATAGTACTGCAGCTCCTCTTCAGCCTCTGGTAAGTTTTTTTTTTTTTTTTGACATGGTACGGCATTGCCATGGAGGTTGTGCCACATTCTTTTCTTGTTAATAGAGTTTCAGGGACTTAACCTAGATGGAAGGTAGGAGTATGTCTGGGGCTAGAGGTAATTGGTGATAGTGGAATAGGTAAAAAATAACAACCCATTCTCTGAACAAACACTGTAAATTTAAATGACGGAAAGTACTTATCATAATCATGATAAGCACCATAGCACCATAAAGGAAAACAGACATGGGAGGATCAAGGAACAGATTTCTCAGATTTCATATATGCCAGGATATTCAAATAATTTTTTGTCTTTGATTTTCCACATCATCAAGGAACTGGATGCCTGAGGTCCCACCTTTAACAAGAGAAAATTTCATAATTTTACAATCATGTCTTGGATCATTGTTGGTTATTTCTTCCTCATAAAATGATAAAATGGCTGAGTTTTTCTCATAATGGCAAAAGATGAAGTTGGAGCTTTTCATGCCTACCTGAGAATGGGGAGTAAACCCCAAGTATATCAGCTTAAGCGGAAAATTAAGCAAGGAGAGATAACTCGAGCTACCAAATATTCTTCATTATGGATTTGATCATGACCAGATTGTCTTGAGAAACTTCATAGTGATGCTCAAAGATCAGGAAGCTTATGGGGCTACCGAGCACCCTTGAATTCCTTACAAGAAGGTATGGATTCAGATTGTGGAAAATCGTCCCTAGTTTTTTTTTTTAATAAGGTACAGGTATTTTTAGTAACAATTGATTTCAAAAGCTTAAGTTATCAGGAAGTGGCCATCAACGTATCTCAATCTTAGAAACACATTAACACTAACATTCCCATACTCTCCCTCGCGAGTGGGCCCATCCAATAGCACTTAACAAATTGCAGCCTTACAGATGCAGAGCAAAAGAAATCAACAGAAATAAAGTTACCAAGCCGTTAATCAAAGATCTCACATAAATACTCATGATAAATTACCACTGATTCCAAAAATTAAATAAATAGGACGTAGGAAATGCAGCCATTTATATTCATGTTCCAATGTGACCCCTCGTCCATGACCCATCTATTGAACATGTGTGGATCCTCAATGTGCAGGCCATCTACATGACTTATCTTTTTGTTATTGCGTAATATCGGTAAGCATGTGGGTGGATTCAGGATATAGGATTCTGATAAAATTTCAAATTGCTTCTTTTCCAAAGACCACAACTGATGGAAATACTCATTTATATTTATTTTCCTACACCTACATTCACAGTGAGGAGGGGATGAATACCATAATCCTACCTACAGCCTAGGAGATGTCAACCCTTGTTTTCAAAATTCTCAAAGACCATAAATGGGGAATCTAAGTCCTGAAAGTGGTTGACAAGGAAGAACAACCATGCATATAAATCTCTCTCTCTCTCTCTCTCTCTCTCTCTCTTCTATTCTTTAGGTTCTGCACAACTTGGCACGTGTTGTACTCACATATAACAGAACTTGACAGCTTCACTAACCATTTTGTTGCTGACATATAATATGTCTAACATTTAATCTTCCAATTTTTTTGAGGATGATTATGCAATAAGTTCTAAATGACATAAATTACTTGGTCTTTTAAAGGAAAAAAAAAAAAAAGAAGCAAAACAGCAGGGAAGGAGCAATAGGTCTATCCAAACGGACCAATGGTTAGCCTAACAATCAGATCATGCAATAAAGTTATGTCCATGCAAGGCAAGCAAATTAAGCCAACAGCACAACTGATGCACAGATACAATAACAATCCATCAATGCATCTTCAAAGTTATGTCGGCTCTCTATTTCCACATTACCCCCATGCACAAAAAGGAAAGTTACAACTTGGTACCAGTTTTAAATTGGAACTAAATGATATAAAAGAAAGGTTTGCATTTGAAAGAGTCAACAGGATCCATTATTAAGTAGAAAGACACTTGATGTAGAAGAAAGGTGTTAATTAATTATGCACTAAATAAATCAGTCAATTCTATACACTGGCATATTCAAACTCGTAAGATATACCTAAATAAGCTAGTTTTCCATCATATGTACGGAGAAGGTTTCCAGGGTGTGGATCTGCATGATAGAACCCATATTCCAGAAGTTGATTGAATGAGCAATAGACTCCAACCTATTCAGCACCAAGAAACAGAGATCTCATTTAGCTACCAAAAAAAAAAAGAAGAAAAAAGTTCACACATATACATTACAAAGGCTTCATAGGTTGGTTATTGAAGAACCGCATCTTTGCAATTAGTTTCAAAAAAACGACCTCAATCAAGTAAAGATCCTTCACGTCTGACAACTTCCGCCCCTATAATTGCCATGAAAAGAGAAAATATCAGCAAAGAATCTTGAGTATATACATAAGGGTTCATTAGAAAGAAAATTTGAGAAAGAATGACTTCTACCACCCCTTGAGTGATCTTTGAAGGCACAATTAAGGCAAACAAAATATCTTCTGTTGAAAACCATGAAATCGTGAATCAAGGCATGCCGTGTAGTAATTATATGACTGCATATGTTTTCTGATGAAAGACGAGTAATTTTATCTCCAGTACATTGATCTGATTTAATATTTTGCATGAACTAGGGGGACCACCTTCAAATAGAATGGTCTTCAGGAGATACGTCTCTTGCTGTTTTAGAAGACAAACCTCATTTGGAAGAGAAGGGCTTATCAAATGAAATGACAATGACGATAAAAAACCAAACACATTGGAGCCAATTATCATTTTGGGTGAAATGCGTTTATCACCATATCAAAAAGAAAATTTGCAGCAACATATGTTAATTTGTGTGAGCAGTTGGGTTTGGGTTTTCTCAAGCTGAGCACTTCTGCGGTTTAGGACTGTCCTCCTCCAGCAGCTTTTGATGTTATCTACTTGTTGCGTTCTCATACCTGGAAGTATGAGTTTGGCTTGACTTCGGAGTTGGTGGTTAGTGATGGGGAGGATGGAGATCTTTGGAGTGAAGAGGATGGAGAGTTTCTGTATCCTTTGGGTGATTTTTCCCCTGCCACTATGTTAGATTGGGCTTTGTTTGGGGATGAGGGGATCGGATACCCCTTAGAAGGATAAGGGTGGTATAGAGCTTCTGAATTTGGAATGCTCCATTAACTGTGATGCGAAGGGACCATCATCTAAGCGTGGTAAAGGCAAGGCTCACGCGTCTTAGCGTTTGAGGGTTTTGGGCTTTGTTGTCTCGTGGGTTTTGGGGTGGTGGGCTTGATGGGTTGGTTGGGTTGAGGGTGTTTTTGTTGTTGGTTGGGTTTCGGGCTTGTGGGAGCTCCTTGTGTATACAACCTATGTACTTAAGGGCGCCTTACGCGTTTTCAATAAAGTTTTCATTACTTGTCAAAACAATTTTGTGTGAGCAGTTGGGAGATACTTCTACCAAGGCCTTAAGGAAGAACTGCTTTTATCAAATCTTTGTAGTAATCTGGACATGATCAACATCCATACTCCAGCTTGACCATGAGTGTGAAAAGAGATGTAGCAGTGAGAACAATACGAAGGAGCTTGTTATAGTTTGTATGAACGGTTTAGACACAATAGGTGGAGGCTACTATATTATTCAACTTATTCAACTTATCTTAACCTAATACAAGCATCCTATTATATAGATTAGGGAAATACCATAAAAACTAAACTACTCCCAAAACCCTAATGACCTAAACCCTAACTCTTCTAACAGAGCCAACCACTCTTGATCTATCTTTTCTGATTGTAAAATTCCATAAAGACTGGAAAACCAAAACTAAGGTAGCATCTTTGTCCACTTTATATCTAGAAACACATACCTTAAGTAGGTAATATTTGTTAGTGATTAAAACAACAAAGATGAAATAGCATACCTTGACCCATTCCATAACAAGGACCTTCCGAGTTGAATGCTCCACATACATTTTTGGAACCAAAACATCTGGTAGCCCACCGTATAGCTGTCTGTTCAAGCATATATTGCACCACACTTAGAGCTTCCAAGAAACACTTAATATCAATGTTATATAACTGTATGCATCATAAACTTAACAAAGAAGAAAAACAAAATTTGCTGTTGGATACTTAGGTGACTTACTCGATATAACTGGCACATAAATACAATAAAAATGTATAATTCTAGGTTACAAGCAGAAAACATATCCAAATATTCAAACTCACAATTTTATATTTATTCCGTTCTCTAGGATTTGAGAGTTTTATCAAGCAACTTAATTAATCAGATGGGCTATCATCCCGAGAAGTGAACTACCTAACATAAAGTTAAGGATAGAAAGTAGAATCTGTCTAGTTCTATAAAAACACGCCTTAAGGAAGCAAGGTGAAACTTTTGCAACCAAATTTGCAAGGACCTAGATCAATTAATTACTTTCTCACATTGATAGCCTAGATCATATAATTACTTTCTCACATTGATAGATCAACATAGCTGGAATCAGAACAAAGGGCAACATGCTCTAATAGAAAAAAAATAAAAAATAAAAACCGTACGAGAAAAACTCAAAAGGGAAGAAAGCCATAAAATCTTTCAGGATCATTGCTGAAGTATACAACTGAAGCATGGATGGCAAAGATAAAAAAATTAAAATCAATATGTACAGGCATCTATCCTATGCCAGAGATGAAAAATTAAAATTGAGAGACCATATAAGTACTAAGAGACCAATTGAAACTACATATAAAGGCAATTGGAGAGGGGAGAATAAGAGAGAGAGAAGAATAAGAAATTGGCCCAAGGGCACCTCTTTGCAACATTGTCAGGAAGATAAAGCCTTGAAATATCTAATGAACCAGAAGGAGGAAGGGCATCTGTCCAGTGGGGTAAAATTTGGATGCAACATTTTAGGAATTTAAATATTCAGCACTGATGGACATGGTAGTAAAGTGGTATCCTAACTATTTTTATCCCTGTAAATGGTAAATAGGTAATATTTGGATACCCAGATCATGGGGAAAAAAAAACTCAGGATGAACAGATAAAATCTAGATGAGATGGATTTTCACGTGTTAACAAGTAAGAATGAAGAAGAAATTTCAATATGATTTATGTGACTAGTAAATCGCTGATTCAACAAAGTCCATTGAACATGATAAATTAACCACATTATGATGAAAAATTCAATGAAGAAACATGGCAATGGGGCTGAGCACTATCAAGGTTGGAAAGCTGGAGCCTTTCATTTGACATCATTATCCACCAATTGGAATAGTTGTTGGAATACATCTTTTAAATGAAAAAGCTATTCTGTGTGAAATATTAAACATATCACAAACCTTACTTCTAAGGTTTTGAATTCACAACTAGGGTGTAGGCAGAGTAAATAATTTTGAATATGGAAACTTGGCAGTCATGAAAATTTGGGTCACATTTAATCCTCAAATCTATGCTATTACCTGAACTTGCGACCATTGTTTGCTTCTTTTATGTAATCCATCTCCTGCATTCAATGTGATTTACCTGTATTCAATTTGAAGCTCTAAGAATATTCCTCATGCCACAAAAATATTTTAAGAAAGAAGTTCAGATACGCTTTACCAACAGTGGAACAGTGTCAACCACTTCATTTCCCAGTTTATTCTTTTCTTTTTTTTTTCTTTTTCTTAATAATGGATGAAACGGTAACCACAGAATAACTGAATGAAGTTAAATGATCTCCATAACAATGAGCATCTAATGACACCTAAGTTTCCCTTAAGCAGCGCATTTCACTTGCTGAGATGCAAATGTACTAATAACTTGGTTCCAACACATAATGACAAAAGATTATTGATGTAGACCAGCTTTCCCACGGTTTCATGGAGAAGTTGGAGGGGAGGAAGTGAGTTTTTCAGAAGGGCTGATTTGTGATTCTGCAGGTATTTGAGAGTTCACTTGACCCTCACTTGAGCGAGATTGCGGCAGACTTTTGCGCAATCTTCGCCCAATGGTTGCTTGAGTGAGAAGTTACGGGGGGTAGGCAAAAACTTCACTTGATGTTCCCTCGACCCTGGCTCGAGCAAGAATGCAACTAATCGCGGGACAAAGACTTTGTGCGAACGATCGCTCGAGCAAAGTTGCGACAATTTTTAATAAAGTTTATTTTTGTAATTTTACTTTCAAGGCTGAACACTAAACTCTATTTAATCACAATAAGGCTGGCTTGGCCACCTTGTTATTGTTATTCAATTTATTCAATAGGAAACACTCTTGAAAGAGTTTTTTCTTTATTCCCTATGATTACTAAAAAAATTCTAGGCTTCGTAGAATTGTTGTGAGATCTAGTGTTTGCAGATTCAGCTTCCCATATGCTACGATGCATCAATTATTTTGGCTCAAGTATTTAAGACAAGCAGTACTTGTCAGAACTCTAATCACTCTATGAGAAGCATTGACCAGGGAGCAACAAGCTTTGCTTGATGTTAAAATTTATGGTTCCCAAACTACAAGGTACCTTTAAATTTTGGTAAAGTAGCAGACTTAATTAAGCTCTAACCAATAAATGTAGCACTCAGTTAAAGGACTAGCATCTCTTACACATCCACCATCTCATTACTTGGCATAACAAGAAAATGTCATAATGAAAGATCGATATATACCTGAAAAAGACTTGATGCCCATTCATCAACAACAGCCTGCAGATTGAAGGTCATTTTCTTGGTTATAACAGTCTAAGATGGCAAAGAAACATACATCAATTGAATGTAAAAAGCGCTCTCATACATCAATGGAAATGCTCAAACACCCACAAGACACCCTTGGGACAGTCAACATCGTATGATGTACTGTATATACAAACCCATTCCTCATTTCCAGCCCAATAAAAGTCAAGGTTGCCTTAATCACATGTTGCAGCATACCTGAAGATCGGTGTTCAATTTGCCTGCTCTCCTCAGTAACCCTGCTAGGAAACGCAAGATTAGTATGTCTACGGATATGGCGGCTTGAACTCCAGGTCTCTGCACCTTAACAGCAACAACCTCTCCCCTATGGCGAAGCCTAGCTTGATAAACCTAATTATTTGAGAGAAGAGAGACACTGAAGCAAGTTTGAATTGTGAGGCTAGATACAAAAGCCCAGCTTAATTACATGGAAGATACCACAGAAAAATCCCAGATCATGAGCATAACCAAATACAAACCTGCCCAAGGGATGCTGCAGCTACAGGCTCTGGTGAAATCTCCGAAAAAAGTTCATCTATTGGTAAACCAAGTTCTTGTTCGATTGTGTTGAAAGCAACTTTAGTGGAAAATGGACTTATTCGATCTTGCAACAGCGAGAGTTCATCCAAGTATGAGGGCGGTATCAAATCCTACCAAAACAATATCTTGAAATAGGATCATCTTAAAAACAATCATGACATAATAGCTATAAAAATGATAACGGAAATCACATCGTATTATCAGTGAGACAGAAAACACACCATATTATGCATGTACATATTGCTTTTAATTTTATATGAGAAGTACAGGAAGAGCCTCCAAAGCCATGGTTTAGGTATGAATTGTCATTCCATTGTTCAACATAAACCTTTCTAAGCTCAATATTGCCTAGCTTTACTTGTTTCTGGCCTACCATGACATTGCTGTCGCATTCAATCATCTTTCCTTTCAAACTTCCATCACCCAAGGTCACATTGTGGGTCAGGCCAACAAAATTCATATGTAGCAGTCAAAGAAGCATCCATCTAATTGGCATAATTTTTTTCAAATTGTGAAGTAGAGCATAATGAAGCAGTAGTTCCATCATTTGCTCGACATTCTCCCTAAAATCTTTGAAGCTTTGTGAACAAAATCTATCCTGAATAGGAGACCATTTTTGGACATTCAATATTTTAGAGAGAGGAATAACCTCTATAAAAAATAATACACATCCTTGACTACTTATTGAAAACTTGAACAGAACCTTTTTCTAGCAATTATTCACATAGGGTATGCCATGATGTTAACGAGAACTCAAAAAGGATCGCTGAACTAAAATTGTTGTATGTATATAAGTCAAGCTCCCAATGTGAACACAAGAAAAAGTGAACTTGTAGAACTGTTAAATCCTTTGGGGTTTGAGTTGTAAGTATGTTTGAATAATATGACAAAGGCGCAGAAACAAAACAAGCTCTATCACCAATAAAAAAGAACAGACTAGTTTAACATTGATTTATTAGTAAGTTGCCTCCCCTGCAGGCATCTTTTACTGGACATTAGCATATAATAGAAAAGCTTTTTGGGCTGGAACCTCAAGTGATAGAAACTAATTATACAATCAAGGAAGCAATTGAAACTGTACTCTTATAACACAGAAAGGATGAATTTCTGAGCTTAAAAAGAAAAATGGAAAGTGGAAAGTCCTTGGGTGGAGCAAATATCACTTACAGATCTGGATGAGATAGCCTGAGCAATTTTGACATATGCCTACAAGACAGAAACCACAATCATTCAGTATTTTAGATCTCAGTAGATAGGTGAAAATGAGTTTAACGAAAGAATGAATTCATGTTTACGTTAAAAGCTTATGTACAAGATTCTCTATCTAAAAATCATGTGTTGATAAGTTTTCCAGGAAGAGAATAAAAGATGAAATTTGCCTCCTCCCTAGGCTTGCAGTGTCTCATACAAGCAAATGTGCTCTAGATTATGTTCACTCAAATGTTGGGGGACTAGTAGCAATATCTTCAAACGGAGGTGCATATTATTTTGTCAGTTTTATTCATGATTTTTCAAGAAAGGTTCGGGTTATTTTATGAAGCACAATTAAAAGGTTTTCACTATCTTCAAGTAGTGGAAAGCATAGGTGAAAAATAAGACTAGAAGAAAATATGAGTATTTGAGCTTCGGTAATGAATTAGAGTATAAGAACACTAAATTCTTTGAGTTCTGCAAAGCAGAAGAATTATTTGTCACTTCACAGTTAAAGGGACTCCACAATAGAATGGATTTGCTAAAAGGATGAATAAAACACTGTTGAAAAAGGCGAGATGCATGAAGTTGAATGCAAGATTGCCAAAGAGTTTTTGGGTTGAGGCAGTTAATTATGCACGCTTTGTTACCAATTGATCTTCATTTGCAGCATTAATTTCAAGGCTTCAGAAGAAGTATGGTGAATTAAGCTAGTTGACTATTCAGTTTTGAAAATATTTGGTTGTTATGCATGCATTCGTGTGCAAAGTGGAGAGTGGTCAAAATTAGATCCAAATTCAAGAAAGTGTATATGTCTTGGTTTGGAAACTGGAGTTAAGGGCTATAGGCTATGAGATCCGATTTCAAAGAAGAAAATTATTAGTAGGGGCATGGTATTTGACGGGGCTTATATGCTAAGAAAATGTGAGGATGAGGCATCAATTGATACCCAGAAAGGGAAACAAGTCATGGAGGTGGAGTTTGATGATTAGAGTTCACCCATGGATAAATGTAATGATGAACAAATTTCTTTCTTTTTTTTTTTTGATAAGTCAGAAGAATATATTAAAAAGCGCAGAGGGGTGCAACCCTTAGTACACAGGGGGTATACAAAGGGGGGCTAGGGGGAATAGGAAAAGAGAAATGATGAACAAATTTCTAGAAAGACTCATAAAACCAAGAAGATCCTTATTCTTTGGCAAAAGGAAAAGAGAAGCGTGATAAAAAAGTATTAAAGAAATATGGATTCGAGGAGTCGGTTTCTTTTGTTTTAATAGCTGGTAGTGGAGATCCATCGGCTGTTCAGAATGATATGCCAAAAGAGGTGGAGTCACCACAGAAAAGGAAACCTTGGGAGTTGGTAAAATTGTCCTAAAGAAATAAGGCTACATGGTGAAAATGGGTCTACAGAAAGACAGAGTTAGCTGAGAAAGCTTTTTCGCCAACGAGACTAACAGAAAAGCATGTTGTTATCTCTAAACTAGGTCCTATGCTCAAGTTCAATCTACATGTGTACATGCGTCCACCTTAAGTGATACATGTAGATTGTGATTTCCCTTAAGGGCTTTGGTGGAAGCATCTTGAAAAAATTTGTATTGTTAGACTTGATGGGCTTCAATTCAAGGTGGAGATTTGGAGACTCTTCAACCGACTTGTATTTGGAGTTGGAGACTAACTTGAAGTCCTTTATAAAACGACATGTTTCAGCTCCTTTGATAATTGCATCAGACACAGGCAAAGCCTTGTTTTCTCTTGTTTTGAGGTGCTGCATGCGAGAGAAAAGGGAGAAAGAAAGGTGTTTTTGCCCATTGAAGAGAAATCACACGGCAGGAGAGAAAATAAGATTTTGAGCTACGCACATACACTTTGTTGGAGTGAGTTGCAACCTCTTTTCTTTTCTCATGTTCTCTTATATGTGTTAGGATTAGAGAATTGTGTAAAAGAAAATTCTCTTTGTCTTGTGTGAGAATGAGATTGGGTGTATTGGGTTTTTGGCTTGAGTGATTTCTCTTCACTATTTTGTATTTTATCTTTGATAGTGAATTTATATCCGATCACCTCCGCCTCTGGATATACTTCACATTGAGAGAACCACGTAAATCTTTGTGTTCCTATGTGTGATTGTTTACCGTAATTCTGGTATTTTGCACAACGTTAACAATGTACCTCATGTTGTTAGGATTAATTACAGTTTATTTCATTAATTCTTAAAAAGCTACAATATACCACCATAAAGATTGGTTAAAGTAACAGACTTTGGTGAACCAATCAAGTAATGTCATATCTTCATCTATTGAAACCCAAGTTGTACACTATTTTTTCCTCCGTTACTTTTCCTCAATTTCCATGGCGTTCTTGTAGATTGGATTAAATTAATACATTTTGGAGGGAAGGTTTGAAGAAAATGAAGAAGGAAGAAAGATCGTACGAAATTAAGGTATCAAATAGAGGATGATATCACATCACTTGATTGGTTCACTAAAATGCAACAATAATTTATCCTATAAGTCAATTGACACTCCATTGAGAGGGATTTGGATTCCCTAGAATTCTTAGGGTAGATTAATTCAAATCTCAACCAATTTTTTTTTTTTTTTTTTTCAAATTAAGTAGTGGAAATTTTGCCACATCAGCCTTTATTATTTATTATGTTTATTATTTCCTATGATGAATAATTCTTGATAAATATAATAAATAATGAGGTAATAAATGCCGATACGGTAAGAATATCCACCATTTAATTTTAAAATAGTAATTGAAATTTGAAGAAATCTACTCAGTAAAGCAACCTATGAATTTTGGGGAATCCTAATAGGTCTGGCTGGAACATTGGGAGCACAAGATGTTCATATAAGAAAAGAAAAGAAAAAAGGAACTATAGGAGCAAACATGTATAATCGTGAAACACCTTGAGAATAATAAGCAAAACAGAGCATTCCAAAATCTGGTGGAGTAAAATTATGTCTAAGAGACTAAGGCACTTCAATATTAACAAACAAGACGTACCGGTCCAAGTTCCACCAATATTTTCCGAAGCTCTGCAGCTCTAACCTGCATCAGAATTCAGAACCGTAAAGTTCGTGTGAGGAACTAATCTAACACAAACAGAATATCACCACAGTCCACAGAACCAGATTAACCTCACCTTGAACATCTGGTCCGACCGCTCCATAACCCGGTCGAGGTATCGGAGCCCGAACCATCTCCCGAAAGTGGTTCCGATCTGAACAAGGCGGCGAATGAGAACTAGCGGCTTCCTCCTGTAGATAGCGGCGATCTTCGGCATGCTGTACGCGGCCAAGGAATCGGCCTCCGAGGCGGTGAGCTCGAAGAGGTACCCGGAGCGCTTTGTGAAGGCGTCGATTTCGCCATTGACGCTGCCCCTGCCAGAGCATCGGATAGGACGGTGGGGACGAGGTCCATGAGGAAAAGCCTTGGATCGATTGGGCGTGAGAGAGTGATGGTGGTGGTGGTGGTGCGGTTTCGCATTGGCTGGAAAGGAGGGGAGGGAGGGTGTGGTGAGCAGGTGAAGCATTTGCTTCAGTGCGGTGTGAGAGAGGCTGTGTAAAACGGTGGTTGTAATTGTACGAAGATTTGTTAAACGGAGACGAAGCAACTGATTCGAGAACGAACCGTACAAGTTAACGGCTTCTCTGTGGACTGTGGGCCTTGTATTCTTTATCCTTCCTTTTTCGTTTTCCCCTCCAATTTTTTTTTTTTCTTTGGTCTTTCAATATTTGGGGTTTGTTTGATAACCGGGTTTGGGGTTGAGATTGTACTGTTTAGGTTTGCACTGTGCAGTCAAATTACAATTTTACCCTCACCCCACAAACACAGATGTTTTCTCCTTCTCCAATCTGCCGTACCCATCCTTCTTCACTATCTTCTTCTCGCCAACCAAACAGAAACCAAGAAAACCAATAATAGATCATCGCATCAAAGATCAACAACAAATTTAAACCCGCAACAAGGAAAAAACCAGATCTGTGGGTCACACAACCCGGTTGATGTTGGATCAATGGGTTATCGAGGAAATCAAAAGAAGGAGAGAGAGAAAGAGAGAGAGAGAGAGGAGAAACGGATCGACGGGGGCTCGGTTGTTCTGCACTGGCGAACATGGAGAAATAGAGCTCCGCGGGGGAACGAGAAAGGAGTTATGAAGACTGGAACGGCGTCGTGGGAGCGGGGTCCAGTCACTCATCTCAGGCCCCTCCCACGACGCGTGGGACCTCGACGACCCCCACCACCAGAACTTCCTCGTCGACGCCCTGGAGCGATTCCAGAACTTCCATCTCCGTACCAATAGGAATCAAAATCGGCACTTGAAATCTCCAAATCCCAGGAATTACTCTTCAAGAAATCAAAATCTCCACCGCTTCCTCACGTCCAATCCGAGACCATGCGCCACCGGAAATACATCTCCGACGACGATTCCCCGTCGTCCTCCTCCACCGAGCTTGAAATCGAACTGAGCCGCGAAGCATCGGGAACTCCAGAGAACGAAGGAGACCTGTGTTTTTCCCATTTTTTAATTTTTTCCTCTTTAATAATATTTGGAATTTTTTTCATCACATAACTGCAAGCGAGAAAGTGAGCTCTTGATCGACGAAGGAACAAGTGAGAAGGGTATTTCGGTGATGGTAGGTGATTTTTTAAGTAAAAGACAAAAAAGTGTATAGTACAACCATGCACAGTACAACCCAAAAAGGGTTATCAAACACCACCTTGAACTAGTTACGCCCGTTCGCTTTATGAAGCTACTTCTGGAGGATCAATATTTTGTTTTGGATAAAGTTTTCTTTAAATAGGGTTTGAGGAATTTTCTTCAATTTAGTCTATAAAAATATGTGAAATACACATATTTTTTTAATAGTAAAGACAAATTTAGAATAAATTTTATTAAAAACTCATGTGCACCTCACATATTATTAAAAAAGTGACACATGTCACTTTTATAAATCAGGTTAAAAGAAATTTCTTTGATCTAATTTGAAAGAAAACTTTATTCTTTTGTTTTCTACTTTAGTATTTTATCCATAAAAAGGTATTAAAAAAAAACACTTATAAAGTTATAATAACATTATTATTGAAAAGTAAATTGATCCAAGGCTGTCTAGCGACTCTAGCCTTTGTTAATATTGTAGGGGAGTAAATAGCAAAACTGAGATCTCTGTAGTCTTATCTGTTAAAATAATAAATATGTGGAATATACGAGCAGAAGAATGAGAGAGAGAAGAGAGAGCGAAAGCAAATGTAAGGACTACATTTCCTCTATTTGATATATTAAATGATTACATAGACCTCATTATATAGAGATGTTAAGAGTGTCAGACAAGACACCCTAGACTAATTAAGGTAGGAAATAAACTATAATAGGAAAGACAATAAATATATAAATAAAATATTCTAACATCCCCCTCAAACTTAAGGTAGAATATTCTGCAACTTTGAGTTTGAAATTTGAAACTAGGATGACAGCGGTGGCGGAGCGGGGAACGGTCCGTAGATGGTGGAGGTACTGAAGAAGATAGAGGTTGGCGGGCGGCCAACGACGGCGGCATGTGGCTGGTGAATGCAGATTCAAAAGGGCCAACAATGGCCAAACTCCAGAATGGGCCGACAACGGGCCAGGGCTGACAATGAGCCAAACTTAAAAAGGGGCCAACGATGGGCTAGGGCCGACAATGAGTCAAAATTCAAAAGGGCCGACAATGGGCCAAGGCCGACTAGGGCCAAAACATAAAAAGGAAAATGAGCCAACTTGGGTAGTTATCAGATTGGCGCACCGAACCTGACCGGTGCGTGACGCGCGTGATGTTGAACTGGCAAAAAGCTTTGGGCGGAGCGTGGCAGTGGACTTGAACATTGAGATTGTCTGACGGAATGCGAAGAAACACAAGGACGTTGAAGGCCACAAGAAAGTGGCTCTGATACCATGTTAAAATAATAAATATGCGGAATATATGAGCAGAAGAATGAGAGGGAGAAGAGAGAGCGAAAGCAAATGTAAGGACTACATTTCTTCTATTTGATATATTAAGATGGTTTATTGTCTTTCCTATTAGAGTTTATTTCCTACCTTAATTAGTCTAGGGTTTCTTGTCCATCACTCTTAATCTCTCTATATAATGAGGTCTATATAATCATCTTAATATATCAATACAATGTAGTCCTTACATTTGCTTCCGCTCTCTCTTCTCCCTCTCATTCTTCCGCACATTTATTATTTCAACATGGTATCATTATCAAATATTTAGTCTAATTTTGTATGCAATTTGATCTTAAATTGGATTTTTATTTTTTTTTTGTTCATTTAACTTTGGTATTTTGCTAGCTTATTTTCACTTGCATATAATGATCAAAGATATATGAAAAAAAATCCAATATAATTGCCTATCTTGGCAAATGCATGCCAAGTTTGTTAAATTGATATTTTAATTTGTCACGTATTGCTAAATTTGCTACAAGTTCATAATGCAAGAAAAGAACTTTTCCCCAAATAATAATCATCACTTTGAACGACCATATATATATATATATAACAACTATTATTAGCAAGCCCCCCATACGTACAGCTCCGTTGTCATTCTATCATACAAAGGATTTTGGGGTAATTACCTTTTTTCAATAAACTACAATGCTTTTTCAATTTGCTCTTATGAACTACCAAGTGTGACATTTGACCCCCCAACTACTATTTTGTGCCCAAAACTCTCATTCTATTAGTTAAATGCGTTAACTCGAACGGTCAAAGTGACAATGCGTAGTAATTCAGAGGACAAAGTAACAATAAGTTGTAGTTCATGGGCAAAGTGATGAAAAACTGTCTGAATTAATGCTTTTGACTGATAAAAGAGACTTTTGATTGACGAAAGAAGTGTTTTGAGTACAAAATGGTAGTTCATGGGTCGGGTGTCATAGTTGGTAGTTGATGGAGAAAGTATAGTAGACGAAAAAGTATCAAGGCATTATAGTTGATGGAGAGAAAAGGTAGTTATCCAAGGATTTTACTTGAAAATCACAACACTATTCACAACTATTAAACAACATGGTTTTTGGTGAAATGCCATAACGTTGAGCCGGTAATACAGATAAACGTTCATTACACCACATTGATATATTTAACATTTTTGGGAGTTTGTTGGTCTGCTCTTTAGGCACAGTCAGTGCTATTAACACTCAATGGTAAAGCGTGCACTTGATCTCATCCAGTTTAATGTTCTCCGAGAGTCAGAACCGACTAACAAAGTTGCCATGTTGCCTTTAAATGCGGTGCCACTTGTCGTTTTTATCCTCATGCTCCTCCGTATGCTCCTCGCTGATCTGCAGAATATTCCTGTCTTCCACAAGCACCTTCACCTCCTCTTTCCTCACCCCTGCCATTGCATATGATATGTATTGTAGACAATATAGACCTAACTAAATTGCAACTTGCTGACAGTAGGGCACACAAACCTACTATACACCCTATGGTCGTTGCTTCATTTTCTTTCTTTTAATTGTTTGATCAATTTGGATCATCAAATATGAACTAGTAGAAGTTCCTTTTACTCTTTATAAAAGAGCTTTGTGCATGTGTTTGTTGTGATAGAGATCAAAGAGAGTGGATGGATGTGTTGGATTGAAAAAAGATGGCTAACCAAGAAGGTCAACACGAAACTCGTGTGCTGTGTCTGTTTCACGCCAATCCCCACACGAGTAGTAGCAAGGGCAGATATTTCATCACCACAGTCACTTTGTTCCCTGCTCGGTCGAACGCTAAAAGGGTCCCATATATCGCTTGAGAAGGGTGAGCCGAACCAAGAGTCATCTCCTCCTCGACTCCCCCCGAGCCACGGTCCCAGACTCTTAGTGAAGCCATATCCTTTTCTCTTCTTTGGTTACTTTTACCGTCGAATTTGGGTTGTCTGCTACTTTCTATCGTAATGCAAAGCCTAGCTCTTTAATAGGACTTGAGTTGAAGGAACACTCTCGAACTTTGCATGTGTGCCTGTGCAAGCCAGGTGTCACCGTCTTTGATCAGCACGTTTGAATGGTAAGTGACAACGTGTTGCTATGGCAGCACATAATCAGTGGCATTGCCACGTGGATACATGCCATGCATAGACAAGGAAACTTTGGGATGAGGATGGTGGGCTTTGTGTTGTGTAGAATTAATATGCATGGGAAACGATGCTATGCTACAATTACAAATAAGCCCGCTCTTCATTAATTAACATTGCCTTTTTAATTTTTTTAATTTTTTTTTAGATAACAAGCCCCATTGAGATAGTTCATGGGGCCTTCGCAGAAGAATTACAATGGGTGACTTCACTGACCTGGCTAGTCTTATCTTTGTCGAGACTCTTGGTTTGGTGGAGTATATGCAGGCACATAGGCCATGAGCAAGATTGCAAGAGGAAGGCTTTTCCTTATTGGCACTCGTGTGATGGTGATATATTATAAGCTTTATGCAGGAGTATTTGGAGATGCTGGGTGGGATTCAATCTGTAATACCACACCCTAATGACACACAATATTGTCCGTTTTTGGCTCCCCCGAACCAGACTTCCTAGGAGGTCACACATTCTGGTACTACTCTCGCAGAAGCACGCTTAACTGCGGAGTTATGATGGTATCATAACCATCACGACTTTAAAACGCGTTGTTGTCATTAAAGGTGTATGTATACATATAAGCACATCCCCATCTCCATACGTAGGCGATGTGAGAAGTCACAATCACCCATTCTTAAGACCCAGCGTCCCCGCTGGTGACCCTCATGGGATTAGCCCATTATTGGCGTCCTAACGAGCACCCGCTAGCGAAACTTCATGGGGTTGTGCACATTCCCCCCATCTTAGGCTGGGCAATGGCTTTGATACCATTTGTAACACCCCACCCCAATGACACACAATATTGTCCGCTTTTGGTTCCCTCGAATCGGACTTCTCAGGAGGTCACCTATCCTGGTACTTGCAGGAGCACGCTTAACTGCGGAATTCTGATGGGATCATAACCATCACGGCTTTAAAATGTATTGTTGTCATTAAGAGTGTAAGTATACATATAAGCACATCCCCATCTCCATACCCAGGCGATGTGGGATGTCATAGCATCAGGTCAATTCTATGGGTTGTTGACTATGAGTTGCCGAAAACAGTAATAGCCTTGCGCGGGCCTGTGTTTAATGGAGTGGGAGTGATTTTGTCTTGCGGTGCTACGGTGCTTCTTTGTCTTAGGAAGATGGGAAAGTGGCCACCTTTCACTACTCTTTCTTGTCAAATTTGAAATTAACGGATGTAACTGCTATTGGGACGAAGGGAACGTTAACCTTACACCTTCATGACTTTATCGTGCCTTTTGAAGAAAATGAGGCCTCTTTTTCTGCAGGTTCAGAGTCATCATTTTTTATGACCTTGTGGCAGCATAGGCACCACAGCCAAGTAAACACGCTATTAGAAGATTCAGAACAGATCTTCTGCAGGAGGCTCTATTGGTGATGGTGAGATAATTTGCCCGCCTGGTAGAAAATGTCATGGTGAAAACGGCCCATTTAACAACATTATATGCGCAAACATTAGCACTATGAGAAATCTTCAAAGCTAACCAAACAAGAATAGAGAGCAGAAGATCATGTGTATCAGAGATCATAGTAACCGAAGCCCAATCAGAGAAAAGATGTGGATCTTTAATAGCTACAATCAGAGACGGATTTTGGTGGGGGGGAGGGGGACTAGTAAAGGCCATGGTCTCCCCCAATTCCAAAAAATAAAAAAATAAAAAAAATTAGGCTGTATATATATATTTTTTAAAATTCCGGTCCCCCCTATTATTCTACTTGGTTCCGTCCCTGGCTACAATAGACTTCCTTCTTGTTTCTCATGTATGGAGTCTTTGGGGGAAATGCTTTTCATTCTCCCACCCATCTCCCCCACCATCTCCTCTCTCTTGTATTATTATTATTATTATGGGTAATTTCACTTAACTCTCCTAATGTTCCGCGCCTTTTGCAAACATCTCTCCAAAGTTTAAAGTCTCTCACTTTGGTGTATTAAATTTTTGTTTCATTTCAAATACCCCATACCGTTAAATATTGCTATTAAATTAAACGGAAAAATGAGAAAAATAACTAAGGGTATTTTAGTAATTTCACACCTATCCGTTAGGATTTAATGGAAAATTATAACGGAATGGGGTATTTGAAACGAAACAAAAGTTCGATACACCAAAGTGAGAGACTTTAAACTTTGGAGGGGTATTTGCAAAAAGCGTGAAACTTCGGGGGTTAAGTGAAATTACCCCTTATTATTATTATTATTTTTTAAAAAAGTCAAGATGTGGAAAGAGAAAGATGGTGGGGAGATGGGTGGGAGAATGCATTGTAGCATCTCCCGAGTCTTTGGGGTCGAACGATACTTCTAAGGACCTAAGCCCTAGTAAATTTTTTTGTTCGCAGCCACACACGAATTCCACCTCATCCTTTTAGAGGGTCCGTTTGTGTTAAATGCCCTCCACCCTAAACACTAGTCATTACAAATATTTTTAAAAAATTAATATCAAAATATTTTTACTTTATATATCATATTATTTATTTATTATTATTCAAATAAAAAATTCACTATAAAATAAAAATGTTAAACTTTTTTATACTAATTATTATTTTATTTTTCAACAAAAAAAAAAAATGAAGGAGATGTTCCATAGCTATGACACGATCCGTCGACAACTTTCGCTTTTCATTCATCGGCAATTTTTGCTAAAATTTCAAATGGAAGTTAAGTTTAAAGTTTTATTTGTCATATAAAACCTCAAACCATATTCTAACGGTCCATTATGGAGGAATTACATAGATGACGGTGGTGTTTGTTAAACAACACCAACATGGCACTGTTTATTCAGGATATTGTTCACCCTTAAATAATAATAATGATTGATATGAAAAAATGTAAAAATAGTATTGAAAAGTGAAAAATTTTATTTTATAGTGATTTTTTTATTTGAATAGTAATAAAGAGTAAATGATGTGATATAAAAAATGAATAGTTTGATATGTTAATTTTTTTTTTTAAAATAAAATAAAATAAAATAGTATAATAGAATTTGATAAAATATGAAGAAATTTGGTGTTGTCTGCCCATTAAGGCCGACATATATCGGATGTAATCATATAAAAGTTGATTTAGTGGTCCTTTATTCAATGCCACACAACAGTTCTGTTTCCATCTTTGCCCATAACTACCCAACATTATTCTTCGGTAAACATCACAAGCCAAAAATACCCACACAGCACTACTGCACTGCTTCCACTGATGGCGGAAACAATCATCCGATTCGGAATCATAGGCTGCGCCGAGATAGCCCGCAAGGTCTCGCGCGCCATCGCGCTTGCTTCCAACGCCACAGTCACGGCCATCGGCAGCCGCTCGCTCGACAAGGCCACGCGTTTCGCGTCCGCCAACAACTTCCCACCCGACGCCAAGATCTACGGCTCCTACGAGGCCGTCCTTGACGACCCGGATGTCGACGCCGTCTACCTGCCCCTTCCCACCAGCCTGCACATACACTGGGCCGTCCTCGCCGCCCAGAAGAAGAAGCACGTGCTGCTCGGGAAGCCCGTCGCCCTCAGCGCCGTCGAGTTCGACACCATCATCGAGGCCTGCGAGTCCAATGGAGTGCAGTTCATGGACGGCACCATGTGGATGCACCATCCCAGGACCGCCAAGATGAGGGAGTTCCTCTCGGATAAACAACATTTCGGGCAGCTCAAATCGGTGCGGAAATTTCACACATTTTTAATTTCGCTCTGTTCTTTTTTTTTTTTTGTTACGTGTTAATTTATCATTCGTTGAATCGGTTAAATTATTAGTTATTTCAAAAGTTTAAATCAATAAAAAAATTATAAGTAAGAATTAATTTTAATATCGTGTGGCCCATTGGGGCACATATCAGATATTAAACTGATAAGAATATATACTACACTTAATCTTAGCCAAAAGGCCGAGAAAGGTAAATTTAATCATTTTTTTAACACTTGTCACGTGTAGGTTCAAACTCCTTTTTTAATAGGCGAGACTCAATGCGTGAAATATTTAATTTAAATTGGGGTGAATTAATGGAGTCAATGTTCGATCCCATAACCTTTGGACTCTGATACCAGGTTAAATTAACAATTATCCAAAAGCTTAAGTTAATAGAATGAGGTAAATTTAATCATTTAACCATTGCTTTCACAGAGTCTATATACTTTGATGCATTTAAATTGTTCTTGATTTAGTAAGGTTAAGCTTGAGAGTCATGTATCCACTGCCTAGCAAGCCCAAAAGGCATCATCTTTATTACAAGAGGGGTTGATATGGGAAATACATTATACTACAGAGTTCAAGTGCACTGCAGTCTACAAGCTGAATTTTTGCACAATTCAATTATTACAAGCTGAATTTTTTGCACAATTCAATTATTACAAGCTGAATCTAAAAGAAGAAAAAACAGAAAAACAGAACGAGAGGGAAAAAAAATTTGTGTGCAAGAGAGTTGAGTGAGGATTGGAGAAATTTTTGTATCCTTGTGATTCAATTATAGGATAGGGAAAATTATCTTCTTTTTTTTCCCTTTCTCTCTTCCACCAATTCTTCGGTTTGTTGTATATAACAAAGTTCTGGGTACCTATTTCTTGGTTCTTGTTTGTTTCTTTGTTTGTCAACTTTCTCTATATTAATCCTCCCCCCAAGCCCAAGGTACAAAAACTTGGTTCTGCGACTGCTTGGTTAAGGAAGTTCATCACCACGTATGTGGGTCCAACATTTCTACAGGGAGGGAAAGCCATCAAGTTAACTTTCTTTTGAGTCCTTTTAATTTTGGGTAGACTAAATAGATCTTGATAGAGCTTGTTCATCTAACGAGGCCTGTAAATCATGCGTTGTAAGAGATAGTGAGGGAAATGTCTTGGGGGTTATGGTGAACAAGTGAGTGGATTTTAGTTTCCCTTCAAGAGGTGGAAGCTTTTTCTGCTCACCTCTCAATGATTATTGCATTGGAACAAAGATGACAGCTTGTGGATTATGAAGGAGATGCATGAATCTTGTTCATTATGTTGTTGATCCGACCTCTTTGGTCTATACACATTGAATCAGGATGCTTTGTCTTTCTTTCTGCAGTTGTTTATGTGCAACGAAATAGGTTGGGAAATTAGGCCCATATGCTCACTGGGCTTGTCATAGTAAATCCTCTGGACATATGGATGCTTCTGCTCGCTGTGAAGGAAGATTTAGATCTTTTTCTTTTTTAAAAAATGGGATTGTATAAAGCTTTTGGGGCTAGGTATATTAATGAAAAGGCTAATGTATAATTAGGAGATTTGTAAGATGTGAGACGACCTAAGATGAGTCAACATAACTTTTTTCTTTTAACTGACTCCACTGCACTTTCCCACTTCTCTCCGTTGTCCATGCTTTCACTCTCTCTGTGAAAATTTCCCAATTTTCTATCCATCCTGTCCATATTTTCTCTTTTGCGGAGAAGTGACTCTGAGACATGTTCAGGCACATCCTAAAAGGCTTGTAATGCACAAGCAAGTGACAAAACATTCTGTATACGAAAAAAGAAAAGTTGCTCTGCTTTTGCTTTGCTTGTTTTGGGGTTCCACCCCTTGGTATCTTTAATGATTCTTAATTTCTAAAGAACGTTGTAGCTAGTCTGATGTGCTTAAAGGATTTCTGTCGATCATTCTTTCATTGTGTGGAGCAGTGCTTTGGTTTTCATTATTAGCCTCCACCTCTGCCACCGCTCTCACATCATCAGAAAAAGAGTGAGATCTGCACCATTTGTATGTGATCTTGTCTGTACTGAAACTGTAGAACTAGAACTTAGAGAAATTTCTGACTCGGATGGAAAACTTGTTCCAACTTATCTTTACTAGCCTTGAATTAAATTTTGTATGTAACTGCGGTGTTGAGGTTGCTGCGAAGATTTCTGCCTTTGTCCTTTAATGCTTGGGACTGAATTTATGGCCTTCTTGTTGATGCAATGTGCCTGTAAGAATTATATACCTAATTTTCTGCTGCTCTGTTTGAATATTTACTCTTTATAAGTAATAGTCATATTATATGTGTAGTACAATAAAAAGTATAGGAAACCAAGAGAAACTATAATGAATGTGTAATCGGCTAAATGAAATGGTAAATATCATCGTGATTTTATGTGGAAGCTTACGAAATCTATAAAAGGAGGCAAATGGGTGTGGGATGTAGATACCATTTTTATGTCTGCTCACATGCATGTGTGATAGTTAAGTCATGCTAGCATCCCTAATTGACATATTTTATAAATTAATCAAAAAAATGGGCCATATTTGGTAATGTGTTTGAAAAGTCTTTTATTGAAAAAACACGCTTTTAAAAAACTTAGTACCAAACAAAACACTTTTTAAAAAACAAAACACAAAGCACTTTGTAGAAAACCTCACTCCTTATAGAAATATTTTGAGAAAACACATGTTTATTTTTTTTTTAGGCATGAAAACTTGACTTGTTAAAAAACATAAACTAGAAAAAGAAAACCAACGGAAACCATTCCCAGTGTAGGAGAGGGGTTAGCTGGACGGCCATCCCTTAACATAGTAAAGGGGATGGTTGTGCAGCCATCCCCAACAGGAGAGGGGGTGGCCATGCAACCACCCCAACAAGGAAGTGGCCGCGTGGCCACCCTTGAATTTATTTTTTTGGTTTTATTTTTTTCATATTTTAAAAACACTTCCAATATTTTTTGCTGAACAGTACAACCCAAATCCTTTTGTCAAACACCCCCCAAATAATTTTATTATGTGGATCCCATAGGCAATACTTTTCAAATGTAGCTCCCATAAAAAATAAAGAAATAAAACAGTTTTCACTTTTCACCTCTTCAAAAACTTTACTTAACATGACCAGTAACTGCATGCATGTTTGGAAGGATATGAGAACTAATGTATTGATGTAGTTATGGATGGCTCCGGTATAGAAGTTTCCATGCTACATAGGTGGTAACTAACCATGGTTAAAAGGCATTAATGTCTGCTTTTGACAAATAATTTATTTTTTAATGGAGATTTTGCTATTGTACTTCTAAGATAATCGCTTTTGGGTACAACAGGTACACAGCTGCCTTACATTCGGTGCTGATCGCGATTTTCTTGTGAATGACATTCGTGTCAAGCCAGATCTTGATGCGCATGGTGCTCTTGGAGATGCTGGGTGGTATTGCATCAGGTCAATTCTATGGGCTGTTGACTATGAGTTGCCGAAAACAGTAATAGCCTTGCGTGGGCCTGTGTTTAACGAAGTGGGAGTGATTTTGTCTTGTGGTGCTTCTTTATCTTGGGAAGATGGGAAAGTGGCCACCTTTCACTGCTCTTTCTTGTCAAATTTGACAATGGATGTAACTGCTGTTGGGACGAAGGGGACCTTACATCTTCATGATTTTATCATTCCTTTTGAAGAAAAGGAGGCCTCTTTTTCTGCAGGTTCAGAGTTAGCGTTCAATGAACTTGTGACAGGATGGGTACCACTGCAAAGTAAGCACACTATCAGAACAGATCTTCCTCAGGAGGCTCTCATGGTGAGAGAATTTTCCCGCCTGGTAGAAAATATCAAAGCAAAGGGTTTGAACCCTGAGAAGAAGTGGCCAACCATCAGTAGGAAGACTCAACTACTAGGGGTGGGCACGGGGCGGATCGGGGCGGATGTTTGCATTTTCTCCCCCCGAACCCGCATCCTGCGGGTTGGAAAATTACAACCCGTCACCCGAACACAAGGAACAATATCCGCGCGGGGCGGGGTAGATCGGGGCGGATTGTGCGGGTTTCTTCTCCTCTGGTTTCTTTCTCCTCCATTTTTGTTTCTTCTGCAAATTTACATTTATTTTCCTCCCAAACAAACAACACAACAACAAAAGTCAGTAGTGAAAACCCCCGAGAAACAAACTTATAAACAATGGAAAATAAAATTTATTTGTTTGAACAAACACAACCCAACATCAGCAGAGGTCTCTTGGATCCCATTCACAACCCAACATCTTCATATTAAGATAATGAAAGAAGAGATCTCTTGGGTTCCCATTCATGAGAGAGGTCTAGAGAGAGACTCAGAGAGAAACAAACCTGGATCGGCAGAGGTTGAGCGGCGGCACAGACGAGAGAGAGGAAGAGAGGCGAGATTGAGAAGAGAAGAGAGAAAAAAGAAAAGAAAAGAAAAGAAAGTGAGGTGGGGAGGAGGCGGCTGGAGAATTAGGGTTTTTTTTTTTTCTTTTTATTTGATTGTGCGGGGCGGGTCGGGTACTCAGGAAAAATTTTGTATAACCCGTAACCCGCCCTGCCCCGCCCGGGTTTGGGGAAAAAAGACCTGCACCCGAGAAAAATAATTGAAAATCCGCGATTTTCAGGGCGGGGCGGTGCGGGTCTTCGGGTCGGGCCGGTTTATGCGGGTTTATGCTCACCCCTAACAACTACTATTGGATGCAGTCAAGGCATCGATTGAGAGAGGCTTTGAGACTGTTGAGGTCGGGAATTGATGATTGACATGTCTTTATATCAAGTGGTTTCTCATTGAGCTTTTCTGCTGTTAGTACATGTCAAATAAGGCTGTTAGAATATTTTATATTATTCTAATTTATTATGTTGCCTTATATGTTCTAGGGTTTAGTTTAGGATTTTTTGCTTATCACTCTTAGCCTCTCTATTTATAGAGGCCTATGTAATCATCATGAATATCAAATATAGAAGAGATGTTTATTATAAAAAAAAATAAAAAATAAATAAAAATGTTGGAATATTTTATATTATTCTAGTTTATTATGTTGCCTTATATGTTCTAGGGTTTAGTTTAGGGTTTCTTGCTTATCACTTTAGTTTATTATGTTTGCCTTATATGTTTTAAGGTTTAGTTTAAGGTTTCTTGCTTATCACTTTAGTTTAAGGTTTATTGCTTATCACTTTTATAGAGGCCTATGTAATCATCATGAATATCAAATATGGAAGAGATATAGTCTATTATATGTTTCCGCTCTCTCTCTTCTCTCTCTCATTCTTCCGCTTGTATATTCTGCATATTCATTATTTCAACATGGTATGAGAGATATTTAACATGAAATCAGAGCCACTTTCTTGTCCTTGCAGTTCCTCACATTCTGTATGACAATTTCGATGCTCAAGTCCACCACCACGCTCCGCCAATAGCTCTTTGCTAGTTCAACATCACGCGCGTCACGCGCCAGTTAGGTTTGGTGCGTCGATTTGATAACTTCCCAAGTTGTACACAATATTTTTTCCTCCGTTACTTATCCTCTATTTCCATGGCGTTCTTGTAGATTGGATTAAATTAATACATTTTGGAGGGAAGGTTTGAAGAAAATGAAGAAGGAAGAAAGATCGTACGAAATTAAGGTATCAAATAGAGGATGATGATATCACATCACTTGATTGGTTCACTAAAATGCAACAATAATTTATCCTATAAGTCAATTGACACTCCATTGAGAGGGATTTGGATTCCCTAGAATTCTTAGGGTAGATTAATTCAAAACTCAACCAATTTTTTATTTATTTATTTATTTTCTTTCAAATTAAGTAGTGGAAATTTTGCCACATCAGCCTTTATTATTTATTATGTTTATTATTTCCTATGATGAATAATTCTTGATAAATATAATAAATAATGAGGTAATAAATGCCGATACGGTAAGAATATCCACCTTTTAATTTCAAAATAGTAATTGAAATTTGAAGAAATCTACTCAGTAAAACAACCTATGAATTTTGGGGAATCTTAATAGGTCTGGCTGGAACATTTGGAGCACAAGATGTTCATATAAGAAAAGAGAAGAAAAAAGGAACTAGGAGCAAACATGTATAATCGTGAAACACCTTGAGAATAATAAGCAAAACAAAGCATTCCAAAATCTGGAGGAGCAAAATTATGTCTAAGAGAAAAGGCACTTCAATATTAACAAACAAGACGTACCGGTCCAAGTTCCACCAATATTTTCCGAAGCTCTGCAGCGCGCTCTAACCTGCATCAGAATTCAGAACCGTAAAGTTCGTGTGAGGAACTAATCTAACACAAAAAGAACATCACCAGAGTCCACAGAACTAGATTAACCTCACCTTGAACATCTGGTCCGACTGCTCCATAACCCGGTCGAGGTAACGGAGCCCGAACCATCTCCCGAAAGTGGTTCCGATCTGAACAAGGCGGCGAATGAGAACTAGCGGCTTCCTCCTGTAGATCGCGGCGATCTTCGGCATGCTGTACTCGGCCAAGGAATCGGCCTCCGAGGCGGTGAGCTCGAAGAGGTACCCGAAGCGCTTTGTGAAGGCGTCGATTTCGCCATTGACGCTGCCCCTGCCAGCGCATCGGATAGGACGGTGGGGACGAGGTCCATGAGGAAAAGCCTTGGATCGATTGGGCGTGAGAGAGTGATGATGGTGGTGGTGCGGTTTCGCATTGGCTGGAAAGGAGGGGAGGGAGGGTGTGGTGAGCAGGTGAAGCATTGCTTCAGTGGTATGAGAGAGGCTGTGTAAAACGGTGGTTGTAATTGTACGAAGATTTGTTTAACGGAGACGAAGCAACTGATTCGAGAACGAACCGTACAAGTTAACGGCTTCTCTGTGGACTGTGGTCCTTGTATTCTTTATGACTTTATCCTTCCTTCTTCGTTTTCCCCTCCAATTTTTTATTTTTTGTGTGTTTTTTTTCTTCTTCTTCTTTCATTATTCGAAGTAGTTACGTCGAAGTAGTTACGTCCGTTCGCTTCACGAAGCTGCTTCTAGAGGACCAATATTTTGTTTTCTACTTTAGTATTTTATCATAAGAACAATAATACTTGAGGACCAAGAAAAAGATATTTAAAAAAAAAAAAAAAAACACTTATAATAACATTATTATTGAAAAGTAAATTGATCCAAGGCTGTCTAGCGACTCTAGCCCATCTTTGTTAATATTGTAGGGGAGTAAATAACAAAACTGAGATCTCTGTAATCTTATCAAATATTTAGTCTTATTTTGTATGAAATTTGATCTTAAATTGGAATATCTTTTTTGTTCATTTAACTTTGGTATTTTGCTAGCTTATTTTCACTTGCATATAATGATCAAAGATATATGAAAAAAATATCCAATATAATTGCCTATCTTGGCAAATGCATGCCAAGTTTGTTAAATTGATATTTTAATTTGTCACGTATTGCTAAATTTGCTACAAGTTCATACTGCAAGCTAGAAAAGAACTTTTCCCCAAATAAAAATCATCACTTTGAACGATATATATATATATTACAACTATTATTAGCAAGCCTGGCCATACGTACAGCTCCATTGTCATTCTATCACACAAAGGATTTTGGAGTAATTATCTTTTTCTCAATGAACTACAATGCTTTTTCAATTTGCTTTTATGAACTACCACTTGTGACACTCGACCCCTAAACTACTATTTTGTGCCCAAAACTCTCATTCCGTCAGTCAAAGGCGTCCAATTTGCTCTTATAAACTACCAACTGTGACACTTGACCCCCAAACTACTATTTTGTGCCCAAAACTTTCATTCCGTCAGTCAAAGGCGTCCAATTTGCTCTTATAAACTACCAACTGTGACACTTGACCCCCAAACTACTATTTTGTGCCCAAAACTTTCATTTCGTCAGTCAAAGGCGTTAACTCGGATGGTCAAAGTGATAATGCGTAGTAATTCAAGAGACAAAGTGATAATGAATTATAGTTCATAGACAAAGTGACGAAAGACCATTTGAGTTAACGCCTTCGACTGATGGAAGAGACTTTTGATTGACGAAAGAAGGGTTTTGAGTATAAAATGATAGTTCATGGATCGAATGTCATAGTTGGTAGTTAATGAGAAAAGTGTCAAGCGTTGACGGAGAGAAAAGGTAATTACGATTTTACTTGAAAATCACAATACTATTCACAACTATTAAACAACGTGGATTTTGGTGAAATGCCATAACATTGAGCCGGTAGTACAGATAAATGTTCATTACACCACGTCGATATATTTAACATTTTTAGGAGTCTGCTGGGTCTGCTCCTTGGGCACAGTCAGTATTGTTAACACTCCATGGTCAAGCGTGCACTTGATCTCATCCAGTTTAATGTTCTCCGAGAGCCGGAACCGACTAACAAAGCTGCCATGAAGCCTCTAAACGCGGTGCCACTTGTCGTTTTTGTCCTCGTGCTCCTCCGTATGCTCCCCGTTGATCTGCAGAATATTTCCGTCTTCCACAAGCACCTTCACCTCCTCTTTCCTCACCCTTGCCATTGCATATGATATGTATTGTAGACAATATAGACCTAACTAAATTGCAACCTGCTGACAGTAGGGTGCACAAACCTACTACACACCCTATGGTCGTTGCTTCATTTTCTTTCATTTGATCGTTTGATCAATTTGGGTCATCAAATATGAACTAGAAGAAGTTCCTCTTACTCCTTATAAAAGAGCTTTGTGCATGTGTTTGCTGTGGTAGAGATCAAAGAGAGTGCATGAATGCGTTGGATTGAACAAAGATGGCTAACCAGAAAGTCAACACGAAACTTGTGTGCTGTGTCTATTTCACACCAATCCCCACGCGAGTAGTAGCGATGGCAGATATTTCATCACCACGGTCACTTTGTTCCCTGCTCGGCCGAACGCTAAAAGAGTCCCATATATCGCTTGAGAAGGGTGAGCCGAGCCAAGAGTCATCTCCTCCTCGACTCCCTTCGAGCCACGGTCCCAATGAAGCCATATCCTTTTCTCTTCTTTGGTTACTTTTACCGCTGAATTTGGGTTGTCTGCTACTTTTTATCGTAATGCAAAGCCTAGCTCTTTAATAGGACTTGAGTTGAAGGAACACTCTCGAACTTTACATGTGTGCCTATGCAAGCCAGGTGTCACCGTCTTTGATCAGCACGTTTGAATAATGGTAAGTGACAACGTGTTGCTATGGCGCCACATAATCAGTAGCATTGCCACGTGGATACATGCCATGCATAGACAAGGAAACTTTGTGATGAGGATGGTGGGCTTTGTGTTGTGTAGAATTAATATGCATGGAAAACGATGCTATGGTACAGTTACAAATAAGCCCGCTCTTTATTAATTAACATTGCCTTTTTAATTTTTAATTTTTTTTTTATAGATAACAAGCCCCATTGAGATAGTTCATGGGGCCCTTCACAGAAGAATTGCAATGGGTGACCTCACTGACCTGGCTAGTCTTATCTTTGTGGAGACTCCTAGTTTGGTGGACTATATGCAGGCACATGGGCCATGAGCAAGAGGAAGGCTTTTCCTTCTTGGCACTCATGTGATGGTGCTATATTATAAGCTTTGTGCAGGAGTATTTGGAGATGCTGGGTGGTATTAATGCATAAGGTCAATTCTATGGGATGTTGACTATAAGTTTGCCGAAAACAGTAATAGCCTTGCGCGGGCCTGTGTTTAATGGAGTGGTAGTGATTTTGTCTGGCGGTGCTTCTTTGTCTTGGGAAGATGGGAAAGTGGCCACCTTTCACTGATCTTTCTTGTCAAATTTGACATTAATGGATGTAACTGCTATTGGGACGAAGGGAACGTTAACCTTACAACTTCATAACTTTATCATGCCTTTTGAAGAAAAGGAGGCCTCTTTTTTTGCAGGTTCAGAGTCAGCGTTTTTTATGAACTTGTGGTAGCATGGGCACCACAGCCAAGTAAGCACACTATCAGAACAGATCTTCCGCAGGAGGCTCTCATGGTGATGGTGAGATAATTTGCCTGCCTGGTAGAAAATGTAAAAGTGAAAGGTTTGACACCTGAGAGGAAGTGGCCAACCTTTTGTAGGAAGACAACTATTGGATGTAGTCAAGGCATCGATTGAGAGAGGTTTTGAGCCTGTTGAGGTTGGGAATTGATGATTGACATGTCTTTGTATCATGTCATGTGGTTTCTCATTGAAGTTGTCAAATAAGGCCATTGTACGTCATTCATTCTGCTATCTACGTATTCACGTTTTCTGATGTCTGTTTATATATATGTATTCAAGATTTCACTGTGAGTTAATGGCTATGATCGTTGCTACAATGCTCAAGCCCTAACTCTCTCTCTTTTTCTTTTTCTTTTTTTGTCCTATTCAAATAAAGGAAGAGGAAGGGGCTACAACAGAGGGTCCTTACCACTTCTAAAACGAACAGAACTAAGAAAAGAAGAAGAGGAATGAATGTTTCTGAACACATTGTAAAAACGACTCATTTAACAACATTATATGCACAAACATTAGCACTCAGAGAACTCTTCAAAGCTGACCAAACAAGAATGGAGAGCAGAAGATCATGTGTATGATAAGAGATCATAGTAACCGAAGCCCAATCAGAGAAAAGATTGGATCTTTAATAGCTACAAATACAATAGACTTCTTTCCTGTTTCTCATGTACGGAGTCTTTGGGGTCAAACAACACTTGTAGGGACCTAGGCCCTAGTAAGTTTTTTTTTCGCAGACACATACGAATTCCACCTCATCCTATTAGAGGGTCCGTTTGTGTTAAATGCCCTCCACCCTAAACACTAGTCATTACAAATATTTTTAAAAAATTAATATCAAAATATTTTTATTTTTTATATCATATCATTTTTTTTATTATTATTCAAATAAAAAATTTATTATAAAATAAAAATTTTTAACTTTTTTATACCAATTATTATTTTTATTTTTTAACAAAAAAAAAAAATATGAAGGAGATGTTCCATAGCGATGACACGATCCATCGACAGTTTTTGCTAAAATTTCAAATGGAAGTTCAGTTTAAAGTGTTATTTGTCATATAAAACCTCAAACCACATTCTAACGGTCCATTATGGAGGAATTACACATACGACATATATATGGATATAATCATATAAAAGTTGATTTTGTGGTCCTCTATTCAATGCCACGCAATCCAATAATCTTTTGGCACAGTGCTGTTTCTATATTTGCCCATAACTACCCAACATTATTCTTCGGTAAACATCACAAGCCAAAAATACCCACACAGCACTACTGCACTGCTTCCACTGATGGCGGAAACAATCGTCCGATTCGGAATCATAGGCTGCGCCGAGATAGCCCGCAAGGTCTCGCGCGCCATCGCGCTTGCTCCCAACGCCACAGTCACGGCCATCGGCAGCCGCTCGCTTGACAAGGCCACGCGTTTCGCGTCCGCCAACAACTTCCCACCCGACGCCAAGATCTACGGCTCCTACGAGGCCGTCCTTGACGACCCGGATGTCGACGCCGTCTACCTGCCCCTTCCCACCAGCCTGCACATACACTGGGCCGTCCTCGCCGCCCAGAAGAAGAAGCACGTGCTGCTCGAGAAGCCCGTCGCCCTCAGCGCCGTCGAGTTCGACACCATCATCGAGGCCTGCGAGTCCAATGGAGTGCAGTTCATGGACGGCACCATGTGGATGCACCATCCCAGGACTGCCAAGATGAGGGAGTTCCTCTCCGATAAACAGCATTTCGGGCAGCTCAAATCGGTGCGGAAATTTCCTACATTTTTAATTTTGCTCTGTTTCATTTCTTTTTTTGGTAATGTGTTAATTTATCATTCGTTGAGTCTATATACTTTGATACATTTAAATTGTTCTGATTGAGCTTGAGAGTCATGCATCCACTGTCTAGCGAGCCCAAAAGGTTTCATCTTTATCATTGACTTGATTTAGTGTATTACAAGAGGGGTTGATATAGGAAATACATTATACTACAGAGTTCAAGTGCACTGCAGTCTACAAGCCACGCCGCNCATCTACCGATTACTTCTTTCCATATTCTTGCACTGTAGCTACACTTCAAAGAAAAGGTGTTCCCGGCGGGCGGCGACCCATTCCATTTTGACAAGACACACAACTAACCTCACCTTTGTATCCCCATTTCGTCAATCGATTCCCTGTTGGTTAAATGATTTTTCATTGCTACCCACGTGACAAAAGCTTGCTTTGGAATGGCGTTTAGCACAAACAAAAGAAAGAAGAAAAAACAGAAAAACAGAACGAGAGGGAAAAAAAAAAAATTTGTGCAAGAGAGTTGAGTGAGGATTGGAGAAATTTTTGTATCCTTGTGATTCAATTATAGGATAGGGAAAATTATCTCTCTCTTTTTTTTTTTCCTTTCTCTCTTCCACCAATTCTTAGGTTTGTTGCATATAACAAAGTTCTGGGTACGTATTTCTTGGCTCTTGTTTGTTTCTTTGTTTGTCAACTTTCTCTATATTAATCCTCCCCCCAAGCCCAAGGTACAAAAACTTGGTTCTGCGACTGCTTGGTTAAGGAAGTTCATCACCGCCTGTGTGGGTCCAACATTTCTACAGGGAGGGAAAGCCATCAAGTTAACTTTCTTTTGAGTCCTTTTAATTTTGGGTAGACTAAATAGATCTTGATAGAGCTTGTTCATCTAACAAGGCCTGTAAATCATGCATTGTAAGAGATAGTGAGGGAAATGTCTTGAGGGTTATGGTGAACAAGTGAGTGGATTTAAGTTTGCCTTCAAGAGGTGGAAGCTTTTTCTGCTCACCTCTCAATGATTATTGCATTGGAACAAAGATGACAGCTTGTGGATTATGAAGGAGATGCATGAATCTTGTTCATTATGTTGTTGATCCGACCTCTTTGGTCTATACACATTGAATCAGGATGCTTTGTCTT
Organism: Carpinus fangiana; assembly: GCA_006937295.1. Lineage (NCBI taxonomy): Eukaryota > Viridiplantae > Streptophyta > Magnoliopsida > Fagales > Betulaceae > Carpinus > Carpinus fangiana. The sequence continues at coordinate 32,549,183 of CM017327.1, read as the reverse complement.
TCTTTCTGCAGTTGTTTATGTGCAACGAAATAGGTTGGGAAATTAGGCCCATATGCTCACTGGGCTTGTCATAGTAAATCCTCTGGACATATGGATGCTTCTGCTCGCTGTGAAGGAAGACTTAGATCATTTTCTTTTTTAAAAAATGGGGTTGTATAAAGGTTTTGGAGCTAGGTATATTAATGAAAAGGCTAATGTATAATTTGGAGATTTGTAAGATGTGAGACGACCTAAGATGAGTCAACATAACTTATTTCTTTTAACTGACTCCACTGCACTTTCCCACTTCTCTCCGTTGTCCATGCTTTCTCTCTCTCTCTGAAAATTTCCCAATTTTCTATCTATCCTTGTCCACATTTTCTCTTTTGCGGAGAAGTGACTCTGAGACATGTTCAGGCACGTCCTAAAAGGCTTGTAATGCACAAGCAAGTGACAAAACATACTGTATACGAAAAAAGAAAAGTTGCTCTGCTTTTGCTTTGCTTGTTTTGGGGTTCCAGCCCTTGGTGTCTTTAATGATTCTTAATTTCTAAAGAACGTTGTAGCTAGTCTGATGTGCTTAAGGGATTTCTGTCGATCATTCTTTCATTGTTTGGAGCAGTGCTTGGGTTTTCATTATTAGCCTCCACCTCTACCACCGCTCTCACATCATCAGAAAAAGAGTGAGATCTGCACCATTTGTATGTGATCTTGTCTGTACTGAAACTGTAGAACTAGAACTTAGAGAAATTTCTGACTCGGATGGAAAACTTGTTCCAACTTATCTTTACTAGCCTTGAATTAAATTTTGTATGTAACTGCGGTGTTGAGGTTGCTGCGAAGATTTCTGCCTTTGTCCTTTAATGCTTGGGACTGAATTTATGGCCTTCTTGTTGATGCAATGTGCCTGGAAGAATTATATACCTAATGTTCTGCTGCTCTGTTTGACTATTTACTCTTTATAAGTAATAGTCATATTATATGTGTAGTACAATAAAAAGTATAGGAAGCCAAGAGAAACTATAATGAATGTGTAATCGGCTAAATGAAATGGTAAATATCATTGTGATTTTATGTGGAAGCTTACGAAATCTATAAAAGGAGGCAAATGGGTGTGGAATGTAGATACCATTTTTATGTCTACTCACATGCATGTAGTTGACATATTTTATAAATTAATCAAAAAAATATGGGCCATATTTGGTAATGTGATTGAAAAGTCTTTTATTGAAAAAACACGCTTTTAAAAAACTTAGTACCAAAATAAACACTTTTTAAAAAACAAAACACAAAGCACATTGTCGAAAACCTCACTCCTTATAGAAATATTTTGAGAAAAACACACGTTTATTTTTTCAGGCATGAAAACTTGACTTGTTAAAAAAATAAAACTAGAAAAAGAAAACCAACTTAAACCATTCCCAGTGGAGGAGAGGGGTTAGCCGCACAGCCATCCCTTAACATAGTAAAGGGGATGGTCGTACAGCCACCCCCAACAGGAGAGGGGGTGGCCATGCAACCACCCCAACAAGGAAGTGGCCGTGTGGCCGCCCTTGAATTTACTTTTTTGGTTTTATTTTTTTCATATTTTAAAAGCACTTCCAATATTTTTTTGCTTTTTAGAAACACTAAAACACACTTTTAAGAAGTTGATCAAATAATTTTATTATGTGGATCCCATAGGCAATACTTTTCAAATGTGGCTCCCATAAAAAAATAAAAAAATAGAATAGTTTTCACTTTTCACTTGTTCAAAAACTTTACTTAACATGACCGGTAACTGCATGCATATTTGGAAGGATATGAGAACTAATGGGGTAGTGATGAATGTCTCGAAGGCATGAGGGAACTGTTCCCTCACGCCTTCGGGACGTGTATTATATTGATATGGTTATAGATGGCTCCTGTATAGAAGTTTCCATGCTACGTAGGTAGTAACTAACCATGGTTAAAAGGCATTAATGTCTGCTTTTGACAAATAATTTATTTTTGAATGGAGATTTTGCTGTTGTACTTCTAAGATAATCGCTTTTGGGTACAACAGGTACACAGCTGCTTTACATTTGGTGCTGATCGCGATTTTCTTGTGAATGACATTCGTGTCAAGCCAGATCTTGATGCGCATGGTGCTCTTGGAGATTCTGGGTGGTATTGCATCAGGTCAATTCTATGGGCTGTTGACTATGAGTTGCCGAAAACGGTAATAGCCTTGCGTGGGCCTGTGTTCAACGAAGTGGGAGTGATTTTGTCTTGTGGTGCTTCTTTATCTTGGGAAGATGGGAAAGTGGCCACCTTTCACTGCTCTTTCTTGTCAAATTTGACAATGGATGTAACTGCTGTTGGGACGAAGGGGACCTTACATCTTCATGATTTTATCATTCCTTTTGAAGAAAAGGAGGCCTCTTTTTCTGCAGGTTCAGAGTTAGCGTTCAATGAACTTGTGACAGGATGGGTACCACTGCCAAGTAAGCACACTATCAGAACAGATCTTCCTCAGGAGGCTCTCATGGTGAGAGAATTTTCCCGCCTGGTAGAAAATATCAAAGCAAAGGGTTTGAACCCTGAGAAGAAGTGGCCAACCATCAGTAGGAAGACACAACTACTATTGGATGCAGTCAAGGCATCGATTGAGAGAGGTTTTGAGACCGTTGAGGTTGGGAATTGATGATTGACATGTCTTTATATCAGGTGGTTTCTCATTGAGCTTTTCTGCTGTTAGTACATGTCAAATAAGGCCATTGTCATTCGTTCTGCTATCTACTTAAAACATATTTATGTTTTCTGATTTCTGTTTATATGTATTCAAGATTCATTGTGAATTGGATATTATGACTTCATATTATTGATTGTTTCACGTTGAATGAGTAAATATGTGAACAAGTGAAAACTTGCATTGATTGAATTACTTGGTATGATGGCTGGAGTGATTTCCATTCGTTAGCTGCTTGATCGCCCAAAAAAGTAACCAGGAAATTGGATTCCCAGGAAGATGAGCATTTCCCCGAAAACCTTTTCTCTTTACAGTTTTGTTTACCAAATAGAGCATTTCATGGAAGTCATTCTAGAACAGCTCGGAATTTTATGAACTTGAGTTTGAAAGAAAGCTTATAATTGATCCAAAAAAAAGACCTATATATATAATAAAAAATTGTTCTGACACTGACGGACAGCTCCTTGGGCTCGGTTTTGTTAGAGAGTGAGTCAAGCCCGAAACTCATGGCAGCTAAGATGGCTAATGGTTACCAAGACACTACATGCCTAGGATAAGAAATCAAGTCCAAAATCCCATATGACAAGAAGGCTCACATGAACGCAATTAATAACTATAATACTAAGCTTCAGCAAGAAGACGTTGCTCAGCAAGAACACCGGTTAAAAATCTAACACAAAATTAAAAGTTTATAATTGAGGAGTCTAATTCATTTAATTAAAAATGGATCAAATTATGGTTGACTTATATAGTTTATATATTTGCTTCGACATAACCCGAACTTGATATACGACATAATGACAAACAATTTTTGACATGACCCGCGAACTTAATAGGAATCCAATACAAAATTAGAGGGTTAGTATTGAGGGGGTTGACTCATTTAATTAAAGTGGTCAGATATTATGGTTGACTTATATCATCTTATACACATGCTTTGACACGACACAAATCCGACACATGAACACGAATTTCCCCTACCATATATCATATTGCACATTATAATAAGAGGAAGACATTTTAGACATTTCACAGACTCACGTGTTTCATAAAGTCTTTAATTAACCTAAGCTCACAGATCTTATTAAAATTAGACAGCAAATGAACTGAACAATTTATGAAAAGCACAAACTTAGCTCGATAAAAGTTTGTTTATGTCTGTTTCTTCAAGAACAAGTCAAACTCAATCTTTATTTTGAGGCTTGTTTTGGAAGCAATTAAGATGAGCTCAATGAACTGATCTTGTTTAGGAATGCGCTTATGAATATGGGAATTTCCAGGGCTCGAGAGAAACCAACAATTCATCAAACTTAAAAGTAACAATTTTGACACTAAATATTGTAAGTAAACTAATGATATATAATTATTAATTTAATATTTTGTGCTCTTTTGAAGCAATTTCTTTTCTGAACTTTTTAAACTTATAAGGTTTTTATTTTTAAAAGAAAAATTATGGGATTGGCCGGCCAGTGAAGCAAACCGAGCTAAGTCAAGCTCAAACTAGTTGAATTTTTGACATGCTCAAATTTAATATATGAATGAACTCAAGTCAAACTCTAGCTGAGTGTAGACCCCATTAGTTTAATCAAGCCGAATTTATAAATTATCTAATATTTGATTTGTTTTGGTTAGATTAATTATAATTCTAGTAAAAATCCCAAGGAAACCACACTCCCTCCATTTACATAAAAATTGTTGGCGAGATAAACAATTGGGGAGTTTTATCAATGGTGCATTAATATACATATTTGAACACCACTTTTTTTTTTGACATGTCCACACAAGGGAAGGGGGAAGAGGGGGTTCGAATTAGTGACTACCGCTTCATGAGGTGTGGTCCACAGCTGATTGAGCTATCCCTTGGAAACATTTGAACACCACTCTAGTTTAAAAGCCTATGCTAATGAGTTTCGGTCCATTTATATATACTAAGTACTATTTTTTATACTTTTTTATAAGACTTACTTATTCCAATAATTTTGTTTGTTTATTGTTCGAATTAATAATAATAAGAACTCTTATATTTGTTGTAATAATCCAAACAACAATTGTTGATTTTTGTTGTTAGAACATGCAAGTAGGGCTGGGCGCGGGTATTGCCCATTTCTAGTACCCGCCCCGCACTATGCGGGTTTGAAAATTGAAACTTGTCACCCCTCTATCACCGACCTAAATCACCAACTTGTTAGGAATGAAGGGGACTGGTTAGCCGTTACGCGTTTTCTTTTCTTTCACAGTAAGGACATAGATGCACAACTCTTTTATTTATTTATTTATCTTTTTTGTTAATTTAAATTTGAGGCTGTCTTTTTATCAAATAAAAATTTTAATGCAAAGAGTGGTTTATTTTTATTTTTAATAGTAAATTTTGGCAGTATTTTAGATTATTTTATTTTATTTCTCCATGCATTATTTTTATTTTTGTTTCTGTAAATTAATGGAGAGATGTTAACCAAATTCTCAAGTTATTATTATTATTTGATATGTCCACACAAGGGAAGGGGGAGAGGGGATTCGAACTAGTGACCTTCGTTTCATAATTATTTTAGATTATTTTATTTTATTTCTCCATGCATTATTTTTATTTTTGTTTTTGTAAATTAATGGAGAGATGTTAACCAAATTCTTAAGTTATTTAGTATTGTTTTAAGGTCAAAATGAACAAATTTTTATATATTTAATTGAATAACAATATATAAGTTTATAGTGAAACTTTATCAACATTTTATGCAAGATATTAAAAATATAAATATATTTTTCATCTATTTTTTGGAATGATAAAATATAAATTATTGTTATATACTAAGTTTGTGAAAATTTCCCTAAAAAATCTTATGTTTTCGAGCATGAAATAATTCCATATAACCTCATAAAATTAATCTTCATATTCAAATTGGAGTTTGAACATCCTTACCTAAAATTCATCACCAGGGTCATATTAAACAACATAACTAGCCTTTTTGTCATAATTAGTGTATAAATGATTAGTAATTAACCTTTTTTTGTCTATTGGGCTAAGTAGATGCTTAGAGATGCCCAGAAGCAAGGACGGATCCATACGGCCATACGAGGACAGGGGATGGCTATGGCCTCTCCCCAATCGCCCACCCCCCCCCAAAAAAAAAAAATTTAGGTGTTAAAAAAAAAAAAAATTATAGGTCATGGCCCTACTCCAAAAAAATTTATATATCTTGGTCCTTCACCATCTAACTTTTTGGATCTGTCTCTGCCTAAAAACCCTATATATTCCCTTTTATCCCAATAGTCACCATCCCAATAGTCACCATCTCATAGGATTATGACACATTATTTCGAGAGCACATTTAAAAAAAAAAAAATTGAGAAGAGAGCATTCCTTAGTTTTGCATTTCCATCCAAAGATCCAATTGAGGCCTTTTTGGACCTAGTGGGTTGCAATTTTGGGATTTTTTTTTTTTGGTAAAATTAAATCTAATCCCTATGTTTTTATGCAATTTCAATTTAGTCCCTAAGTTTTTAATATCAACAATTATGTCCTTAAGTTTTTCTCTAATTTCAAATTGATCTATCTGTCAATCTATTGTCCAATTAATTAACCGTATGTCATGTTAAATATATCAATTAGTGTCACGTGACTCTCATTTGACATGTAATGTGTCAATTGTACATGTAACGTGGCATAATTTTTTTTTTTTTTGAATTTTTTTTTCTGTCTATTTTTTGAAAGCTTCAATTGATGTTTTCTACTAAGTTTTGATTTTGATCGAGTAAAGACAATTTTTTTTTTTTTTTTGACATGTCCACACAAGAGGGGGGAGGGAGATTCGAACTAATGGCCTCCGCTTTATTAGACGTGGTCCCAGCCGATTGAACTAACTCTTGGGGACAATTATAACAATAGTATTTAACAGAGTTAAAGAAGGGTGTGAGTTGCACGTCGTTTTTATTGTAGAGTGTAAATGACGTGGTGTGATGTGGTGGAAGGGGGTGTATGTTTATGCCATGTGTCTAGCGTGGGTTTCAGCTGATACGGCAATAAAATGGCACAAGAAATTTTGGCATTTGAAATTGGCTCTCAATCCATCCATATGGTTTGGTGAGTAGGTGGGAAATGTTTTGTTTTGTTTTTTTTTTTTTAAAAAAAAAGAAAAAACTAAAACGAAGATTGACAATTTCTTACGCGACCTATGAATGTCACGAACTCAACATAAAATTAAAGAGTTAGTGTTGAAAAATATGATCCTTTTTAATTATGGGTCAGGATAAGGTTGACATATATATATAGTCTTATACTCATGCCTCAACACAACTCAAACTCGACATGCGACATAAAAATAATGATTGGTAATTTTTTACATAACCAATAAATTTGACACGAACCCAATACAAAATTCGAGGGTTATGGTTAAAGGATATAACCTGTTTAATTAAATGGGTCATGTTAAGATTGATTTTTATATAGTCTTATATTTATGAATTGACACAACCCAAATTCGACGCACCAACATGAATTGTCGCAACTCAGGAATGGGTCTCCTTCTCTTAGTCTTCTCTCGAGGGTGGCTTTTAGGGTTTTGTCTTTAAGGTTTCTCTGGGTGAAGTGTGAAGGTGAGGGGGTAGTCTCCTTCTGCCTAGCAGGCGAGGAGAGCTGTTTGGTTGAGGTGTAGAGAGGTGAACAGAGGAGGGGCATTATGGCTAACAGATTAGAGAATTTGTGTAGCAAGATGTCGCTTACGGGTGGGGAGAAGAACGAAATTAGGATAACCGAGGGTGAAGTGGCTAAGGTTTGGGTGAAGGGAGAGTTGTGCCTAATGGGGAAAATTTGGTCTGACAAAAATACCAACAAGGAGGCATTCAAGAATGTTTTGGCTTGGTTATGGAAAACGATGGGGAAGGTCGTCTTCAAGGAAATTTAGGACAACTTGTGGCTGTTCGAATTTTCTGATGTGCGGACAAGGAAAGTGTCATGGCGGGGAGACTGTGGTCGTTTGATCATCAGATTTTAGTAATCAACGAGTTTGATGGCAAGACTCCGCTATCCCAAATGGAGTTTCTTCACTCTCCTTTTTGGATCCAAGTCCATGACTTGCCTCTGCTGTGTATGACCAAAATGGTGGGGGTGAGGATTGGAGAGTCTTTGGGCAGTTTGGAGGATCTTGACATGGTTGGAGATGGGGTAGGATGGGGGCGCAATTTAAGAATTCGTGTTAGGATAAATCTCTCCAATCCTTTGGAACAAGGCATAGCAATTCACTTGGGGGAGAAATCATACTGGGTTACCTTCAAGTATGAAAACCTTCCCTTGTTCTGTTTTCACTGCGGAAGGATTGTCCATGGAAGGACAGGGTGTCCGGTGAAACAACACAAGAGGGTGAACACAGCTGAGGACACGAAGGAGTGGGGGACATGGCTAAGAGCAGAACCTTCGAGAAGATGCAGCGTCGTGAGGGATGGGGGCCAATCTCTCCGGTCCGCTGGTGAGGAGGAGGAAGATTGTGACGGCAGGGGGAGTAGCGAACGAGGAGCAAATATGGAAAGAACTAGTTTTGCGGTGAACCCTAAGCTAATCCCCCAATCATCAATTAATGGGAGTAGCTTTCCATCTTGAGGGTGATAATTTTGAAATTGCCAAAAATTTTGAGGAAAATAAGGAAGTCTGCAGTAAAGAGGCTTTTTCAAAAGCTTTGACCAACAATATTGTAAAGAAGGGAGTGGAGGGCAAAAAGGACTTTGGACATCCGGTTGATGAGAGTGGGCCTGCTCGTGGGTCTCAAAATAGCCCAATGGTGAGTAGCAAGGACATTGAGGATGCACCAGAGGTGGGCCAAGGGGTTGTGGGCTTACGACTTGAAGATGGAGTGGATACTGGCATGGAAGTTGCACACGAGGAAGAGAGCCTTTTCCTGTTGCACTCTAAGGGGGAACACGTTATAGCTACGGTCCTACGGATGATGGGGTTGGCATGATGGAGGAGACTGACCCAGGTCCTAACAAAAGGGGATATAGCTTGCGTAAATGGAAGAAGCAAGCCAAGGAAATTAAAAGGGCTTTGGGCACAGATAAAAATGGGAAGAACTTAAGTAGCAAAAGAAAGAAAGCTGAGGCCAGTGCTGATTTCAAGAGGGTGGTTGTAGGGGGAAAACATTGCAAGGTTGCTGAGGAGGATGAAGGTCTCGATGACAAAAGTTTAGCGGTGGCTGTTCAACAGCCCCACCTCTCACAATGATTCTACTAAGCTGGAACTGTTGGGGAATTGGGTGCCCTCGGACAATTCGGGACTTTTACCTTTTGGTAAAGGAGAATAAACCCAACATTTTGTTTCTCATGAGAACGAAGTGTAATAAAGTAAAACTGGAATTTTTGTGGGTAAAATTAGGCTTTGCGGGCAATGGGCATGTTTGTGGTGGATTCGGTAGGATGTAGTGGTGGGCTTGCACTGCTGTGGAGGGAGACTAAAGTAGTGGAAATTCATAATTTCTCATGGAGGCATATTAATGCTATCATTCATGATCCAGCCAATGCAACACCTTGGAAGCTAACCGGCTTTTATGGACACCCAGATTAGACAAAGAGACATGAATCTTGGGCTCTCTTGATGAATCTCAAATCTTTTTCTCCTGAATTTTGGCTTTGCATGAGTGATTTCAATGAGATCATGACGCAAGGAGAGAAATATGGAACTGCATTGAGGAAGGAGGCCGGGACAAATGGAGAAATTTAGGGATGCTCTTGAGTATTTCCAGCTGATTGATTTGGGATTTAGGGGCCCGAAATATACTTGGAATAATGGGAAAGATGCTGAGAACTTCACCATGGAGAGACTTGACCGTGTGGTAGCTAATCAAAGCTGGTGTGCGGCCTACTTGCGGCGGTGGTCATAGTTCTTGCGTGAAGATCATTTGATCATAAGCTCATTCGTGTACAGGTCAGTAAAAAAAATTAGGGTGGGATCACGCATAAAAGAAGATTTAAGGTTGAAGCTAGATGGATGATGGATGAAGAGTACTTTCAGATTGTGTCTCAGGCGTGGGAGGAGGGCGAGGTTGATGGGTCACGGATACAACAAGTACTGCAAAGGCTGGATATCTGCCAACATTACTTAACCCAATGGAGTAGCAGTAAGTTTGGGAATGCTTACCGGAAATTGAAAAGAAAAAAACAAAAAGGTTGTAGGCTCTGCAGAGGGATGAGGGGCCACATAATTGGGATGCTATTAAATTACTTCAAGCTGAAATTGACTTTATTTTGAATGCCCACCATGTATTTTTGATATTGTGACTGCTGAATCTTGTAATGTTTGAGTTATGAATAAATGAGACACCTTTCCAAAAAAAAAAACAAAAAACATGAATTGTCGCTCCTAACTGGGATATGATATATATATATATAAGCAACTCAACCTATACATTCAAACTAGATAGATATAATTAGCATTTCACTGTAATTAGAGAAAGATGCGACCCAATATAATAAATATAATCATCGAGAAAATAAGAAAACTCCACGAAACTCCACGAGTGAGGATCGAAATTAAGGAAGTCGGTGGGACGTCATTGTTAGTTGAATGGTCAATTAATTATGTATGGTTTTTTTTTAGCCATGCAAATTAACATACAAATATAGTAAATTATTATGTCAATGAATGAAGAGATATAGAGAAAAACAATTAACATTGTAAATTATGTCTAACACTACTTGATTTACATGTAATCTCGAAAATAAAAGAGGGTGGAAGAAGGTGGGGGAAGGGATCCATCAATTGATTGCCATGTGGTTGTTGACTGGTCACTTTCCTCGTCCCATTTTAGGCTTGCCTACAAACTACAATGAAGATGATGCTTCAATCTATGAACATATAAGGGAAAGATTGATTAATAATTTGATAAGAAAAACCAAACTATAATGTAAGCTCTCCCTCTATTTTTATGTTTTTACTTGTTAAAAGGAAGTAGCATGATGTAGAGAGCGTTGGTGATAAGATTAGGGTAGGCATATAACTTAAAGTCAAGATGTGAAAACACATAATTTGTAACTATTTGTCACCTCATTATCTCCTTTTTATCCCTTGAAATTAATGTGATGTGTTTTTCACGGCACATCAACTTTAAAAATAGAAAAGAAATAATGGGGTGATAACAAAATTACTCTATTACCTTAATATTACTTTGGAGAAACTTTACTTTGACTTCCTAAACTTTCATGCGATTTGACAAACTCTCCTCAAAATTTTAAAATCTTACTTTGGACCTCTGAACTTTGAATTGCTTCCAATTAGAATTATTCCGTTAATTTTAGCTGTTAAAAAAAAAAAAAAAAAACCAAAATATCTATGATTTTCATTTTTTTTTTAAAAAAAAAAAAGTTTTGAAAGTTGAAATTTTATACAAAAGTTAAGGGTATAAACGTTATGTAATATTTAAAATTTGACAAAGAGATTCATATTGAGAATAATTGAAAGTTCATAAATCTAAAGTGAGAAATTTTAAAATTTAAAGAATTTATCAAATTGCTTAAAATTTAGAAGGTAAAGTTTTGCTTTTGCTTAATATGACTTTTGTCATCTTCCTTCTTTTTCATGCATAGAAAGTCACGGATCAACCTTTCCCAAAATAGAATGAATCCCACAGTATCATTTTTGGATGTTGGGTCCCCCACATTTACATGGGCAATGGCTTTCTGCCACCTATCAAAGATGTTAGGCATGGGGAAGAAACTTCGTTGTCATCTTTTGCTCTTCTACAAATCCCTAGTCCCTAGTTAAATTCTTTTAAGAAATAGGGGTGGAAAACGCAAAAGGAATTACATTTGATTCATTTTAAAATTATGTGGAAGTGTAAGGGCATCACAGAAATTCTATAGACATGATTGATTAATTAAAGATGATTGAGACGAAGAAGCAGCGCAGCTCTATAAATAGCAAAGACAACCTTGGATCGGCAGCTAATCTGAAAAAAACCTTAAAACCCAATTAGACTGGCTCTGCTCTCTCTTGATGGCTCTGCTCTCTCTTGATCGCGGCCGGCGGCAGACGCTAAGAAATGCTGCCGCGATCAAGAGAAGCGGGTCTTGGTTCAGATCATCTTCACCGTCGTCTTCGCTTTCTCCTGCAACCTCTTCCGAAGAGTACGCACCTTTCTCTTGCCTCTCTTTTGTTTCCTGAGAAAAAAAAAAAAATCACTGCAAGTTGTTATTTTTTCCTCACTTACATTTCCGTATTGGGTGTAGGGCGAGATGGATGAACTGGGTCTTCGTGCTCCCTTACTATCACTGTTTCTTGATGCTTCGAAACAGCCGAGTCAACTCGGTCAACCTCACCTCATCAATTCCACCCCTCCCCCTCGATCTCTCCACGTGTCAAGACCTCCAGCAACCTCAACCTCTCACAGAACCTCCTCCAGCAACCACAACTTTCTTATCCTTAGTTCCTAGAAACCATCGTCAAACCTGATGAAGTGCTTTATATTTCTCGGAGGGGTTAGTTTTAGCTGATGAGAGATTTCAATTAAGTTTCTTCAACACAACAGTCCAGAAATGGTGGATTTTTAGGAAGGAATATGGTACACCAACGATGAATACAACTCCAACATGTGGATTGGAAACCCACACACACCTATATAAAGGTAGTAAGGGAAATCTCACAATGGACGCAGACGACTTGTTGAAGATTCTGCATGATGGAAGGAGTCCAATTCCATTGAATGCTAATGTAGCAGCAGCTCCAAACTCCATGGAATTGGGGTTCCCTCCATCGTGCAGAATCTTCAACAGGCCGTCTGCTATCATTGTGAGATTTCCCTTACTACCTTTGTGTAGGTGTGTGTTCCCAATCCTCACATTGGAGTTGTATTCATCGTTGGTGTACCATATTCCTTCCTAAATAAAAATCCACCATTTCTGGACTGTTCATGTTGAAGAAGCTTAAATGAAATCTCCTATCAGCTGAAACCAACCCCTTTGAGACATAGAGAGAGAGAGAGAGAGAGCACTTCAGCAGATTTGATGGTGTCTATGAACTAAGGCTGAGAAAGTTGTGGCCTTGCATTTCCAAGCCACCATGTGATATACTTACTGAATTCAATGAAATCCATAAAGAAATTTGCTTTGCCATTATCTAGCAATACCATGTGACAGACAACTATAACCTTTGTTTGATTTGTCCAACTATAATTTTTCTGTTTGATTTTGAGTCATAATTATCTACCTAAATCATGGAAAAATCTTCATATCATGCCCTGTTTGGTAGGTTGGAAACAGCAAGAGGGAAAACACCCAGAAACGATCATTTTTTCCTCGTCATTTTTGTAATGTTTTCATAGCATAAGAGAGGGCCCAGAAGCAATTTTTTTTTTTTCGATAGATTAATATTATTTTGTATGGGCTGATTTTGTAACATAAAGAAACCCAAAAAATATCTTTTTCATAATGAGGCCCAAAACAGAGGCAAAACCGATCCAAAGTGGATGTGTATGGGCAGATAGGCCCCAAAACCGCCCCCTCGTGGGCTGTGACGGATGAACGGTGACTCAGACGAAGGCGGATTTGAGCCAAAAATTGTTCGTCTAAGGCGGTGTACACCCCTAATTGCAGCCCTAATAATAGATTGAGGTAAGCATTACAAAAATTAAAATATTTAGGGACATTTCAAATACGATGATAATTAGAGAGAAATAAATATAATTTTTTTCTTATTATTAATTACATATATAATTGTGCGTGTACATATACACATAAAATGATACCCATGCACTATCATTGATCATAATTTTTGCTTTCCATGTCTTTAAGGAGTAGCTTAATCAGCTGTAGACCACGCTTTATAAAGCGGAGGTCACTAATTCAAATACCCCATTCTCATTCCCTTGTGTGCACATGTCAAAAAAAAAAAAAAGAAAAAAAAAAAAGAAGCCCAAAGTGTGAAAGGAAACATTTCACATGAAGACCACTTGTATTATTGCAACCACACATTAACTCAAAACACATGGACCTAAACCTAATGCAGACAAACATAGACCCATTTGAATACGAACAATAAAGCACAAACCCTACTATTAATCTTTCATTCACATGTGAAAACAACATTTCAATACAACTCATGCAATTGTCTGTAGGGGTGTAAACCAGGTCCTGGTTTCTTGATTATTGGCTAAAATCGAGAACCAGAATCAGAGTATTTGGTTTTTCATTTTTGAAAACCGGAACCGACCCGGTTAATTGGTTATACAATAGCCGGTCGGTTCTGGTTGGTACCCGGTTATCTAAACTGGGTAACCGGTTTTTTTAATTTTTTTTTGCATTTTGGACTTATTTTAGGGATTGGGCCTAACTTTTGGGCTTAATTTAACTATTTTGTGCCCCATTTTTTTAAAAAAAAATTAATAAATATACTAAATTCGAAAATATATAAGTATTTACGATTTTTGTGAACCCTAGAGTAAATAAATAATACTAAATATACTAAATTCAAATATATATATAATTAATGATTTGGTGGGATCCATAGATGTAGTGGTTGGTGAACTGCTTCTTCTTCTTCCATGAAGGGTAAAAATATATTATTATTATTATATATACACCTGATTATAATCGGGTATTTAAAAATCTCAAAATTGGGAACTGGAATTGGGCACCCTAATAACCGGTTTTTTCCAACCTATTTCGAACCAATTTTCTAGTTTGGGTCCCCATTTTTTGTTATTTTTTGACACCCCTAATTTTCTGTCATAAGTCAACGTTGCAAAAAATGTACTAATAGATTGAGGAAATAATTGATTTGAAAAAAATGGGTATTTTCTAAAAAGCTGATCAAAGCCTAAAGATCGAGAAATTTTAATTATTCTCAAAAGAAAACAAACAAAAATTGGTAGATTATTGATTATTACCTTATAGAGTATTTGCTCTTCAACTAATTATTAGACCCAAATGGTACGTGTTAAACGATGGGATACCACTAATTTGGCAAATTTTGGTTGCAACATCACCCACAAAAATATTAAAAAAATAAAATAAAATTTGAAGAACCATCTAGAAATCCGGTCCAATCTATGCACGTGGAAGTGCACGTGCGAAATAAATTCCCAACAGAAGCAAAAGGACATAAACCACAGATAAAGCCAAGAGGAAAAAGCTATGTCGGTATCTTGACGACTGACGAGCATGATTCCTTTGGTCAAACAGTTGTGTGTATCTTCCCAATAAGACACGCCAGGTGTCCCATGTCAGATAGATATCCGGTCAACTCTTTGACAGGAAAATAATCATCCCTATCCTTCGGCTTTGGGTATTGCTCCAGCAGTTTGAGGGGACATGGACTCCATTAAAACTTATTTGGTGCTCGTGTCAAGTTTCAATTGGTCTTTAGATTTTTTTTTTTTTTTTAATAATAACAATTCAAAATTGTAATTAATAATGTGAAATAATAATGAAATAAAAGTGTGATTTTTAATGATGAGCTATATCCTGTGTTTATATGGGATTATTTTTAATAATTTTAGAAGTTTTTTTTGAATTCATTGGAGAATGTTATGATTATTAAAATTATTATTTGATTAAAATTTAATAATAATTAATCACAAACTTAATAATCATTTTAATAGTCACATCATTTTTAGAGAGATTTATAACATTATCATATGTCGGTTATATCTTGTAAATAAATATAGAAGAGTAACAAACCACCATTTTTTTTTTTTTGACATGTCCGTACAAGAGGGGGGAGATGGATTCGAATTAGTGACCTCTACTTCTTTAGGCGTAGTCCCAACCGATTGAGTTACCTCTTGAGGACGACAAACCACCATTTGAATTATTTGATTTGCTTCATAATGTATGGAGTGGGCCCACAAATGTTCTTAATTACTAAAATTCAAACAGATAAGAAGCAAATTAAACTGGATTGGTGCCAATAATTGAGGAAACCAAAATATATTACCAAAAAAAAAAAGAGGGTCCATCTAGATTTTGCAATTCAAAATATATTACCAAAATATTCTTCTATGACCACATTTAATTAAATTAAATTTGCTGATGATTTGACAACTCTGCTCACTCGCTCAGTTAAATTAGAAATATATATATATACACATTAAAAATTAAAAAAATCTACTAATTACTCAATGGACAAAAATTTTATTCAAACCAGTTTGAATGAAATTTTGTCTAACCCATATAAAATTGTGCCAAGTGTCTAAATACTTAATATGCACATTAAATATTAGATGGTTATTAATAGCATTTACTAACTAAGGTTAGGTTAACTTTTTTTTTCTTTTTTCTTTTTTCTTTTGGTTAAATGTTAGAATAATTTTTACCAAGGTTAAAACTAACCTTAAAAAGAGAATATCTAACGGCATATTTTATTAAAAACCCAAAAAAATCACATCTAAACATATTAAATCACATCTAAGCATATTTTATTAGAAGGAACAAATAAAAAAAAAACCATAAAAAAAACAAATGTAAAAAAAAAAAGAAAAAAGAAAAAAAAGGCCCTGCTTGTTCTTTTTTCTTTCTTTCTCTTTTCTCTTAAAATTGATATGTTTTTGTGCTAATACAGATTTGGAGACCAAGTTTGTTTAAAATTGATATATTTTTTCTTAAAATTGATATGTTTTTGTGCTAATACAGATTTGGAGACCAAGTTTGTTTAAAATTGATATATTTTTTCTTAAAATTGATATGTTTTTGTGCTAATACAGATTTGGAGACCAAATCTGTTTAAAATTGATATCTTTTTTCTTAAAATTGATATGTTTTTGTGCTAACCTTAATATGTTTAGATGTGATTTTTTTTTGGGTTTTTAATAAAATATGCTGTTAGATATTTCCTTTTCAAGGTTAGTTTTAACCTTGGTAAAAATTAGTCTAACATTTAACCCAAAAAAAAAAATAAGAAAAAAGTTAACCTAACCTTAGTTAGTAATATGCTATTAATGACCATCTAATATTTAATGTGCATATTAAATGTTTAGACACTTGGCACAATTTTATGTGGGTTGGACGAAATTTCATCCAAACCAGTTTGGAGGAAATTTCTATCCTTAATCAAGAGTATGTTTAGGATTGCGTTTGACAATTAGAACTTTTAGATTAAGGGCCTGTTTGGTTCGCGGAATAGACCCCTGGAATTGAGCTATTCTTTTGTTTGGTAATGGCTTATTCCTAAGAATAGTACTTCCCATGGGAATCACTAATCCCTTACACATAGGAATAGCTATTCCTCTCACTTCCCATGGGAATCACTAATCCCTTATACATAGGAATAGCTATTCCTCTCTGAGAGGAATAGCTATTCCTTTCCAGTAGGAATAACTGCTTCATTTAAGTTGCCACAAAAACCCTCAAGCCTCTCACTATTCCAGTGTCTTCTTCATCAAACAATCCATCTTCCTCAAACTTCAAACCTTTCGTCTTCCTCAATTGCAACTCGTTTGTCTTCCCCAAATTTCGTCGCCTTCCAACCAAGTATCTCTTTCTCCATCTCTTCTATATCTAATATCTCATCCCTCTCAGTGTTTCGGTGCTCATACATCTCCATTTTTTTTTCATCCCTCTCTCTGTTTCAGTACTCATATATCTGCATCTATTTTTTTGTTAAAGAAATCAAAATCTTTAACAAAACCCAGAAATAAAATATTGTGGTAAAGATCCATCTCTCTCTGTTTCGTCTTTTCTTTTTGTGTATATATATATCCCTCTCTTTGTTTTGTCTTTTTGTGTGTATATATATATCTCAAAATCGCGAAAAGTATGTTTGGGATTGTAATTTTAATAAGTGAGATTTTAAAATTTGTGTTTGTAAAATCACAAAAACGTTTAATAAAACATGTTAAAAAATATTTTTTTATTAAATATTTGTTATGAGAAATCATAATTTTAGTTTAAATTTACCATTTTTCAAATAAGTACCCATAGCTTGCTTATATAAATCGCAAATTTTTTTTCCTATTTTAAATTAAGTGCATTTTAAATCGCAATGCCAAACACTTTAATTAAAAATGTAAATTATTCTTATGAAATCGCAATCTCAAACCATAAAAATAACTTTTTGACAAAAACTTCATTTTTAAGCTTTTACCAAAAGAGTTCTCTCTCTTCTCCTAAGCCGCTTCCAGGGTTTT
The DNA here is from genome assembly GCA_006937295.1 of Carpinus fangiana. Classification (NCBI taxonomy): domain Eukaryota; kingdom Viridiplantae; phylum Streptophyta; class Magnoliopsida; order Fagales; family Betulaceae; genus Carpinus; species Carpinus fangiana. The sequence continues at coordinate 32,531,399 of CM017327.1, read as the reverse complement.
GGAGGTAGGGTAAGTTTTCTTGAAGCATCGGGTGGAGAGTGAGAGGAAAGGTGGTGCTGTCTTTACGATGAATACTATGTGGAGGAGTCATGATGGAAGGAAATACTGCAGATGAGCTGACGAAGCAGTGGGGGAAACTCACGCTGCGAGAAGATGAGAATCCGAGCATTGTGATCAAGACACAGACTTTCTCTCCGTTAATGAAACGAGGACGATCATGCATGGTGGGGAAGTTATTGACAGAGAGAACCATAAACAAGGAGATTCTGAAAACTCCAATGATTCGTGCGTGGAAGCCAACTGTGAGTGTTTCTTTCAAGTTTTTGGGGCCAAATCTTTTCCTTATCAATTGTGAGAATTGGTGGGACAAAGACCGGATCCTGAAGGGCCGACCTTGGACTTTTAATGGAGACTTGTTTTCCTTAGTCGATTTTGATGGACTCACGCCGGTAGCAGATTTGGAGTTTGAAAAAGCGGCATTTTGGGTAAGAATGTATAAATTACCTTTTGCTTGTATGGGAAGAGAAGTGGGGCTTCAAGTAGGCTCAACAGTAGGGGAGGTGGAGGACATTGATGTACTGGATGATGGGGTGAGTATTTACGGGTTAAAATCCGTATAGATCTTTCCAAACCCCTGTCAAGATGGCAAATAATCGAGCTGCAAGAGAAAGAGTTGTGGGTGGCTTTCCAGTATGAAAAAATTCCCTGGTTTTGCTTTTAAGTGTGGTGTTGTCATGCACAACAGTCAAAAGTGCAGCGAGTATGGTGGCGGGAGAACGCAGAGAGTGAAGGAGACGGAAGAGTTCGGGCCTTGGCTTTGGGTTGTCTCGCCAAAGAGAAAATTTGGCCAAGGAAATGGTTGGCCGATGAGGGATTGCAGGTACCATGGCCAATCAACTAGGGACCCGATAGACAACCACTCTTGGAGGGGGTTTGACGGTGAAGGTGGCGGTGGATGAAGAAGAAAGGAGGTTAGGGCACATGGTGGAATGGCGGCGGAGACACAAGGAAAGGATGGTTTTTTCACGGCATGCAATGAATTCCCCAATATGGAAACGGATGATCGTGGGAGGAGTGATTTGGGGAGATCTGACTTTAATGCTAGCGAATTTGAAGACCAAAATATATCTTTAGACGAGGAGGAGATTATGGTGGGTGTGCAGCAAAATATAGCCGTTTCTGATTTGGGCTATGAAGTTGACGCAACTCCAACTATGAAAGGAAAGAATACAGAAGTAGGGGAGAGATATGTGGAGGAAATCTCGGGCAAAAACTTCCCTACCAAAAAGTTTGTGAACATTGAAAGTAGGCAAGATGTGGGAGATGTGGAGGCGAACATGGAGGCACTAAATTAGGAGAGAGATTCTCGAAAATATGGAAGCATCTATGTGGGCCAGTGGAGCCAAATCAAAGAAAAAATGGAATGGAATTTAATGGAAGGAAGCAAGGAAGGGATCTATCCAAACTTGAATGTCACTTTGCCAGTAATGGGGTGTAAAAAAGATGTCAGGCCAAAGAGGATTTACTCAAAGGCTAAACTGGGGGGGCTCTCAACCAAATTGTAGTGGTGGTGATGTCCACGTGCTCATTATGGGCCTACATGTAAAGTGGGAGAAAAGAGAAGAGGGTATGTAGATGGGCTGATGGGAACAAGCCCAGAAAACAGTAGCATGCACCCATACTTTGAAGTGGAAGAAAATATTAGAAGGAAAAGGGTCCGAGCTAAAGAAGATGACACCAGCCTTGCAAACAAGAATCAGGCGGCGACTGCGGTGCAGTCTTGCCAATCCCAATGAGTGTATTAAGCTGGAACTGTTGATAGCTTGGGAACCTTGGGACAGTTCGTGACCTTCACCAATTGGTAAAGGAAAAGAAGCCCGATTTAGTTTTCTTAATGGAAACTAAAATAAAAAATAAAAAATGTGATTTCATTTGAATAAAACTGGGATTTGATTATATGTTTGGTGTGGATATTGTGGGGCGTAGTGGGGGTTTACTTTTGTTGTGGAAAAGCGATTTCAATGTTATGATCCAAAATTATAGCCGCCGACACATTAATGCTGTGATCGCTAGTTGTGGAAATAATCCGGAGTGAAAATTTACCAGGTTTTATAGGCACCCAAACACTGCAAAAAGGAAAGAGTCGTGGGATTTGTTGCGGCATCTTAATACCTTACATCCAATTCCATGGTTGTGTATCGGAGATTTCAATGAAATTATAAATCTCTCGGAAAAAAGGGCACTATTATCCGCCTTAGGAGGCAAATGGAAGACTTTCAACGTGGCTTGGAGGATGCTAAATTACATGATCTCGGCTTTAAGGGCCCAAATTACACGTGGAATAATGGTCGTCAAGGGCGAGAATATACTATGGAATAATGGTCGTCAAGGGCAAGAATATACTGTGGAAAGGTTGGATCGGGTTGTAGCTAATTTGGAGTGGAGTGATACATGAAGGGATGTGGGTGTGGAAATTTTGGCTTGCTGCAGTTCGGATCATCTCCCATTGCTTCTAACCATGAATAAAAGTGGGGCTCGTGGTAAAAAGAATTGGAGGCCTTTCCATTTTGAAGTAAAATGGTCAAAAAAGGGGGACTTTAAAAAAAATTATTCATGAGGCATGGAATGAAAGAATGCCTAGTGGAAACCCGTGGNGGGAGGGGGGGGGGGGGGGGGGCTTTAAGAAGAAAATTCAAAGATGCCAAAAAGTCATTAAGCAATGGGTTAAGAAGTCAAAGCCACTGACAGAGAAACATATTGGTGAGAAAATGACGAAACTGGCAAAACTTCAAGAAGATGCGGATCCTGACAATGGGCATGAGGAAAAGGAGCTTAGAGAAGAAATTAATGTCATGCTAAAGCAAGAAGAGTTGAAATGGCGACAACGGGCCAAGGAAAATTGGTTGCGTGACGGTGACCGAAATACAAAATACTTTCACGCCTGCTCAAATCAAAGACATCGGAGAAATCGGGTTAATCATATAATCGACAGGATGGGCAGGAATTGTGAAACGGAGGACTCGGTGGAGCAAGCTTTTGTTGACTATTTTCAAGATATTTTTACATCTTCTATGCCCTATAACATTGACACCTGCACAAATGCCATAAAGTGTAGATTGACGGATTCTTTGAGATTGGTCTTATTAGCCCATATACAGAGGAAGAGGTGTACCGAGCTTTAATGCAAATGGCTCCTATCAAAGCCCCGAGACTGGATGGTTTCTCGGCTGATTTTTATCAACAACATTGGGGTACAGTTGGCCTAGAGGTATGTAAGGTTGCTTTACATTTTTTAAATGGCTCTAATTTGGATGACCATATTAATGTCACGCATATTGCTCCAATTTCAAAGAAAACAACCCTTAGTTGCATCTCTGATTTCAGGCCTATTAGCCGATGCAATGTGAGCTACAAAATTATTGCTAAGGTCCTGGCAAATCGGCTCAAACTGATCCTCCAACATTTCATTTCTGCTAACCAGAGTGCCTTCATACCAGGAAGACTTATTACTGACAATATTGTAACAGCCTACGAGACTTTACATTCCATGCATACCAGAATGTGGAGTAAGGTGAGCTATATGGGTATAAAGTTGGATATGAGTAAGGCCTACGACAGAGTGGAATAGAGTTTCTTGGAAGCAGTTATGTGTAAAATGGAATTTCCAGAGGTTTGGATTGCATTAATTATGGGATGTGTGAGATCGGTTTCTTATGCTATCCTTGTTAATGGGAAGCCGGTTGGAAATATCAAGCCATCAAGAAGGATTCGTTAGGGGGATCCTTTATCACCATACCTTTTTCTTTTGTGTGCGGAGGCTTTTAACGCTTTGACCTAAGTTGAGAATAAAGGGGTATTGACCGGGGTGCCTACTTAAAAAAAAGATCATATATTGAGCCACTTCTTTTTTTGCAGATGACAACTTGATTTTTTGTAAGGCGAATTTGGTTGAGTGGAAGAGATTGTGGAGGAGATTAACCAAGCTCTTAGAAAAATATGAAGCAGCTTCGGGGCAAAAATGGAACAAGGATAAGACCTCAATCTTTTTCAGCCGCAATACTAGTTTGGAAAAGAGGATGGAAATATCACAACTCTCGGGTCTACAAGCCACACAAAGCTACGATAAGTATCTAGGGCTTTCAACCCTTTTTGGAAAGTCACGGACACAGGCTTTTGCGGGCATTAAAGATAGAGTCTGGAATTGTCTTAACAATTGGAAGACAAAATTTTTGATGCAAGCAGAGAAGGAGATATTAATTAAAGCAATAACGCAGGCTATTCCCACCTATTGCATGAGCATGTTGTTGTTACCAAAAGCATTATGTAAGGAGATGCAAAGGATGATGCAACGTTTTTGGTGGGGCCATAAAGATAACACTTGTAGGATCCATTGGATGAGTTGGGAGAGAATGAGAATTTCAAAAGCTAAAGGCGGGTTGGGATTTTGTGACTTGGAAGTATTCAATAAAGCATTGCTCTCAAAGCAAATTTGGCGACTCTTGCAATCCCCGAACTCATTGGCGGCGAAAATTCTTAAAGCTAAATATTATCCTTCTAGTTCTATTTTGGAAGCATCCATGGTTAATCGTCCTTCCTACATGTGGAGAAGTTTCATGGCGGCCCAACCGGTTCTTCAAAATGGTCTTATTTGGAGAGTTGGCAATGGGAGTGATATTTCTATTTGGAGTGATAAGTGGGTTCCAAAACCAAGCACATATAGGATTCAATCGCCGAGGGTGTTACTTGATGCACATGCCCGTGTATCGGAACTCATTGATCAAGATATGAGGAAATGGAATGATGGCCTTATCTTTGAGATTTTTTTTGGAGGATGAAGCAAAGATAATTAGAAGTATACCCATTAGCCCACTTCCGTATGTGGATCGGATCATATGGAGTGGGATGAAAACTGGTATGTTTACTGTTTGTAGCGCATACTTCTTGGAATTTGAAAATATTGCAAAATTATGTGGGAGTATGTCTACATCTGATGAGGGGGTGATTTGGAAGGAATGCTGGAATTTGAAAATACCCAACGTGGTAAAGCTCTTCTTATGGAAAGCTCTGCACATCATATTACCAACTAGGGAAAATCTTGCTAAGAAATGAGTCATTAAGGACACATTATGCCCTATTTGTAGACTTGAGGATGAGACAGTGGTGCATATACTGTGGAGTTGCCCATCTTCCAAAGACGCGTGGGGTGGAGGTCCAAGAAGGATACAGAAAAGCAGTGGAGCAGTGGATTATTTTCCTGATCTTTTTGAAGCTATTTTGAGAAGATGTACCATAGAGGAGACGGAACTCTTTGCGGTCACGGCAAGGAGGATTTGGTTGAGAAGGAACTTTGTAATACATGGAGAAATTTTTTTCCATCCAACCCAATTATTAAGAGATGCCTATAACTCTCTAGAAGAATTTCAAAGAATCCATAGCAATGTCCAAGATGAAGAAACCACGGTTAGGGAGTTAACGGAAGTTTATTGGAAGCCCCCACCGAGTAATATGATAAAATTGAATTAGGATGCAGGGGTGAATGCAAAAGATGGACGTGTGGGATTGGGTCTTATAGTCAGAGACTCGCAAGGAAACTATCTTGCTACATGGAGTATGTCCCTGAAATGTCACACAGAAGCAGCCATGGCAGAAGCTCTTGCAGCTGTACGTGCCGTTATGCTTTGTAAGGAGATAGGCTATGTGAACATCATCTTCGAAGACGACGCCTTGCAAGTTATCAAAGCTATTGAAACAACTGGCCCGTGTCTTAGTAGCTATGGGCATATGATTGAATGTATTCATAGAGAGCTACGAAATTTGGAGAATGCTAGTTTTGTTCATGTATTGAGGGGAGCCAACATTGCGGCACATACGCTTGCAAAAATGGCTACCACCCATGTCACTTTGTCTACTTGGTTGGGGCATGTCCCACCAAGTGTAGGTGATATTGTAAGAAGGGAGCAATCTCTTTTTCGTGTGTGATCTTTTCCCGGATCTTCCTTTGAGATAATGAATATTCACAATATTCCTTAAAAAAAAAAAAAAGCTTTTTACCAAAAGTGCGTTTTGATCATTTTTAGGCTTTCTGAATTCTTAAAAACGCTTTTAATTTTTTTTATCAAAGTAGTACTTTTTTCTTTAAATGGATTTTTTGAGTGTTAAAAACACTTTTAGGCCTAAACACAATCTCAAACAGGCCCAAATCTTATTCCGGTTGTTAATCAAATTGGTACATTTTGCCTAACTCAGTTTTAATTTTTAATTTTGTCCACTGCAACTGTCTTAATTAATAAGGATATCTTTTTCATATTATTTAATTTATTTGATAGCACTAATGTTTGGATTAATGACAACTTAATTCTGATAAAGTGTTTGGGATTTATTTGTGTTATCACCCTATAATTCTTTTCTAATTAACCATGCATGCGATTTTTTTTTTTTTTTTTCACATTATTAAAAAATAAAAAAGGAAGAGGTTTTCTGCTAATTTTTTTTTTTTTTTTTTAAAAAACAAATACATACAAAAAGGAAGGGTTATATATACAGGATACTTCTCACTATTTATTATAGGGGTTTGCTAGGGGTTCTCTCGGTAGTTTTCTCCTGGCATTTTTCTAGTCTTACTAGAACATGATTTAAGAAAAAATAAAATTATAGTATCCTTTTTTTGCCAATAGAATAATTTTTATGAGTTAATATTTAGGTTCTAATGCTTTAAAACTTGTTTTTAGATTCAAAACTAAAACCTAAGGGTGTGGAAGGTTAACCCTTTAGGGATTGTATCACCCAAAATGGATTTGATCATCCTAAATTTAGTGTTAATGCCTAAATTTTGGTGCTAATGCCTCAAATTTGGTGCTAATGCCTCAAATTTGGTGCTAATGCCTAAAAAAACCGGTTGTGGAAGCCACTACAATTTTATTTTTTCTCCTGGCATTTTTCTAGTCTTACTAGAACATGATTTAAGAAAAAATAAAATTATAGTATCCTTTTTTTGCCAATAGAATAATTTTTATGAGTTAATATTTAGGTTCTAATGCTTTAAAACTTGTTTTTAGATTCAAAACTAAAACCTAAGGGTGTGGAAGGTTAACCCTTTAGGGATTGTATCACCCAAAATGGATTTGATCATCCTAAATTTAGTGTTAATGCCTAAATTTTGGTGCTAATGCCTCAAATTTGGTGCTAATGCCTCAAATTTGGTGCTAATGCCTAAAAAAACCGGTTGTGGAAGCCACTACAATTTTATTTTTTCTCCTGGCATTTTTCTAGTCTTACTAGAACATGATTTAAGAAAAAATAAAATTATAGTATCCTTTTTTTGCCAATAGAATAATTTTTATGAGTTAATATTTAGGTTCTAATGCTTTAAAACTTGTTTTTGGATTCAAAACTAAAACCTAAGGGTGTGGAAAGTTAACCCTTTAGGGATTGTATCACCCAAAATGGATTTGATCATCCTAAATTTAGTGCTAATGCCTAAATTTTGGTGCTAATGCCTCAAATTTGGTGCTAATGTCTAAAAAAACTGGTTGTGGAAGCCACTACAATTTTATTTTTTCTTAAATCATGTTTTACCTAAGTTTGGGAGAACACTAGGAGAACACTATGGGGAGAACCCTATCATTTTTCTTTATTATATGCATGTCAATATATTACAAGATAAATTAAATTAATTATGTTTCACATTTTAATTAATTATCTTCAAATTGGATGGGAGTAAATTCTTTTAATTGAGTATATTTCTCCGGAAATTTAAATTGATATATGTCTTTATTATATATAATTCTCATGAAAAATATTTTAAATTCATATACAAATTGTGTGCTCCAACAGTAAATGCTGGTTAATTTATAGGGAAAACTTCATTGAAGACCCCCGAATTTTTATCCATTTTGAAATTATCTCCTTAAACTTAAAAAACTCTTAATTTAGTCAATTGAACTTTCAATTGCTCTCAATTTAGACATCTTCGTCGATTTTATCTGTTAAAAAAAAAAAAAAAGACAAAAATATCCATGATTTTTATTTTTTTTTAAATAAACAAATATTTTGAAAGTTGAAATTTTATATAAAAGTCATGGGTATAAACGTTATGTAATGTTTAAAATCTGACGGATGGATCTAAATTGAGAGCAATTGAAACTTTATGGGATTATATTGAGAATTTTTTAAGTTTGTGAAATATTTTAAAACGAGTAAAAGTTCAAGGGTCTTCAGTGAAATTTTTCTTATTTTATATGTAAGATTTACACATGGTCAATCATTTGACATTTTTTTTAATATATATATATATATTAGAAGATATGAAATGATTTGTGAATTAAATTCAAAGAAAACATAATTATAAACAAGAAATGTGAATATGACATGGCGTGATGTGATAGGTGAAGGTTAATAATGAGCGGAGGATCCCCATCCACCCCATCAAACCCTTGCCTATAAATATTAAAAGCTCTCTTATCCTTCTTTCTCCATGTCTAAAGATTCCTTCTTCTTCTTCTTCTTCTCTCTTTCTCTCTCTCCAGAATACTCAGAAACAACTCCTGCAGAAATAAAGAAAAGAAGAGAGAGAAACAAAAAAGAGGCAAAGTTCTTCTTCATCATTGCTAGCTCCTCTTCCTTCTTCAATGGCTGCAGAATCCAACCCAGCAAGCTCCTCTCTCAACCTAAGAATTCTCGTCGAGAAAAATCCATCTGAGTCCCGCCTAAACGAACTCAACATAAAGTGCTGGCCCAAGTAAGCAATCCTCTCTCTCTCTCTCTCTCTCTCTCTATATATATATATATATATAAAGAATAATAAATAATAAATAATTTGTGGGTGTAAAAAATAGATGGGGTTGCTCACCGGGAAAGTTTCAGCTGAAGTTTGATGCGGAAGAAACATGCTATTTAGTGAAAGGAAAGGTGAAGGTATACCAGAAAGGGTCGCCGGAGTTTGTGGAGTTCGGCGCCGGAGACCTTGTGACCATCCCAAAGGGACTGAGTTGCACTTGGGATGTCTCTGTTGCTGTCGACAAATACTACAAATTCGAATCATCGTCATGATCATCATCACCATCTTCTTCTTCTTCTTTATAATTATTCTTTCCAAAAAATATTTCTTTTATTTTGGCAATATATATATTTAATATATTTCTCTAAAGCCTTTTTAGTGTGTTGTATTTAATATCTTTTTAGTCAAAGAAAGGGAACACAATTAGTCAATGCATGTCCCATTCAAACTAATTTATCTTTACGTGTTTAAGTGAAGTATTTATTGCTCTTTTGACTGGTCAACGCTTTATTTATTTATTTATTTTTAATTTTAATATCATATGCTTCTTCTGTAGGGAATGATATAGACAACTCATCCTGTTTTTTTTTTTTTTTTGTTTTTGCATGCGTAAAGACAATAATACCCCTGTCTGTCTGTCTGTTAAAAAAGCTTTTCCACTGCAAAACGCAACCGCTTTTTTTCTTTAACCATAAGAAAAATAGTAAAGTAGAGATTCGAACTAGTGACTATCGCTGGATAAAATTTGATTTACAGTCAATTAAGTTATTTTTTGAAACTTTTAACTTATGTATATATATATTAAAACGTGTTAAAATAAGAAAGTAGTTTTGAATATTTTATATTTTATTTATTATTCTTAATATTTAAAAAAATGAAAAACAAGAAGAAGATTGAGAAGACCTTAAAAAACAAAAAGATTTTATGTTTTTAATGTGGGTGTTGCTATAGGTTTCGTTAATTAGTTAGTGGTTGACTTGTTAATCATAATATTAAGTATGCATAGTCACATTAGTTTATAGGAGATTGCAGTAAAAACTGTAATATTCCAAGTATTTTTATATTTATATATTTATGAGTTTTGTTAGGAGTATTATAACTTCGTAACAAGTATCATTACAAACTGACATGGCATTTCATAATTTGTAAAATGATTAAACAAAAGAAATTTGGCTTTTCTATTTTACTCTTTTAATTATTCTACCAATTATAGACCAAAATGCCAATTTGTAATAGGGTGTACTCCGAGCTTCTTTTATTTTATTTTTATAATATGGATTGGAGGATCACAATCTTTTAATCTTTTTAGGTATGGACTTAATTAGGTCACCAACATGGTAACAAAACTATGGGTTCCCATGTTTTTTTACTCGAAGGTTTAGGACTTGTTGGGTCACCAACATGGTAACAAAACTATGGGTTCCCAAGTTTTTTTACTTGTAGGTTTAGGACTTGTTGGGTCACCAACATGGTCATAAGAAGTTGACCAAAAAAATATGATAATGTGACTAAATGTGACCATTCAATGTAACAAATGTAGGGTGTGTTTGGCAAAGGGCTTGAAAAAAGAAGTGGACCGAATAGATTTAATTGACATGAGAAAAAAAGTAAGAATGTTTTGTATAAAAAAGTAAAAAAATTTGTTTTATAGTAATTTTTTTATTTAATGATTGATGTTATGTAAAAAGTAAAAATGTTAAGGTTGATTTTGAGAGGAATTTTTTAGGTCTTTGGGTCTGGCTCGATTCACTCCTTTGCCAAACACACCTGTAGGGTCTGGATTGGTTGGGGAGAAGAAAAAAGAAACCTTAGAAATGTTGATGGGAAGGAATATACCATGTCCTTTCTTCTAGTGCTAGGGTTGCTAGATTTGGCAAGAGGTTTTGCAGCAGTCCTTTTTCTTTGTGTTTGTTACCGCTGAGGAGTGAGGGGGTTGGGGTCCTAGGCCCATTCTCTTTTGTCTGATTAGTTTGAAGTCTGTAAAATGTGGTTGGGAGGTGGGTACTCACTCATTGATGACGCTCCTTTCTTGTTTGTCTCTAGAAGAACTCTTATGGTTCATGTTTATGTGAATTGTGAGAACCACTTGATCTAGATTGAGCGGGATCTAGCGGACCATTCTGATTTTGCTCCGCTCGAGTTCGGCTCGAGTCAATATCTAGCAGATTATAAAATCTGTAGATATTAGTTAGATGATTTGGTGGACCAGAGTGTATTTTGATGCTGTTTAATGAATCTTGTGTCAATGATAAGTTGTTATCAGCAACAATACATTGGTACATTCTTACGCTATCTGTGACGACTTCTAACATTATTCGCGACGACAAAAGTCATCGTTGATAATGATATATCAGTAACAACACTAAAATAGTCACTAACTAATAGCATTTCTCAACGGAGCAACTGTAACAATTTATTAGCGACGACTTTAGCAACAAAAGTCAAATTTTTTGTACAACGTAGGTGTAGTCACAGTCGTTGAACCCCTTTATATTTGATTAAGGGCATCAAATAAAACTACATGAAAAGACATATATAGATTGGGGAATCGACCTTGGCACCCTTTGGTTTTGCTTTGCTTCATTCTGTGTACATACATGTCCATCATATTGTAAAGAAGATGCTGTTTGCTGGGTTCATAATCAGTGGGCGGCTTTGGTTCAATGGAGACGAAATGATTCCATTTTGAAATTCTAAGGCCAAGCAAAAGAACTTATAGACAATGCTAAATCTCATGCATTTCATTTTAAGCTGCTCAAATGTCAAACGCCACAGCACTCACATATTAATTTTTTTGTCAGCTTAAGTATTAGAATAATTGATGATTTAACGTGGTAGATATCTGGTCATGAGCTTGAATCATAATTCTATATTATCCATCATTTCAACTAAGACGTGTTGAACCTTACTCATTGAAGAAGAGTTTAAGCCCACACGCGAGAATGAGTGTTAAAATATTAAATTCATAATTTTCTCTCGATTTAAGCTTTTGAAATAACTGGCGGTTTAACGGGTAACATCCTCAAAGCCTCTTAGTAATAAAATATGTGTATTTTAGTCTCTGGATAACAAGTTTCCAATGCTAAAACCAGTGGCGGAGCCAGAAGATTGGACAATGGGGGGCATTTTTTTAATAAAAAAATAAAATTAATTAAATATTAAAAAAAGTTAAATATTAAAGATATATATATTTTTTTGAGCCATTATGCTTGGCATTTTTGTCTTTTGAGCCATTATGCTTGGCAGGCTATCCGTTGTTCCCTCTTATTTTTTTATTTTTTCCTTTTGTCTTGTTTCTTAATGAAACGGTGCGTATCAAATTGCTCATCTTCAACCTCTGAAAAGTGAAATGCTTCAACCTCTTTCTATGGCTAATGGCTCATAAAAAAATAAAAAATGAAACTTGAGGGTCAGGGTCAAGTATGAGGGTTAGGGGGCAAGGGGCATCATTCATGGCTGATAGGGGGCATTGATTTTTTTTTTTTTATACAAAGATAAAGAGAAGTTTTTAGAGTTGAATATGCCCCCCATCAACCCCCCTCCCTCCTTGGTCAAAAGCATATATCTAACAAAGGAGTTAAAGGTTCTATATCTTCCTGTTCTCCACCGCAAGAAGCAATTCTGCATATTTGACATTTTGCCAAATTATTTCAAAGCTGACCATTTCCCAATTCGAGTTTGAACTTAGTTTGCAATATTATTACAACATTGGTATAATTTTTGTTTTAAAGTATTAATTGAGTTATTAAATTTGTTATTATCTACCGTTTAAGTTTGGGATAGTTATTTAAGTTTCGATTTCGAAACTTAACTCTACAATGATGCAACGCACCAAACATGAGCTTGTATTTGGGCTTTATTGGACTTCTACTAGTTGCCTTTGTTTTTATTTATTTATTTGTTTTTCATATATGCTATACTATTATTTTGGACTTTATGTTTTTTTAGCGGCCGTTAACCCAAGTACTACTAGGGTTAGAGTTAGAGTTAGCCTTTATTCTATTTATGCTTAAGTTGTCATTGTATTTGACAACTTCTGATGAATAGTTTTATGGACATAGATTTGTCTTCATCTCTCCCCTAATTTTCCCTTTTTCCCTAGCTTCTTTCTTCGTTCCCTTGCTTCTTTTCTCCTTTCTCTCGGCTTCTCCCTCTTTTCCTAGTCTCTCTCTGAGCTTTCTTCTCAAGAGTTTTTGTCCTACATCAACTTTGGTATTAGAGACTAAGGTTTTGTTTGTGTCCCGCATTATACAGTTTATCCCAGTTCTCAATTCAAATAGTCAACATGTTATATGTCTTACACGGGACAGTATCAAAGTATTAATTAAAGATTAAATCATTTCTTATCTGCTTAAACTTTTAGAGATAAACAATTATTTAACCAAACCATGTTTGACATATAAGGTTGTCTAGTTTAACCAAACTTTTAGAGATAAACAATGATTTTTGTCTTTAATATAGTCTAGTTTAATCATAGCTATCGTCAATATTCTTGTACATACAACTATCAATCATAGAAAATGTCATCATCCAGAGAAGGGATTCGACTTACATGCTGTTATTTAATAACAGCATGTAAGTCGAATAACATTTCTGCTGTAGTAAAAGTAATGGTTAAGATTGAATCTGTCAAAATCTCTTTTTATTTTCTCTTTTATTAAAAACTTTTTAAAAAAAGTCAACTTAGAGATTTAATCTTAACTGTTGCTTTTACTACAACATATATGCGGTTATTTTATTAACAGCATATAAGCCAGATCCCGGAGAAGACACCTTTCTCAGTAACTTGCATTGGGTGGGTTTAGGAAGTACTGATTTTTGCTGATTATGAAGCCATCACTGAAATTCATTGAAACTTAAACATGCAAAAAGCTAGCCAGCCAAAATAGCTTTTACCAAGATTCTTCCCATTTGCAAAACGACATTTCTTTGTCTTCCAAAGGTCAGCTTCCACAGTATAATCATTCTTTGATTTTTGTTTGGATTAACAGTCAACAACATTCTAGTATCCATAAAGCAAAAGAGAAAGATTGATGCATGTAGACTGATATATAGGATTGAGTTGAACCAACCCATTTGTTAGGGCAGTGATTATTTTGAGTAAATTTATACCAAATTTAAACATGAACAAACATAAACCACCCCCCCCCACCAAAAAAAAAAAGAGCTTACGTTTAAAATTCGTCTAAATTCCCATAATTATATATTAAAAAAAGAAATCACTTAATGCAAAAAATATGTGGGATTGAAGTTACCACATGTTCATGCCAAAATTTTGCAAATTTTATTGAATTCATCATAAAGTCACAACCGTTGAAAGTATGAAACAAGGGGTGAAAGTACTCAACATCATATAATTCTTCTACTTTAACAAGTACCATCCAAACTGACGTTACATTTCTCAAAACTAGTCAGATTTGTTCATCACAAATATCACCAGAACATAAAAAGGGGGATCAAAGCTACAGTCACATAGCTGCCTTATTTTGCTGCATCAACTGCTTCTGTAGTTTTAAGTTCTCTCGGGCACTGTGAGGCATATGGCTTTAGCTGCACTCAAAGGGAGGGATGACATGAGTTGCTATTTACTAGCACTAAAAAGGGAAGCAAAGCAACATAGATGTTGGGATTTATTGATTAACAATAAAATGAAGCCCCACCAAGCTTTCATGTCAATTAGCATTCTGCACAAGGTTCACAACATCCAAATATATACAATTGATTTGTTTAAGTTCATAGAAAGAAGTACCTTGAAGTCTGGTTAAATCCGGGACTACATAATTTGGCAGCTTTTCCTGTACCACAAACATATCCACCTGCACAAATATTCTAAATACATTAGAAAGAAGCAAATGAAGTATGAACTTCAGTTAGTTAGATGCTGCAGTTCAAAATATGGGACTTAACCAGAAACAGCATAAGTTGAACCATGAACTCTTGATTGATAAGTACACACATACATGATATTAACTTCATTTATAAAGGCCCCACGCCACAACCCTTCCCCATTTTTCTCCCATGCAAAGGAAAAAACCCACTTGAAAGATGCTACCAAGAAAAGAATCGGTATCAGTTAGATAAGAGATGTTCAGAGGCCACAGAAACAACTTGATATTTCCTTCTTTATTGACAAGAAAAAGAAAATTTGGGAAGAAAGGCAGGAGGGGGAGTAGGAGGAGGGAGCCAGCTGATTTCTCTTTATACTTTTCTTGTAAGTAAAAAATATCACTAAAAGATTTTTTTTTCCTGATGTCTCTGTCACTCTTGATTGATAAGTACACACATACATTATGGAATTGAACCTCACCCTCCGCCCTATTCTTTTTTTCCTCTACTTGGGGGGAGGGGGGTTGTGAAGGGGGGGGGGGCTCTTCCATTGCTTGGTTCAGCTCAATTCGGCCCACTTTGTGGTATATCATGTCTCTTGAAAGAGGTGAATGAATAAATTTTGAGGTGTGGGAGCACCACCTTGAAAATCACACACAAAATGAGGAAGAGACAATGAGAGAAAGATAAGAAGCTAAATGTTGAAACAAGCAGAAAAATGTTCAATGGATAGATAAATCACCTAATAAAATGACTATATATGCAGGGGAAAATGGGCAAACCTTTGCGGGTATGGAATCTGGTGGGTTTGCAGTTCTTCCCTTTGTAGTAATCCCGTGGTGCCTGCTTTGAAGAGAGAATGTCAAGGGATGATGTCCGCTTTCTTCTAAATGCCCTTCCTAAGCCTTAGATCAACCCCAGTGCCATTTTCTTTCACCCTAAATGCAGGGAAACAAATCAAGCAATACAACAAATCAATGAACCTAAGCCCAACAGTTCAATACCCAAAGAAACTAACAGAACAAAAAGATTCATATTTCAGTTCAATTTCTTCCTTTACATTTACTATGAAAGCAAACAAATCAATACATAAAGCCAAAGCAATTAGATCCAACAAGAAGAACCTTTTCTCGAAATCCAATTGTAGATTAAATAAACTTTAGACCAAACGGTATTTTTTCTTCTTTTTATTTATTATTATTTTTTTTTTAAAAAAGAAGATACTTTTCTCGCTCCTCTGCTTCAGTTAGTTAAATTCTTCTTCCTCAGCTTGTCTAGTACATCTTCACCATGCTCGTGCAAAAGAGATTTTCTTAAGAGTTCCTTGGAAATTTGACAGAGAATAAATTATTCAAAAGGATAGATTGTTCATTACAGAGAAATGAGTTTGATGAGGGTAAGCATGGGTCTCTTGTGAGAGTGAAAGTGAGAAGCCTAAGAGCATTCCTAGTGAACTAGCTATTCATTAGCTAAAATTTGGCTAAAAACTCACATTTTCTAGTTTAGCTATCCACTTTTCAAGAACACCCCCACACAAATTTCTAAATCTCTCTACTCCATTTAAATTTACTTTCTTTACTCTCATGGTAGTTGAAAGGTTTATTCTTGTAGCACCAACAAATTCTCTTTAACAAACCGAAAACTCATATAACAAGTAATACTGCAGCAAACTCATTGCTTTTATTTAGTACTTCTCAAGCTGAAGAAATTTTTGTTTAGAATAATCAATGGACACTCTTGGCAGATGCTATCCCCATGTCAACTACACACCCCACTTTGATAAATACCAGTCATGTGAAAACTCTAGAGAATTCTTTTTAATCATGCAAGAGTCCAAAGTATCTCTCTGTTGGAGTTAGTGGTTTATATTAACACCAGTGGAAGGGCCAAGTAGACGGGAGCGTAATGAACGTCGTGATAGCGACGTTCACAGAGCAGGAGTCTACTGGCCTATAGGCGTATTTAAGTTTGTGGGGGGGACGATTAGATTGTGGGGGTGCGGGGGCGTAGCCCCTGCGGTACGGTACGGGGGTATAGGGGCATTTTTGTCCCTGTCCGTACGAATTCCGTATGGAATCCGTACAGTTCCGTACGGAGTCCGTACGGTTCCGTACGCCCATAGGGTTTAGGGTTTTATTCTTTCCCTATATATATCTCATTTATGTAAACCTATGATTATCATCAGAATAATAGCCGCCTTTCTGTAGACGTAGGCAAATTGTCGAACCACGTTAAATCTGTGTGTCTCTCTCTCTTGATCTCTCTCTTTTAGATCTCATATACTGTTCATCATTATTGTGCGCGGTTACAACACTCTCTCACACCCACCTTTCTTCTCCCTTCTCTCTTTCTCACATATTTTCTGAAAAAATTTTATCGGTGAACCGTGAAACTGTGAAATGAAAGACACGGTATTTTCTTTATCAACTGGGTGATAAGTTTTCTTTATCACAAAGGCAATTTGATTGACTTCTGCGTTAAAAAGATTATTTGGTGGGAAAAAAAAAAAAAAAGAATAAGAAAGAAGAAGAGCTTGCAGTTGCAGGACATAGCTTCATAAAAAGAGTTTGGCGAGTTTGCAGGACATAGCTTCTCCGGCAGGCACCATCTGAATTTCATAGCTTCCTCACATGATCAAAATATTCAAAACCCACCAGAAATCATCACCCAATTGAAAAAACCGATAGAAATTTTACAGTCCACGTGAGAAAGAGGAAAGGGAGAAGAAACGTGTGGAGGTACGAGAAAGAGTTAACGGCGGTTAAATTTCTGTCCATCAAACACATTCACCCTAAACCCACGCAGTCTNAAAGAAGAAGAGCTTGCAGTTGCAGGACATAGCTTCATAAAAAGAGTTTGGCGAGTTTGCAGGACATAGCTTCTCCGGCAGGCACCATCTGAATTTCATAGCTTCCTCACATGATCAAAATATTCAAAACCCACCAGAAATCATCACCCAATTGAAAAAACCGATAGAAATTTTACAGTCCACGTGAGAAAGAGGAAAGGGAGAAGAAATGTGTGGAGGTACGAGAAAGAGTTAACAGCGGTTAAATTTCTGTCCATCAAACACATTCACCCTAAACCCACGCAGTCTTCTCCTTCATGCTCAAAATGCACGCACAGCTCCTCTCTCTCTCTCTCTCTCTCGGTCGAGTTTCTCATCTTCTACTCTCGCCATCTCTCTTTGGGTTGGCATCTCAGGTACTCTCATCTCTCTCTCTCTCTCTTTTGAATCCTATGGAGCGTTTCATTCTCTAGAGAAAGAAAATTTTCAGATATGTGAATCATATGTAGTGCTTTTGGTGTGGTTTTGTTATTCTTTGGTTTGATTTCCTGAACCTCTTTCTCTGCATTTTTTTCTTTCATCTCGAAAGCTCTCCAAGACTTGGGGTCTTCTCACCGCCTTTCTCTGCAGTATTTGCTGATAAGGAGGTGGGTAACCAGCCCCATTCTCTGGTAGTTCCTGAATTGGTACCAGGCGGTGCAGTATAATCCTTCTCTGTATATCTTTCTCTCTCTGTGATTAAACCAGGGGTCTACTAGCCTTGTCAGAAATAGCCGGTACATGTTCGTGAAAATGTCTGACCAAACCTTTTTCACTTGTCTGATAAATCCAACACTTTTACCTTCAAGCAGATCTTATTTAGGTAAGGAAATGTAGGGTTTAGCTTACTGGGAAATAGGGGAAATAGAATATATGTGTTGATACAAGAAATAAAAATCTAGGGTTTCCTAACACTTTTCAGTAGTAGTCGTGATGCTTGACTAAAATGAAAGTTGGGTTCATTACTAGAATTATAGAATCAAGTGAGAATTTTAGTGCTATTCATGAATCAAGTGAGATGTTTGAGCTTTAATGGAAGCCGTCAGATGAATCACAGATGACGGGTTGGTTTTATTAATGTAGCACATGTATAAGTTCCTGAACCCTGTTAGCCAATGGTTTTTGTTTTGAAAAAGAAGATTCTAGAGATTCATTAATCAAATTCTAGTATTTTGGCCATCTCTTTAGATGCACTTGCCAGGAATATTTGCTGTTGTTAAAAAAATATATTGATACATAATACGATTCTGCTATTGCATTGTTAAGGGCAATTTCTCTTGGGCAAGACCCACCTGAGTGAAGAGTAGTTAATGCTCTCTGCGCAATTGGCTTTTGGGAGTATTCTACATTATTAAGATGGATTATTTGCTGAAGAATTCTCTAGAGTTTTCACATGACTGGTATTTATCAAAGTGGGGTGTGTAGTTGACATGGGGATAGCATCTGCCAAGAGAATCCATTGGTTATTCTAAGGGTTAAATACCTAATACCTCCTTAAGGTTTCACAACTTTATTTTTTCCCCCTTAGAATTTGATTTTTATCATAGGAGGTCCTTGTGGTTTTGATAAATGACCAAATTGGTCATTCTGTTAGTTGCCCGTTAGTTGACTTAACGGACTGACATGTGGATGAATAAAAATTTAAAACTTAGTACAAGTGGCCACGTCATCACTGATGACGTGGCCACCTAATTAAAATTTTTTTTTGTTTTTTTTTTTTTAAAAAGACAATTTGGGATGGCTACGGCCACCCCCTTGTGCCCAAGGGGGTGGCCGAAACCACCCCCACACCACCCCCAGTGGATACCGGGGGCGGCCGAGCCACCCCCGGTACCCACTGGGGTGGCCGTAGCCACCCCCTTGGGCACCAAGGGGTGGCTCGTGGGGGTGGTTTTGGCCACCCCCTTGGCTCCATGGGGGTGGCCGAGCCCAGCCATCGCAAATTGTCTTTTTTAAAAAAAAAATAAAAAATGAAAAATTTAATTAGGTGGCCACGTCATCAGTGATGACGTGGTCACTTGTGCCAAGTGTCAAATTTTCATTCGTCCACGTGTCAGTCTGTTAAGTCAACTAATGGTCAACTGACAAAAGGACCAATTTGGTCTTTTATCAAAACTACAGGGAGCTCTTGTGATAAAAATCAAGCCCTAAAGGGAAAAAAATAAAGTTGTGAAACCCCAAGGGGGTATTAGGTATTTAACCCTTATTCTAAACAAAAATTTCTTCAGCTTGAGAAGTACTAAATAAAAAGGAATGAGTTTGCTGCAGTATAACTTGTTATATGAGTTTTCAGTTTGTTAAAGAGAATTTTTTTGCACATTCTCATGTATGTACGTTGAAAACTACTTCAATAACCAAAACCTAAAATTTAAAGTGTGATTTTACATTTTCTTTTCCCTACTCACAGTCGCAGACAAAAAATCCAACCCAACATAATTACTTAATTAGACCAAAAATATAATCAGACAAGGCACAAACGATTTACCTAAGGCCGATGGGTGAGAGAATCAGCTTGATTCGGTACTTCAACAAAAACCCTAACAAGAAGCAGAACTGAAATCAGTACTTCAAGTCTTCAAGAAAAAAATCCAACCCATCAGACCAAAAATATAATCATACTTCAGCAAAAACCTAACAAAAAATCCTTAACAAGAATCCTTAACAAAAATTCATTAACAGCAAAAAATCCTAACAAAATCAGTACTTCAACAAAATTTCAAATACCATAACAAGAAGCAGAGTGGAGCAGCGACAGTGAGAGAGGAGTGGCGACAGAGAGAGGAGCGGCGACAGAGAGAGATTTCCGAGGCGAGAGAAAGAGGAGCGGCGACGGTGATCGGCCTCGGCGGAGCGGCAACCTGAGAGAGAGAGAGAGAGAGAGAGACTCAGAGAGTGAGAGTCGAGAGGCGGCTGCTGGCACGAAGGAAACCCGCGCGGGGCGGGGCGGTTTGGGGCGGTTCGGGTCTACGGGTTGGGCGGGTTTTTGCCCATCCCTGATGCAAGTGGGACGAGATTGAGTGTAAGTTTTGTTTAATTTTTCTTCTTTCACAGAACAAATTCCAAGATCAAGTAATTGTGCCCACGAATGTCGGATCCTTCTCCCGGATCCTTGGCTTCAAAATACGAGGACTCATTAAGGTTTATCGTTTTGCCACGACACATGCGTGTGTTAGGGCGGGCAGCCAGGAGACTAGCGTAGTAGGCTAGTAGCGTGTGGTAGGTCGGGCAGTCGCGTGTTTGCCCATTATACGAGGTCCTACTCACGTGCACATCCCACGTGTGCCTGAACAGTTTCCTAGTAGAACACAAATCCAGATTGATGCACTAATTTCCTCTCCCTCTCTCTCTCTCTCTCTCTCTCTCTCTTTTCTTTTTTTTGCTATAGCAGTAGTACTGATGTACTGACGTAACGGGAAAGGCAGCAAGATATATTATTATTACTACATTGTGGAATGGCTACTTCCAATTCTTTCTTTGCTTCAATTAATGGTGTATTATTGGAAGCAAATGAATATAAAATTATAATGTAAATCAAACTATCCATGGTTTCATGAAAAAATTTGAGCAAGAAGAAGAAAGCTTTAGGAGGGTTGACTTCCAATCGGCTGCAGTAGAAACTTCTTGCTCGAACGATATTCAATCCTCTCTTGATAGTTATTTGAGCGAGATGTTATTAGAGTAAACAGAAATTTTACTCAATGTTCACTCGATTTGGGCTAGTGTGAGAATGCAATAAATCATGAGATTT
Organism: Carpinus fangiana; assembly: GCA_006937295.1. Taxonomy (NCBI): domain Eukaryota; kingdom Viridiplantae; phylum Streptophyta; class Magnoliopsida; order Fagales; family Betulaceae; genus Carpinus; species Carpinus fangiana. The sequence continues at coordinate 32,510,222 of CM017327.1, read as the reverse complement.
TTTTTAGAGTATTCTAAACCCACCCTTTGTTGTTAATTTTACATAATCTATTGAAAACTAAGAATGAGGCGAGCTGGTGTCAATCATTTGGTGAATAGGGAAACTTTAGGTCCAAGTCTATCTATACAAATGACTTTATGGCAATGTTACAAGAGCTTGGCAAATGAAATGAAGGTCCACGATATATTGATCTCGATTCTCCCATAGCACTCCGCCGGCTTACAATAATTTTTTTAATTTTCCCTATTTATTTTAAGTACTTCAATGTACAATTATTAATTACAAACTTAATTAAAAGGTATGCGTCTTTTTAACGAGTGCGCACTAGGCCACCTACCTTGTAATCCGTTGCCTAGACCCAGATTAACGTTTAACTACGTTTGTTTTAGGTTCATGTGTAATTGGAATGAAAATGAGCTCCCTCAGGAGAATGTTTATAAAAAATACAAATATGTAAGAAAGTTATCAGTTCAATAAACTATGTTGTGAGTACATACAGTTAAAAGAAGTTGAGGGGACCAAGTACGTATATCAGAAATAATNGGAAAGGGACACAACTCCAAACCTGACGCGTCCAGACACTCATCCCAGGAAAGTAACCGTGGCTCTGATACCATTTGTTGGGAGATTAAAGCGATATGGAGTTTTTACCAAGAGCACATTAATATACATAATTGAACACAACTCTAGCCCAAAAGCCTAAGCTAATGGGCTAAGGTCCACTTAGGTATATTAAGCACTCTCTTCTTTTATATTTTTTCGATGTGGGACACAACACTCACAAGTGCACTCACAACATGGCCTATATTGTACATGTTGCTTGGGCTGATTTAACAGCATGAAGGGCTACTGAAAATAACATCAGAGGGTGCCTTTTGGAAGGCTTCGATCTAGCTAGAATTGTCTGGTTTCAAGAAGGGGACGATCGAAAGGGAAATAGTGGGATTCCCTTTCCCTCCGGTCATCATTTTTTTTCCTCCCAACATCATTGGTTCCCTTAATCCATCCACAGTTCCCTAGATAACCAAACATACGTTGGAAGGAAGGTGTTGGGATTAATTCAGTTCCCTAATTTTGCTCTTACGCAACCATGCAGCCGAAAGTAAAGAACATCTCAAGACTTCGATCCACTATAGGAAGGTGTTGGGATTAATTCTGTCACTGTCCCCGGAAAGAAGAAGAAAATTAAATAGAATTCACGTAGTTTATAACTTTATTGTAGAAAAAAAAAATTAAGTATATACGTTTATTGTGAAGATTTGAGCAAGTAAAATTTGCTACTTATAAAGCAAATCCTTGTCCTTTGAAATTGAGAGCAACTGCATGAGAGGTAAGAGGATAAAATCAATACCAATTAACTTAGTGGCGTTTGAAGAAAATTGGGTAAGGGGAGAAATGGCAAAAAAAAAAAACTTGTCTCAATTAATTGCTTGAATGAATTGAAGTACTTTTATGAGTCCTGCTTATAAATTAACAATGGTGGTATATGATGTAGACCAAGAGAAGTAGTTATATACAACTAAGGGTTTGTTTCGAAATGCGTTTGAAAGGTTTAAAAGTGTGTTTAACACTTAAAAAGTCCGTTTGAAGAAAAAGTATATATTTGGTAAAAAAATTTGAAAGCACTTTTAAGTATCAAAGTAGTTCAAAAATGGCCAAATTAAAACATACTTTTGGCAAAAGCTTAAAAATGAAACTTTTGTAAAAAAACATTTTTTTGCGTTTAAAACTCGATTTCTCAAACATAGTCCTAAACATGCTCTTAGAGCTTGTTTGAGATTGTTTTTGTGAAATCGAGGTTTTAAGTTAAAAAATATTTTCTAGAAAAAGCTTCATTTTAGGCTTTTGCCAAAAGTACGTTTTGGCCATTTTTGGATCTTCAAAAGCACTTTTTTTTTTTTTAATACCAAAATGATACTTTTTTTTTTCTGCAAACAAACTTTTTGAATATTAAAACATACTTTTAGAACCCCTAAACGCACATTCAAACAAGTCCTAAGGGGGAATTTGTTAAACAACACAAACTAACAAACACCCTCATACACTGTTCACTTAAATAATAATAATAATAATAATTGGTATAGAAAAATTAAAAAGTGGTATTGAAATGTTTTGTTTAAAATGTTTTTATGTTAACTTTTTTGAGGAACGAAGTAAATAGTGCTTGAAGTGGTACCGTTGTTTGCCAAACAACCCAGAAGAAAAAAGAAAGAATAGTATTCATAAAAGTTGTATTCATACAATAACTGAATCTAGTTGTATATATAAACATATATTTATTTGAAGTTGAAAAGGAAAGGCGAAGATCGTGTTTGACCCTTCAGTACTGCAAATATTCTTCCACAAAGTGTAGATTTTCCTTGGGATACAATGTGAACACGTACGCAGATTCCAATAACCATTTTGGTTGTCTTCACGGCACAATAATTTAAGGGCTAACTTTTTACTGCACTGTGTCGTGACTGGGACAACTACTATAGCGAACTGGAAGTCACCCAAACAAACGCGACCCAATAATGATAAACAAACAAATGGAGTAGTACTGTATTATGCTGAGATGTTTGAGAAACCTAATTTTAATTTGGGATAAGTAAGAATTTATTGAAAATATTAATAAAAACCAAAAAATCTACAAACAATTTACTACAAAAAATTCAAGATTTTGTGACGTGTCTAGGGTACCCTAGTTTCCAAAACGTCACCTAATGGTGATGTTTCAAAGAGTAAAGTGTCGCTAAAAAAAATTTAGAGACATGTGATCAGTGACACGCCACTAATTGGTTGTCATCGGGTTAGATCCAAAGTAAATTCTCCTGTTTTTTGAGCTAATTGGGTGTTAGGGTTTTTTATGATATAATCTTTTAGTTTTGCTTGCCCATATTTGCTTCCTTGTATGTACGTATACTTGCTTGTGTAGGGCCTCTTTGGCTTTTAGGGCGTCTTGTTTTTGAGAGATTGCTTGTGGATCCTTTTCCCAAAGAAAAAGTGAAAAAAAAAGGAACCATCTATCTCCTTTGAGCTTCAACTGCCTTAATTTGATGAGGTAGGCCCTAATCAAATAGACCAAATATATAAACCAAATATAATTCTATTGGATGAGACTAACCGGTAAGAAAATTTGAAAGGCATTAATTAACATTTCCAAGTCTTAGCAAAGGCAATGCTTAATTTGGTCCAACAACTTATCATATTTGATATCTTATTTTTACCATGACTTCGAGTTAGTCATTATAAAATTAACGAGGAACTTTTTTATCATAACTTTTTCGGATTTTCATCCACAGGTAATTGCCAAGAAATTTCTGCTCAACCTCAAGGAATCTATTTCATAAAACTTAGGAAGGAAGTATAGTATAAGAAATGACTTATTATAAGTTATTACCTTTCCAAGATGAATAAAATTAAGAGGATTTATTTAACCAAATTTCTTATTATTTTTAGTGATATACAGGTTGCAGTTTATTAAAAAAGGAATTTAACAGGAAGTTACTAAAGAAATGACTTTTCAGTCATTGCTTGGGTTGTAAAATATTCCAACTTTCAACCCATTGGCTTGACTCATCGATCTTTCTCACCTTGCTTGACTGACCTTCCGCGATCCCTAACGAGGAGGATATCTTTATTAGGGTTAATACGAAATTCTCTCTCATTCGCTCTTAGCTCCTACTTTCATATTTCCTCGATTATAACCAAGTCTTCTAATTAAGTCAGCCCTATCATTTTAATATTAAGAAAAAACTTCACTTACTCCATTTGAATAATCAGCATTTTTCTAATCACAAGCTTGAACTTTTAATTCTTAAAATATTGATAAAAGTGTTGATTAAATTATTAAATTTACTTCTTTCTAGTTTTTGAGTACTCCATTATTTATCCTATATTTTAATTAAATATTTCATAAGCTTTTGAACAAGTAGTATTAAGAAAGAAAGGCTAATACTTTCGGGGAGGGGAAGTTTCCCTAATATTTAAGATATTTCATTCGGCAATCGTTCCTTCCTTCTCACGCATACACTTCTATTTAAACCAAGCAAACTTTCCCTCTCGATCACTACCATCGTCCCTCCAAGTCTCTCTCTCTCTCTCTCTCTCTTTCTCTAAGTCATGGAGTTAACTTCTTCTATGGACTGGAGCTGGTATCTGTTTGCACTCCCAGCTGTTGTGGAAAGCCAAAACTTGTTGTGTTTGGTTTTCTTTTCTATCCTCATGGTCCTTTTCTCAGTTGCCTTTCTAGCCTGGGCTTTCTCCACTGGAGGGTTTGCCTGGAAAGATGGCAGGAACCAAATGGGCCAGGTCCCGATTCCTGGACCTAGAGGCCTGCCTCTCTTCGGCAGTTTATTCACCTTGAGCCACGGCTTGGCTCATCGCACTCTTGCTCGCATGGCTTCCTCTAGCCGCGCCACCCAGCTCATGGCTTTCAGCTTGGGCTCAACCCCTGTCGTCATCTCCTCTGATCCCATAATTGCTCGTGAAATCTTGACCTCTCCTCATTTCGCCAACCGTCCGATTAAGCAATCCGCTAAGACCCTGATGTTCTCCAGAGCCATTGGGTTCGCACCAAATGGAACGTACTGGCGGCTCCTAAGAAGGATTGCATCAGCTCACCTATTTGCGTCGAAGCGCATTGCTGCTCACGAAGCCGGCCGCCAGCTAGACTGCGCCGCCATGTTGCATGCCATCGCCAATGAGCAATCACTTCATGGCACCGTTTCCTTACGAAAGCACCTTCAAGCTGCGGCGCTTAACAACATTATGGGGACCGTATTTGGAAAAAGATACAACCTCACGTGCAAAAATGATGAAGCTACAGAATTGCATGAGATTGTTAGAGAAGGGTTTGAGGTCTTAGGTGCTTTCAACTGGTCTGATTATCTCCCATGGCTCAGCTACTTTTACGACCCTTTTCATATCAACGAGCGCTGCTCAGGCCTAGTGCCTCGTGTCAGAAAGCTTGTAAAGAAAATAATAGATGAGCACCGGCATGTTGACTCCAGCCGGCTCTCTGACAATTCAGATTTTGTTCATGTTCTACTCTCTTTGGAAGGGGATGAGAAACTTGAAGAAGATGACATGGTGGCCGTTTTGTGGGTTTGTATTAAAATCAAGATAAATATTTAGTGTCAATATTATGCCTATATATATATTTATTTATTGATTTATGTGGTCTCCATATAAGTCATTGGTCGACCTCACAAATTTAATAATTGATCTATTACGTTCATAAAATAATATGAACAAATTATTAACACCAATCATTTTTTTTTTAAAAAAATCAATTAGAACTATTCTCTTTGTTGGTTTTCTCTAATCAAACAATTTGATAAGCTTGTTATTCTTTATTTTTATTTTTTTATGTCCTTTGTGCAGGAAATGGTATTTCGTGGTACCGATACAACTGCACTATTAACTGAGTGGGTCATGGCGGAGCTGGTTGTGAACTATGATGCGCAAAACAAGCTTCACCATGAGCTTGACTTTCTTGTGGGAAACAAAAACGTCACAGATGCTGATGTGGCTAAATTGACCTACCTTCAAGCTGTGATAAAGGAGACCCTACGTCTCCACCCACCTGGGCCCCTCCTCTCATGGGCCCGGATATCCACGTCGGACGTCCACTTCAGCAACGGCATGGTGGTGCCCGTCAACACTACCGCCATGGTTAACATGTGGTCAATTACCCATGACCCGAAAGTGTGGGAGGACCCTTTGGTGTTCAAGCCAGAGAGGTTCTTGAAGAGTCAAGGGGGTGCTGACGTGGACCCCAGGGGAGGGGACCTCAGGCTCGCACCCTTTGGGGCTGGTCGTAGGGTGTGTCCTGGCAAGAACCTAGGGCTCGTCACTGTAAGCCTTTGGGTGGCTAAGTTGGTGCACCAATTCAAATGGGTTCAAGACAAGGCTAACCCAGTTGACCTAACTCATGAGATCCTGAAGTTGTCTTGTGAGATGAAGAACCCTCTCCTTGCTGTGGCTGTTCCAAGGAATGGTGTTCCAGTTATTTACGGTTAGGGTTTGCTGCCACCTAACTGTATTTTGAGAAGAAAAAAAAATGGGTACATGAAGAATAAAACTGATGGACGACGGTAGCTAGATACTATATATATATGGCTACAGTTTAGTTGGTTGGTGTGACAGCTAGCAGAATGTTTCAGATAATGTCCTCTATATGCAATCAAGATACTAAATAAATTGGTGTGAAAAGTTTGTGTTTTTTTAAAGTTGATGCTATTGTTTGTGAGATATATAGTAATAGATTTTGTCGTCTATTTTGAAAAGTGTGTATATGTTTGTTAATTAGAACCATGTTAATTAACGTAGAGAAAAACTATATATATATACTAGCTAGTATATATATATATATATATGCATGTATGTATAACCCCCAACCCAAAAGAAAAGAATAAACAAAAAGCTGCTATTATTTATATAATCTATATATATATCTAAGTGCATGTGTGTATGTATATATATATGGTAACTTTGACTTTTTCTGCACAATTACGTATATAATGCAAAAACTTTGGGCAACATCATGACCTCTCAAGATTATCGAAGAAACAAAATCCTACCAGCACGCAAGTGCATGTGCAAACCAAGACTCATAGACAGATTATCAATTGAGATATATAGATCTATATATATATTATGGTTAATTAACTTGCCGATCGACAAATATGAATTATGAGTACCTCCTCGTTAAATGGAAAGCGATCAGTAGGAAGTGGTGATAGATAGCAGGAGAGGTAATTTGTAATCGATCTTTGCATATACTGACTACAGATTATTGGAGGTAATATAATATAGATGTTTAATTCGATTGTCCCGTATATACGTAAAGCTCATGGAAAGGAAAAGAAGGAGAGTCTTCGTGTCACCCTCTTCTTCGATCTCCCATTTGGACGGACAGATTTGTGTACCCCGAAAACACTATTCATGGACTTGCTCACTCTAGATACTGGGAGAAATTCAGTCTCCAATCTTATTTGTGACATGTTAAATTACAGATTATCCCAAAAGTTTAAGCTGATAGGAAGAGGAAAATATAATCACTTAATCATTAGTTTAACACTCCCCCTCACGTGTGGACAGCGGCGGAGCCAGAGATTTAATATTAAGAGAGCCACCAATTTTTATTTTTTATTTTTTTGCATCTTACAAAATTTTCTCTAACATAAAAATTTGGTAATTTACACAATATATGCATCACAAAAAAATTTATAAAAATTCATAAATTTGTGCTCAAATTGATATATTATAAATGTAATATGTCGGCACTACATCAAAAAGACATAAATAAAAATAAAAATAAAAAGTGTTTAGAACTGCACTTTACAGTCTTTTAGAAGTACAAAATCATTAAGTATCGAATCTAAATCAAAGCTCTCTGCAATTTTCCTTTCAATGTAGAGAACTAAGTTATTTGCAAGAAAATCATCCTCTATTTTGTTGCGTAGTCGTGTTTTAACAATTTTTATTGTTGAAAATGCTTGTTTAATAGTTGCTGTAGACACTGAAAGAGTTAAAATAAAATGAATCAATCTATCAATAAGATAGTATGTTTTTAATTTTTCTGTCTTTGATTAACTATTTTTGCAGCCCATTTATTGGCTTTCGCCCGAGGTACAAAGGAATATGACATTTTTTGCCCATTTTTTATTATTTTGTAGTTTATTTTTACCGTATTTTCGTTTTGGGTTTAGTGTCGGGAGTTGGCTTTTGATTTCCTGTAACCGATGGTGCTATGACTTATCATTATCTCATTTGAGTCAAATTTATCATGGAGGTCTCTCAGAGTTAATTGGGTCCACCATTGCAGTAGCTTCTCCTGCCCCAAGCTCAAGTCATGTGCTTTGTTCTGGTCAGCACGCCTTTATATCTTGCAAGAACAAAGCACAAACAGTTTTCTCTCTACTTCTGCAGCTCTGCTGATAGCTCTCTCTTCCACCAGTCTTCCCTTCTTCACAAATCCTTCATTTTCTTAGCTTTCCAAAACAAAGAACATGGCTGCAGAATTGGTGGGTGGAGCTTTTCTCTTTGCATTCCTCCAGGTGTTGTTCGATCGACAGGATGGATCCTGTCTTCACGTGAAGGATGTGTCAAGATCCCCCTAGTCCATATAAACTTCTTGGGGGAGCCGTGGCTCCTCCTGTCCATACAAAATTTTTGAAGGCCTCATAATTTTATTTTATTTTATTTTTTTTAACTTCTTGGCTCCCCCTGGTCCACATGTGGCTCTGGGCTCAAACTCCCTTTTAATAAGTGAAACCCAACACGTGAAATATTTAATTTAAATGAGGGTGAATTAACGGAGTCAAGGTTCGATCCCATGGTCTTTGGCTCTGATACCATGTTCAATTACTAGTTATCCCAAAAGTTTAAGCTGATAGAAAGAGGTAAATTTAATTAATTAATCATTAATTTAACATGACCAAATTGATGGTTACTACTACCTTACTTCTATGGAATTTGATGCTAAACAGAATTAAGATTGCTTAACAACATATATATGATAGTAAATATAAACTAAGAATTGAAGATTGCAAGTGATTCAAAAAGAGAGAAAATAAGATTAGACTTGACAAAGGGTAATAGATAAATAAGGGTGCGTTTGTCATTGTGATTTCATAGATAAAAAGTGCAACTTTAAACCAAATCACAGAAAATTTATTGTTTGGCATTGTGTTTTTAAAAAATTGCGATTCGCAGAAAAATTGTGTTTTTTTTTTTTTTTTAAGCAAATAGGGGAACGGGGTTACATGAAAAACACAAAAGGGGAGGGCGCCCCAACAACAAAAACCAAATGATAAAATGCAGTACAAGAATAGTAACAAGATCTGGATTCGGTCCAAAAGGACCAAACAGCAGGAAATGGTGATTGCCCATGATCCCAGAAGAACCATAGACAGGCCGGGCCTATTCCAGGGCCGCACAAAGCGGTACAAATGCAAAGAAACTCTGTGAAGAGCTCATTGCGGTAAAAACAACAATCATGGTTAAATGGTTGTTGCGGGGAAGGCACTGCAGAGAACCAAATAGGAGCCGCTGAAGGACGACCACCAGTAACAATCTCCTCCTCAAGATCAGACCACATCATGGCAGGGAGATACAAACCCACAAAAAGCAAGAAAAACAACAAAATAAAACGAAAATTACAGAAAAACAAAACATAAATACAACAAGACACAAAGAAATAGCTACTGTAGAGGAGAAGGGTGGCGGAGCCACTGTCTGGAGAAGCCACGCGCCGCTGAGGGGCGTAAACGCGCCGGGGCATAGAGGGCACTTGCGGGCAAGTGAGATCCACGCGTAGGCGCATGATGGCCATGCGCCGGCGCGTGGTGACCAGATGGCGACTTGGAGACGAACGGCGGGAGGCGGGGAGGCCCGGGAGCACGGTGGTGGGGCGCGTTTTAGGACGGAACTGACAGGGGCTCATAGATCGGGCCTGCAAAGAACCAGATCTATGGGCCACTTCAGAACCGAAAAACGGCTGGAGATAAGGGCGATGGGCGGCGTGACGGCAGTGGGCAATGGGCCAGGGGCGGAGAACAGCCGGAATACGTGTGATATGGAGGAAACAAAAACAGCAACAATGGAGGGAAACAAAAGCGACGGGAAAAACATGAAGAAGAAGAACAAAGGGGAAAGGGAGGAGGAAAAGACAAGAGTCCATTCTTCCTCCCTTGGAAAACCACCGGAGGTGGTGGAAAAACCTCACAATAGGAGGTGGCTAGCCCTTACTCTTTTAGAGAGAAGGTGGAGAGTCTCTCTCTAGAAACTAGATAGAAGACTAATCTGTATTCGAAAAATTGTGTTTTCAAATCATGGATAATGAGGTGCTTTTCTAAAAGGCGCAATTTTAAAGGCAAAACTGCGATTTTAAAGGCCAAACTCCGATTTTGCCAAACGTTTTATCTACGTTTTTAAAAATCACGTTTTCAAATAACACATTTTAACAGGCCTGAATAGCTTAAGCAAATAGACTTTTTGTGAAAAAAAAAAAAAAAGATTAAAAAAGTCTAATTATTATATATATATAAGATCAAATTGGGAATGAAAATAAAGATTCTGCCAAGAATCTAGCTCGTAAAATCTGAAAATAAGATATCTACTAAAAAAAGAAAAGAAGTATTTTCTAGAATTGCAAAAAATAACTTAAATAGTAATTCAAATGGGAAAATTGTGGATTTTGGGCCAAAAAGAGCTTTTCGAATTGGTATCTTATGTACAATTCAGATAGTACTTGTAGTTGTAGTCAAAAGTTATACACGATATTTCTCACATTATGTTTGATATTTGGTTGTGCTGATTCTTATTATTTTTGTGCTGATTTCTTTGTCAAGAAATTCAAATATCATTAATTCAATATCTGACGACTCCGCATCCGCTGATACTATCGCATCAAATTTTTTTGCTTTTCGAGAATCATTCTCTTGATACCTCGATCTATTGTTTGTAACATGATTGTTTTTTGGATTAGAGCGAAGCTTAATCCCTCTCTTGTCGGCTAATAGTCGGTTGATGATCATTAATGCTTGGGTCTTAATTTCTTGTACTCCTAGCTGTTAATTTGATGCCCTCCCTTCTCTTGATTAGCGGTTGGTCAAGACTTCTTGTGTTGTTGGCTATAGTATCGGGTATACGTACACTTGTATTCTTGTAAATTTTTCTTTGTTTATCTAATTCATACTTGCTTAGTTGCGCGCTTACGCATAAATAATAATGATAATAATAAAGGAGAATTTATTAAGTTGCCAACACCAAGACTACAACTTGTAAGTCCTTTTATACCCCTATCACAAAGTGCTACATTCATTCATTCAACTATATGGTCACGGTTCAAATACACAAATTAAACCTACTGACCTCTCTCTCTCTCTAGATCTGCACCCCTCACCCAGAAAAGAAGAGAGAAAATACAAGCTAAAAAATTGCACGTATAAACGAATTAGCGGACATTAATTTTGCTTTCTTATTCATGAACATGACGGCATATCTGGTGGTGGGGGCAGCATTTTTGCGTCTGAGTGATCCCCATTCTTGACAATGAATGTCGTATCCATACCCCAACTCAGGTGACGTTCTAAGTGGCAATGCATGAACCACACCCCTACACGTGCAGTAAAATGAAACCCATATTTGTTAGAAATAGCCAATAATAATAAATAAATAAATAAATAATGTGCTAGCAATTTACCTGGGTTGTTTGCTTTGAATCTTATGGTAGCCCAGCCGTTCTTAGGGATAGCAATAGTATTCTGAAGAGGAGGGTCAACAAGATTATATCCCAAAGGGTCCTTGTCTTTGTCAAAATTCCCAAATCCCCAACCAACCACGTAAAAACTATACCCATGTATGTGCATGGGATGATCTGTCCCTGCAGCCAAGTTTGTTCCTTGCAAAACGATCTCCACCGTTGAGTTATATTTAAGTACTTTCACTTCCGTCCCTTTTTTTGGCGTCAGTAGATACTGTGGGAGAACATCTGCTGTAAAATTAAACTTCAAAGGCGGCACGTTCGGAAATTTGTCCCCATACACGCCATTGATTTGATAATAATATGCGCTTAATATGTCGATGGATGGCAACTGAAAGCTTATGTTGTTCAAGCTTGCAGCGAGCCGCGATCCATTAGGGCCCGCACATGATTCGCCATTTGCGCATGGAAATGTGTTTACAGAAGCGGTAAACATTAGCGGCGTGCTTATGTTTAAAGGCACGTGAACCGGATGATCATCATCGGCTAAACTCCTAAGGCTTCCCGTGAAGTTAGCAGACGCATTTGTGTCGTTGAATGAAGGAAGATCAGGCAAGAGAGGTGTTGAAGATGAATTACGACTGTCGTCGTATCCGTTGTAGTGTAAAACGGCAGTGGTGGTGGTATTGTCGTATTCCACACCTAGTGCGCTGGAATAGACTTTAGCAGCCATGTAATAGTCGGCCAGCGGCTGGTTTGCTTCTAACAGAACATCAAACGTTTGACCAGGTGATATTGCAATGTAGTCTGTCTTCAGTGGCTTGGTGTAGCTAGCGTCTGTTCCCACGACCGTCAGTTTATGTTTTGTGATGCCAAAGAAGAGCATATCCTGAAGAGCAGCGTTGATTATGCGGAGCAGATACGTCTTTCCATGGTCCACCGTGAATTTGAAAGTTTCTACAGGAGCAATCAAGTGGGGTAATCAAAAGCTACATATACCTAAATACCTAAATAGTCCACCATGCAAAAAGGTCTATTATCATCACATTTATCCCCCTCAAAAAAATAAAATAAAATCATCACATTTATCATTTGAAAAATAAATGATTAAGGGGGGGATAATATTAAAATTAAGAGCCACCCATTTTAGTATATATATATAATTAATTAGAGATCTAGAGATAATGATTTGAATCATTTAACAAGAGAATTAAAGGCAGCTTTCACAAAAAAAAAAAAAAATACCAGATTTTGAGCATGGATATAAATCTCCAGGTTGACCATTGATGGTATATGCATTGGAAATATTGGGGTCTGCCCCGCTTGCAAGAAATTCGTCATATAACTCTGTTATACCTTCCTTCCACCACTCTCCTACATTTCAAAATTACCAATTTCATCACTACAAATGGCCCTTTTTTACTAAGAAAATTGAATACAATTTTTGAGAGAGAAAGCTAGCTAGCTTGTTTACCTAATATGATGGGAACTTCTGCATGAGGTTTGGGAAAAGGATAACTGGTTCCCTTCTTGGGATGGATGACTATAGCACCATAAACAGTCGCACGTGTCCAATCACTGTGCGCGTGCCACCACAAAGTTCCTTCCTCGGAGGAAAATTCTATTTTCTGTCTAAACTTTTGTCCGGGTCGGATTGGACATTGTGTAATATATTCCGGACCATCCGACCATGGATATCTTGGTTGCTTCACTCCATGCCTGCAAAATTATTATTATTGTTATTGTTATTTAAATTTGTAACAAAAAAAAAAACAGGAAGTAAATTTAATAAAATTCATGTAATTAATATTTTAACGGTCATTACCAGTGAATGGTGACGTTATAATTGGCTTTGTTTCGAACTTCAACAACGATAGTATCTCCTTTGGTAACGTGAAGAGTTGGTCCAGGAATTTGTCCGTTGACCGTCAAGATGGTTTTCGTGCTGCAAAGTTTTGTGTATGGAGTCTCTTGCACCTGAAAATGAGAAGAAAAATTAAGTCTTTTGATTATAAGCATGCTTTATTAAACAAAGAAAAAAAACACAACGTACACCTACAACACAATCAAACCCCTTAATCAGAGGCAAAACAATACAGTAAATTAATGAGGAAACAGACAACCTAAAAACAAACAAAAATTAAGTACAAAAAATCACCTAGTTAATTATGCCCCAGACAACAACTAAGAGAAACCACAAAGGTATATTTGGAGTACTACTGACAACAGGCAAGTCCTTACCACGAAAGTATGACGAGCCCAACCATAGCAATGGAGGACACCAATATCCAGGAAAAAAAGGGCCAAAATTTGCAGCACCGAAATTTTCATGGTTATATATCAATAAAATTTTAATCCTTTCGCTACTTTTCTCAATGATGATCCAAGAAGGTGGTGATGATCATGTATTTATAGGGCTAGGAAGAGTACTTGACAATTAGATGGATAGAAATTGGGGAAGCTGCCTAAGATCTTCCATGCCTGTCTGTTTCAACATTAAGTCAGTGACAGACGACAATTTGCACTCATCAAATTCTCCTTATACCAAAAATACAAAGCAGCCTTTCTTGTCCAGTTTTTATTTTTATTTATATTTATTTTTTAAATAAAAATAAAAATTTATACGCAGAGTTTTTCTTCTACTACTAATTCAGAGGTTCTCTGAATCTAACCGACGACCAAAATTTAAAAAGTGAAGGTACTAGGCTATAATTAATACCGTGATAGGTACTAGTTTCTTTTTTTTTTGTTTTTGTTTTTTTTTTTGACATGGATAGGTACTAGTTTCTACTATATAGTTAACTATCCCAATGATTAGGTTATATTTAATCACATTTTAAATGGTCTAATTGAAGGCGAGAAGTTTACCAGAAATGCTAGAAACTTACCAATATTTCATGTTGTTGACTTTTTTCTTTTTTTTTTAAAAGAAGAAGTTAAAGTTAATTTTTTTATTTTTAACGGAAATATGGGGATTTCATTGATTAAAAATTATAAGCATAAAGCTCTTACAGAGCAAAGCAAAGTTATAGATACAAATAAAAAACTTTACAATCAAGTGCTATCTATCACTTCAATCTTCCACTAATCAAATGTATTAATACAGTTAAAGAACATATTTACTCAAAGCAAACTAGATCTAAGGCATGGGTAGTTAAATTACCTAACAAAATTTATTTAAACCGGCCATGAAAGATAACCCCTCACACCGAAACTATTCAGGTCATAAAAAATAACCCCACACCTAATTATTCCTCATCGCTCATGAAGACAGATCTAGAGATAATAAACTTCTTATTTAAAACAAAAATATAAACAAATAACTAGCAAGCAGCAGTAACAGCCGAGGAAGAGATGAACAACATAACATGGTGGAATATGGATAGACGCATAGCGAAGAGGCTGAAGTTGTTGATTTAGTCGGAGAATACCTATAAACATAAATATAAAAATAATAAAAATAATAAAAAAAAAAAGAAGGGGAGGGAGAGGGTAGGAGCGGGGAGTAGAATGGGAAGGGGAGAGGAGGAGGGAGCAGATCAATTTTGTTTTCTAAGTTAAAAACTTAAAGTTAATTGGGACTACCATGTTAATTAGTTGTTGAATAAAAATATAATTTTTAACATTTTTCAAATTTTATTTATCAAATAAATTAGAGTAATATTCTTATCTTACACAAATCCTTGAATTGGTACTTCTTAAAAAAATTAATAAATAAATAAAAGATCAGTTACTTCGTCAACATATATAAAAGGATTTATTCACTAATTCACCCATTTGAGTAAATTAAGTTCTCATTATGGATATGCAAACACAATAACCCTTTTCCCTTCCCCAACATTGAATAAATAAAAAATATATATTTATCGCATCTGATCATTCACACCCGCGTGGACAGTTCGAAAAATAGCATAGCTCGCTGTCATGTTCATTGAATCAATGCGTTCCAATCGTGTACGTATGCTCTCATGTCAAATTACCAAAAGTAACGTAATCCATTTAGCTATTGACTTTTATTTGTAACATGTTAAATTTGTGCAAGTGTAAGGTTGCTTAGAGAATCTGCTCTCTTCTCAGATCTGCAGTCGCTATACGTATCGATATTGACTGGCTAATTTTCAAAGTTTCAGAATCCGATAAAAAATTAGACTAATTAAAATTTGTGTTAGATGAGGTCAACAATATTGCCGTTGTTCTGTTCACTTGGACGACTCTTAAATATTTTGCGGAGTGCGATTTTGAATGTTATAAAATGATTTGGTCTTCCTCGATTGACACCAATTGATTTTTAGATGAGATGACCAAAGGCCCGATCCAACAAATAAATGGTATAAAAACCAGGGCCATGGGTTCGAGTCGCGGAAGCCTCATGTTGAGGGAGGGTTCAACAATGTCACTGCTCTGCTCACTTGGACGGCTCTTAAATACCTTGCGGGGTACGATTTCGAATGCTATAAAAAGATTTGACTTTCCTTACTAGACACCAATTCGCTTTTTTTTTGACCATATCATTTAAAAATTAATTAGTGTTTAGTGAAAGAAATTAAATTTTTTTGTAACATTCGAAATTGTACCTCATAAATTATATTTTAAAAGCCATCCAAATGAATAGAATAATATTGCATGTTGCACCTCAACAATATTTTGGAAGGAACTTTTTTTTTTTTTTTTTCAAGCAACGAGCTTGGAGATCAGAGTGGTACGTGCACAATTAGGATTTGTCTTATAAATTATATATTTGGTCGTAACAATAAATTTGTGTTAATTTTTAGTGCCAAAAGTCAAACTTGTTGATGATGTCTTTGAACCTCTTGTAAATTAGTTTATTTCTAAAAAAATGTTAGCTTTTTGTCCTTTCCAAAATTAAAAGCCGACTCCGTACCTGAATTTTATTTATTATATATAGTATGAAAAATGAGGAACGACCTACCTATAGCTACCTTAATGCATGTGTTATGAGACCGATTTAAGGGGACCGGCAAGGCAAAAAATAAATAAATAAATAAATAAGGTAAAGAAAAAATAATTTAAGGTATTTTTTATAAATTAGTTTATTTTTAAAAAAATGTTAACCTTTTGTCCCTTCCAAAATTAAAAGCGGACTCCTTCATTGAATTTTATTTATTATATATGGTATGAAAAATGAGGAACTGGACCTACCTAGCTAAGTAGCTTAAGCCAAATTTGTTTTGTATTAGTTGAACTAGAAGGGCAGATAGAGGCCTTTGGTATCCCCTCCGGTCAAAAATTGGGTCTCACAATCACTAGTCATTATGCTTTTGTCTTGTGCATTGAAAATGCTTTACAAGGAGTGCAAGCATTACCAAAGCCATGGAAAAAAAAAATGCACCATGTGGATATATATGATCAATTAATTCATGATCATAAGCTTGCAAAGGATGTGCTCTCTCAATGATGAGAGGTGGTTTGCTCGGAATTGAAGGAGCCCCTCAATTTATTAATGACAATATTGTAATTGATTGCTGAATGATTTTTTTTTTTTTTTTTTTTAACGCAGAATCAATCTTTGTAATTTTCCTAAATTGCAAATTACTCATTATTGTGGTATAAATAATAATTTAGAGGTCATCGGGATAAGCCAAAATAACAATTTAGTCTCTATGATCAAATTCTATCAAAACACTTAATGAATTCTGTTATTGTGCGTCAGCACCATTTAAATGATAACACGTGTCATTCTTAATAAAAAAATAACATTAAAAATATCAATATATAAAACAAAAAAAAAAATTAAATATATATTGAAAAAAAAAAATTAGAGGTGAGCAACAACCCCTGAGGAAGGGGGTGTCCAACGAGCCACCTCTGGTGGTGACGCACCACTCCCAACCCATGGGTTGGCGTGCAGCCACTCTTAGCCACCTCTAGGGTGGCTCGCAGGCTACCCCTAAGGTGGGGGTGGCCTTTGATCTGGTTAGGGGTGGCCCACATGCCACCCCCAACCCAAATCTAGGGTGGCTGTCAGTTTGTAGTAACTCCCTCTTTTTTTAAAATAAAATAAAATAAATTGTATTTTTTGTTTTATATATTTATATTTTTTTTATTAAAAGTGACACATGTCATCATTTTATTGGTACTGCATGGCACTAGGGCTATCAATTTAACTTATGACATGCGAACTTGACACGTAATTTTAGGGTTAGGGTTTAGGTTAAACGGATTTGGGTCGTAAACGGGTCACCCGTTTATCACACATTTAATAAACGTGTCGAGTCGTGTCAATCCATGGGTTCACGGGTTGACACGTTTGACTCATATATATATTGCTTGGTTGATGGGATTTTTTCATTTTGGTTTGCCTATAAAAACTAAAATGACTTTAAATGTGTTCACGGGTCAGATCATGTTGGATTGGAACCAATTAATTAACATCTAAATTAAACGTGTCCATGGGTCGTGTCATGTCAACCCGACAAGGCACGTTTATCTAAATGGGTTACATGTGTCACGTTGTGTTATCCGTTAAGAAAACATGTCGTATTTGAGTTTAGGTGTTCGACACGTTTCGTTAAACGTATCGTATTTGGGTTTGGCATAAATGGGTTTGTGTCATAAACAGGTTGAACCCGACACACCAACATGTTTTGCCAGCCCTGCATGGCACACTAATTGAATATGTCAAAGTGTTTTTACAAAATTTAACTGCAATGACTAAATTGTTATTTTGGCCTACCTCAAGGACCTTTGAATTATTTTCTATATCAGATGGAACAATTTGTAATTTAGATTAACCACATGACTAATTTTGCATTTATCACCATTTTTTTCATCAATGATATGAGTGTAAGAGCGATTTAAAAAAGAAAAATAGATAATTACTTTTTGCTCTTATAAACTACCACGCATTTTTAACATGCCTCATGAACTTAATTACCCTTTTAACACTTGAGTGTCTTGAATTACTATTTACTTTCGAAAAACCCCGCTATTAGAGAATCTTGTTAAATCAGTTGGATTATTCTCTTTTTAGACGTTAAATCTCGTTAAAAGATGGGAATGTTGAGAAATAATCTAACATTGTCTGTGGACAAGACCTTGGACATGTTTATAAAGAATGAGTAACCCTCTTTTGTAAAACCGATATTATGAGATGAATTAAGCCCACGAATTTCTTCATGGTATTTGAGCCTACCACAAAATGAATGAGCTAGGCTTGCACTACTTACCTCGTGACAAGGACCAATAAAAAATACCGGCCTACACGTGAGGAATGGTATTGAGAAATAATCTCACATTGCCTGTAGATCGATAAGACTTTGGACATGTTTATAAGGAATGTGCAACTCTCTCTTGTAGAACCGATTTATGAAATGAGGTAAGTCCATAAATTTCTTTAGGAAATATTCTCAAATTAGAAAAAAAGAAAAGAAAAAAGAATCAACTAATTAAAAGAAAAATAAATAAATAAATAACAACTAAAGGGTGGCCAATCTGTCCCTCATATGGAGGAGTGGCCTGACAATCAGAAGGTGGCTCAGCTTCTGATTGTTAATTAAACTCTTGCTAATATTGCTTGTTTGTTCAATCTACACCCGAGCAATTCCTACACAACTACCAGAAACAATATGTCATTATACCAGCATTTCTCATTTCTTTTTTTATGGGTAAGTTTGTTGGTCAAAAAAGATAGCAGGCGGCCGCGCTCTCCTGGTCTGTTTAAAGGCACGACAAAATTTTCGTGTTTGTTCATAGATTCGAGTCACACGGGTGGCAATTTTGCTACGTCAAAAATTTTCTGACCTTTCAAAAATTGAAACGTTAGAAAATGTGGGTTTTTTGTAGTGACGTCCTTGATTCCCTGACTTTTTTTTCTTAAAAAAAAAAAAAAATCCGCTACTAGTACTTTATCAATCGTAATCCTCTTTGTTGCCTTTACCATAGTGATAAGTCTCCTTTATGATTGAAAACTCCTCCGTCATCGGTCTATAGTTTGCTTTGATCAGAAAATGAATCATAAGGAGCGCCGCACAGTTCTCCCCCCCCCCCCCCCCCCCCCCCCCCTTCCCCGACTCTTCTCCCCCCCTTTTATTTTTGCTTAATTTTCTTCTGTTAAAGGCTCAAGCACCACCGCGCTGAGTGTATCGTCCACCATTTCTTCCATGTCTTTTTTAGGGGTTGATGGGGCTCTTGGATAAGACTGTTTCAAAGCTCGATTTACATCAATCTGTCAAATCCACCTCGACATGCGCTCTGGCCAGAATCATCCAGTTGCCTTCCTCCAAAGATGTTTTGTGGGCTTTTATGCATTTTCTTTATTTCCCCTTGTATTTTTCGTTTTCCCTATATTTTTTGGTCCTGGCATATTGGGTTGAGGATGTGAATAATTTCTTAGCTTGTGAGTCGATGATGATGAGTTTCAGCAAGAGAATGTTGCTACCTATGTATCAAATTAAGTCTGTCTAAAGTAGACTTGTTGTTACAATTAAATATTAGTTATGGATTAGCAGATTTTGATGTCATAAATAGGTCTTGAATGTCAAATTGTTGTGTATGTATCTATGACTTATAATCTTATAGTTTCGGCTATGATTTTCTCAGAACTTTTGCTTTGTGATGTAAAAGCTTTATGCTCGTGATCCTTCATCAATTAATGAAACTATA
This sequence comes from Carpinus fangiana, assembly GCA_006937295.1. Taxonomy (NCBI): domain Eukaryota; kingdom Viridiplantae; phylum Streptophyta; class Magnoliopsida; order Fagales; family Betulaceae; genus Carpinus; species Carpinus fangiana. The sequence continues at coordinate 32,490,406 of CM017327.1, read as the reverse complement.
ATGATTTGTCTTTAAAAAAAAAAAAAATCATGAGAAAACAAGAGACCAACCGAAAACCAATTATGTTATTCTTAAGAGTTTGTGAAAATAAAACTTTACCCCATAAATCGCTACTAAAAGTAGATATAGATAAAATATATTCTTATTTAAAAACAACAAAAATACAATAACAAAAACACAACACACCTTCACGCGTCACTGCCGGCTAGCTACACGCCGCTAAAAGCACTCCGAGGACCACTAACACATATGTCCTGATCGATCTACGGTGGAAGCGAGAAAAGAGAGGAAAAATGGGGAAAGAGAGTAGGGGCGAGGAGGAGGCTGGGAGTCGTAACCCCCTCCCCCTACTCTAATACTCTAATATATTTTGAATCATGTGAGTGGTACATTTTGTATTATGGTTAAAAAAATAAGATTAATAATTATACTCATGGAAACTGTATATTCTAACGCGGCCGGTCCTTGATTCATATGGGTAAAACTGTAATTTCACTTTTTGGACAGTTTTATTCTTATAAATCAAGGGACCGGCTCTTCTTTATTTCAAAGCCATTTCCTTTGAAATGGAGAGGAACCATTCCTATTCTGACGGCCCATTTTGACCAAAAAATAAGGTCCTCTACTGTTATTCACTTTGTTTCACTTTGTTTTTACCAGATTAGCTAGGGGCTTTACTGCTAAAAAGAAGTGCTAAAGTCCAATTAATGTTTTAATTTAAATCAAAATTGATTCATTTTCTTTTTCATCCGACCCATCGCTATTTTGGAGCCAAGATCTGAATGGAACTCTACAAGGAGGCAATTTTTAAGATGAAAAGGAAAGGCGAAGATCGTGTTTGAACTTTGACACTTCAGTACTGCAAATATTCTTCCACAAAGTGTAGATCTTCCTTGGGATACAATGTGAACACGTACGCAGATTCCAATAACTATTTTGGTTGTCTTCACGGCACAATAATTTAAGGGCTAACTTTTTACCGCACTGTGTCGTGACTGGGACAAAGTACTATAGCACACTGGAAGTCACCCAAACAAATGCGACCCAATAATGATAAACAAACAAATGGAATACTGTATATATATGATGCTGAGATGATTGAGAAACCTAATTTTAATTTGGGATAAGTATGAATTTATTGAAAAAATTCAATAAAAACCAAAAAAATCTACAAACAATTTACTACAAAAAATTCAGGATTTTGTGACGTGTCTACGATACCCTAGTTTTGAAAACATCACCTACTAGTGACGTGTCAAAAAGTAAAACGTCACTAAGAAAATTTAGAGATGTGTGAGCATTGACACGCCACTAATTAATTGGTTGCCATTGGGTTAGATCCAAATTAAATTCTCCTGTTTTTTGAGCTAATTGGGTGTCAGGATTTCTCCTGTTAATTACTAGCTGGCTTTGTAGCTAATTGGGTGTTAGGGTTTTTTATGATGTAATCTTTTAGTTTTGGTTGCCCATATTTGCTTCCTTGTATGTACGTACTTGCTTGTGTAGGGCCTCCCTGGCTTTTAGGGCGTCTTGTTTTTGAGAGATTGCTTGTGGGTCATTTTTCCCAAAAAAAAGTGGAAAAAAAGGAACCATCTATCTCCTTCGAGCTTCAACTACCTTAATTTGATTAGGTAGGCCCTAATTAAATAGACTAAATATATAAACCAAATTCTATTGGATGAGACTAACCGGTAAGAAAATTTGAAAGGCATTAATTAAGATTTCGAAGTCTTAGCAAAGGCAATGCTTTGGTCCAACAACTTATCATATTTGATATCTTATTTTTACCTTGACTTCGAGTTAATCATTATAAAATTAACGAGGAACTTCTTTGTCATAACTTTTTCGGATTTTCATCCCCAGGTAATCGCCAAGATATTTCTGTTCAACCTCAAGGAATCCATTTCATAAAACTTAAGAAGGAAGTATAGTAGAAGAAATGACTTATTATAAGTTATTACCTTTCCAAGATGGAATAAAATTAAGAGGATTTATTTAACCAAATTTCTTATTATTTTGAGTGATATATGTTAGAGAATATATTTCCTACATAGTAGGAAATATATCAAATTGATATTATATATTTATTATTGATTGTAATCAGATTTGATGGTAATCTGATTGATTTGATTACCATATTTATCTATTTCATTCTCCTATAAATAGGAGCATTTGTATTGACAGTATTGTAATATCAATTCATTCAATAAGATCTTAATGTAGCCTTAGGACTTTATCTGTGGATGTAGGTCATAGACCGAATCATGTTAAAATCTCTTTTCCGCTATTTTATTATTTTCGTAATTTATTAATTCTTTATAAATTTCTTCATGGTATCAGAACAATAGGCTAACGCCATTGTACGATCTAATGGTCCTGTGAATTTCTTTTTCCTTCAATTTATTTTTGAAAAAAAAAAAACTTTGATCTCTCTCCTTCTCCTTGCGTGAACGTTGGTGTGGCCTTCTCTCCTTCCATTCTGCAAGTTTCTTAGCAGCCAGATCTCCATCAGCCCTGGCACGCCTCTTCTGAACTTCCACGGCCCAGCCCAGCGCCACCACGCCTCCTCCAGTCTCTCACGGGCATATCTACGTTTTCTTCGGCTTTCCACCAGCGTCGCCCTCTCAAAATCCAGCTTCAAACAACGTTTTCTCCATCATTCAAGGTCGTTCTCTGTCGCGTCCAGCGCACCAATTCCTACCTCACTGCCGCCAACGGCCTTTAGCCGCCGTTGTCTGCCGGCATCCCAGCACCTGCTCCAGCCTGCTTCTTATTGTCACTGTGCAGATCTCAAACACATCGCAACCCAACGGCCACAGTCTCTCCGACTCAGTCCAGCGCCATCACGCCGTCAACCACCGATCCACCACCATAGCGCCGCGAATGACTCATCTCAAGCATATCGTGTTTCAGGAGATTTGTTTTTGTGGAGAAGAAGACGAGTGTTTGGTAACTGGATTTGCTTTATCCTTATTCGAGTTTGCAGATTTTCTTACTCTAGTTTAGGGATATGTTACCTTTGTTTTAGGTTTTTAAACCTAGATGTGTTTGGTTACGGGATTAAGGTCACTCTTATCCCAGTTTTAATGTAATCTGTGAATAGGATATCCAAAAAAAAAATATTAAAAAAAAAAAAAAAAAAATTAAAAGAGGCTAAGAATGTTCACAAAAGAGGCCAAAGATGCCTACTCCCTTTCTTCTCTTAGCCCACAAAAGAGGCCTAAGATGCTTACAAAAGAGGCCCAAATTGCCTACCAAAAAAAAAAAAAAAAAGAAAAAAAACAGCCCAAGATGCCACTTCTTCTCTCCCCTTAGCCCAAAGTTGGTCCTCTCTTTCTTTCTCGGCCCATAGTTGGCTTTCCCTTCTCAAAAGAGGCCATAGTTGCCAATTTCTCTTCTCCTAGCCCATAGTTGGCTCTTTTCTAAAAGAGGCTATAGTTGCCTATTCTCTTTTTTTCTTAGCCCATAATTGGCTCTTTCTTCTCTAAAAGAGGCCATAGTTGCCCATCTCATTTCTCTCTTAGCCCATAGTTGCCTTTTCATGTAAGGCCTATAGTTGGCCAATTCCGACCAAACGTTGCTGATGTTCAAGAGCCACCGATCTCCCTTGTAACCTTTTCCCCCTTTCAATTAGAAAAAAAAAAGAAAAAAAGAGCCGCCGATGCTTCCCATTCTGGCGCCATCAATCACCTCTTTTAGTACTGTGATTAAGAAGCAAACTCAAGATTTCACAAATTCTCACCTTGAGTTTGAGGGGAAATATTAGAGAATATATTTCCTACATAGTAGGAAATATATCAAATTGATATTATATATTTATTATTGATTGTAATCAGATTTGATAGTAATCAAATCAATCAGATTTGATTACCATACTTATCTATTTTATTCTCCTATAAATATGAGTATTTGTATTGTAATATCAATTCATTCAATAAGAGCTTAATGTAGCCTTATGACTTTATCTGTGGACGTAAGTCATAGACTGAACCACGTTAAAATCTCTTTTCCACTATTTTATTATTTCCGCAATTTATTATTTCTTTATGAATTTCTTTAATATACAGATTGCAGTTTATTAAAAAAGGAATTTAACACGAAGTTAATAAAGAAATGACTTTTCAGTCATTGCTTGGGCTGTAAAATATTCCAACTTTCAACCCATTGGCTTGACTCATCGATCTTTCTCACCTTGCTTGACTGACCTTCCGCGATCCCTAACGAGGAGGATATATCTTTATTAGGGTTAATACAAAATTCTCTCTCATTCGCTTTTAGCTCCTACTTTCATATTTCCTCGATTATAACTAAGTCTTCTAAGTCAACCCTATCATTTTAATATTTAGAAAAAACTTCACTTACTCCATTCGAATAATCAGCATTTTTCTAATCATAACCTTGAACTTTTAATTCTTAAAAT
>CM017327.1:32468720-32485928 GCA_006937295.1 Carpinus fangiana | reverse complement strand
AATAATAATAATAATAATAATAATAATAAAAGGAGAATTTATTAAGTTGCCAAGACCAAGACTACAACTTGTAAATCCTTTTATACCCATATCACAAAGTGCTACGTACTTTCATTCGTTCAACTATATGCATGGTCACGCTTATTTAAAAAAAATAAAAAATAAAATGGTCACGCTTCAAATACAAATACCTACTGACCTCTCTCTCTCTAGATCTGCACCCCTCACCCAGAAAAGAAGAGAGAAAAATACAAGCTAATAGATTGCACGTATAAACGAATTAGCGGACATTAATTTTGCTTTCTTATTCATGAACATGACGGCATGTCTGGTGGTGGGGGCAGCATTTTTGCGTCTGAGTGATCCCCATTCTTGACAATGAATGTCGTATCCATACCCCAACTCAGGTGACGTTCTAAGTGGCAATGCATGAACCACACCCCTACACATGCAGTAAAATGAAACCCATATTAGTTAGAAATAGCCAATAATAATAATAATAATAAAATAAATAAATAAATAATGTGCTAGCAATTTACCTGGGTTGTTTGCTTTGAATCTTATGGTAGCCCAGCCGTTCTTAGGGATAGCAATAGTATTCTGAAGAGGAGGGTCAACAAGATTATATCCCAAAGGGTCCTTGTCTTTGTCGAAATTCCCAAATCCCCAACCAACCACGTAAAAACTATACCCATGTATGTGCATGGGATGATCTGTCCCTGCAAGCAAGTTTGTTCCTTGCAAAACAATCTCCACCGTTGAGTTATATTTAAGTACTTTCACTTCCGTCCCTTTTTTTGGCGTCTGTAGATACTGTGGGGGATCCTCTGCTGTAAAATTAAACTTCAAAGGCGGCACGTTTGGAAATTTGTCCCCATACACGCCATTGATTTGATAATAATATGCGCTTAATATGTCGGTGGATGGCAACTGAAAGCTTATGTTGTTCAAGCTTGCAGCCAGCCGCGATCCAGAAGCGCATGATTCGCATGGAAATGTGTTTACAGAAGCGGTAAACATTAGCGGCGTGCTTATGTTTAAAGGCACGTGAACCGGATGATCATCATCGGCTAAACTCCTAAGGCTTCCCGTGAAGTTAGCAGACGCATTTGTGTCGTTAAATGAAGGAAGATCAGGCAAGAGAGGTGTTGAAGATGAATTACGACTGTCGTCGTATCCGTTGTAGTGTAAAACGGCAGTGGTGGTGGTATTGTCGTATTCCACACCTAGTGCGCTGGAATAGACTTTAGCAGCCATGTAATAGTCGGCCAGAGGCTGGTTTGCTTCTAACAGAACATCAAACGTTTGACCAGGTGATATTGCAATGTAGTCTGTCTTCAGTGGCTTGGCGTAGCTAGCGTCTGTTCCCACGACCGTCAGTTTATGTTTTGCGATGCCAAAGAAGAGCATATCCTGAAGAGCAGAGTTGATTATGCGGAGCAGATACGTCTTTCCATGGTCCACCGTGAATTTGAAAGTTTCTACAGGAGCAATCAAGTGGGGTTACCAAAAGCTACATATATATATATATATATATGGTACAAGATAGTCCACCATGCAAAAGGTGTATTATCATCACATTTATCATTTGAAAAAATAAATGATTAAGGGGGGATAATATTAAAATTAAGAGCCACCCATTTTAGTATATATATATATTCAGTTTTTCCCTTTTTTGTTTAATTCTTTACTAATTATAATTTGTTTTTTCAAATGGTACATAATTTTTTAATAACATTAAGGATATTTTGAAGAGAAAAATGCTAAAATGTTAAATTTGACACGTGACGTTGATGTCACTTTTAAAAGTTTGAAGGCGTAAATAAAAAATATGGTAATAGTTTAAGGGCCGACCAATCTTAATTTACCAAATTAGAAAAGTATGATAATTAATTAGAGATCTAGAGAGAATGATTTGAATCATTTAACAAGAGAATTAAAGGCAGCTTTCACAAAAGAAATACCAGATTTTGAGCATGGATATAAATCTCTAGGTTGACCATTGATGGTATATGCATCGGAAATATTGGGGTCTGCCCCGCTTGCAAGAAATTCGTCATATAACTCTGTTATACCTTCCTTCCACCACTCTCCTACATTTCAAAATTACCAATTTCATAACTACAAATGACCCTTTTTCACTAAGAAAATTCAATACAATTTTTGAGAGAGAAAGCTAGCTAGCTTGTTTACCCAATATGATGGGAACTTCTGCATGAGGTTTGGGAAAAGGATAACTGGTTCCCTTCTTGGGATGGATGACTATAGCGCCATAAACAGTCGCACGTGTCCAGTCACTGTGGGCGTGCCACCACAAAGTTCCTTCCTCGGAGGAAAATTCTATTTTCTGTCTAAACTTTTGTCCGGGTCGGATTGGACATTGTGTAATATATTCCGGACCATCCGACCATGGATATCTTGGTTGCTTCACTCCATGCCTGCAAAATTATTATTATTATTGTTATTTAAATTTGTAACCAAAAAAAAAGAAGTAAATTTAATAAAATTCATGTAATTAATATTTTAACGGTCATTACCAGTGAATGGTGACATTATAATTGGCTTTGTTTCGAACTTCAACAACGATAGTATCTCCTTTGGTAACGTGAAGAGTTGGTCCAGGAATTTGTCCATTGACCGTCAAGATGGTTTTCGTGCTGCAAAGTTTTGTGTATGGAGTCTCTTGCACCTGAAAATGAGAAGAAAAATAAAGTCTTTTGATTAGAAGCATGCTTTGTTAAACAAAGAAAAAAAACACAACGTACACCTACAACACAATCAAACCCCTTAATCAGAGGCAAAACAATATAGTAAATTAATGAGGAAACAGACAACCTAAAAACAAACAAAAATTAAGTACAAGAAATCACCTAATTATTTATGCCCCAGACAACAACTAAGAGAAACCACGAAGGTATATTTGGAGTACTACTGACAACAGGCAAGTCCTTACCACGAAAGTATGACGAGCCCAACCATAGCAATGGAGGACACCAATATCCAGGAAAAAAAAGGGCCAAAATTTGCAGCACCGAAATGTTCATGGTTATATATCAATAAAATTTTAATCCTTNTTGAATCATTTAACAAGAGAATTAAAGGCAGCTTTCACAAACAAACAAAAAAATACCAGATTTTGAGCATGGATATAAATCTCCAGGTTGACCATTGATGGTATATGCATTGGAAATATTGGGGTCTGCCCCGCTTGCAAGAAATTCGTCATATAACTCTGTTATACCTTCCTTCCACCACTCTCCTACATTTCAAAATTACCAATTTCATCACTACAAATGGCCCTTTTTTACTAAGAAAATTCAATACAATTTTTGAGAGAGAAAGCTAGCTAGCTTGTTTACCTAATATGATGGGAACTTCTTCATGAGGTTTGGGAAAAGGATAACTGGTTCCCTTCTTGGGATGGATGACTATAGCACCATAAACAGTCGCACGTGTCCAATCACTGTGCGCGTGCCACCACAAAGTTCCTTCCTCGGAGGAAAATTCTATTTTCTGTCTAAACTTTTGTCCGGGTCGGATTGGACATTGTGTAATATATTCCGGACCATCCGACCATGGATATCTTGGTTGCTTCACTCCATGCCTGCAAAATTATTATTATTATTGTTATTGTTATTTAAATTTGTAACAAAAAAAAAGGAAGTAAATTTAATAAAATTCATGTAATTAATATTTTAACGGTCATTACCAGTGAATGGTGACGTTATAATTGGCTTTGTTTCGAACTTCAACAATGATAGTATCTCCTTTGGTAACGTGAAGAGTTGGTCCAGGAATTTGTCCGTTGACCGTCAAGATGGTTTTCGTGCTGCAAAGTTTTGTGTATGGAGTCTCTTGCACCTGAAAATGAGAAGAAAAATAAAGTCTTTTAATTATAAGCATGCTTTGTTAAACAAAGAAAAAAAACACAACGTACACCTACCACACAATCAAACCCCTTAATCAGAGGCAAAACAATACAGTAAATTAATGAGGAAACAGACAACCTAAAAACAAACAAAAATTAAGTACAAGAAATCACCTAATTAATTATGCCCCAGACAACAACTAAGAGAAACCACGAAGGTATATTTGGAGTACTACTAACAACAGGCAAGTCCTTACCACGAAAGTATGACGACCCCAACCATAGCAATGGAGGACACCGATATCCAGGAAAAAAAGGGCCAAAATTTGCAGCACCGAAATTTTCATGGTTATATATCAATAAAATTTTAATCCTTTCGCTACTTTTCTCAATGATGATCCAAGAAGGTGGTGATGATCATGTATTTATGGGGCTAGGAAGAGTACTTGACAATTAGATGGATAGATATTGGGGAAGCTGCCTAAGATCTTCCATGCCTGTCAGTTTCAACATTAAGTCAATGACAGACGACAATTTGCACTCATCAAATTCTCCTTGAAGCAGCCTTTCTTGTCCAGTTTTCATTTTTATTTTTATTTATTTTTTAAATAAAAATAAAAATTTATACGCAGAGCTTTTCTTCTACTACTAATTCAGAGGTTCTCTGAGTCTAACCGACGACCAAAACTAGGTTATAATTAATACCGTGATAGGTACTAGTTTCTACTATATAGTTAATTATCCCAATGATTAGGTTATATTTAACCACATTTTAAATGGTCTAATTGAAGGCGAGAAGTTTACCAGAAATGCTAGAAACTTACCAATATTTCATGTTGTTGACTTTTTTCTTTTTTTTAAAAAAAAGAAGAAGTTAAAGTTAATTTTTTTTTTTTTAACGGAAATATGGGGATTTCATTGATTAAAAATTACAAGCATAAAGCTCTTACAGAGCAAAGCAAAGTTATAAATACAAACAAAAAATTTTACAATCAAGTGCTATCTATCACTTCAATCTTCCACTAATCAAATGTATTAATACAGTTAAAGAACATATTTGCTCCAAGCAAACTAGATCTAAGGCATGGGTAGTTAAATTACCTAATAAAATTTATTTAAACCGGCCATGAAAGATAATCCCTCACACCGAAACTATTCAGGTCATAAAAAATAACCCCACACCTAATTATTCCTCATCGCTCATGAGGGCAAATTTAGAGAGAATAAACCTCTTATTTAAAACAAAAATATAAACAAACAACCAGCAAGCAGCAGCAACAACCGAGGAAGAGATGAACAACACAACATGGTGGAATGTGGATAGACGCATAACGGAGAGGCTGAAGTTGCTGATTTAGTCGGAGAATACCTATAAACATAAATAAAAATAAAAATAAAAGAAGAGGAGGGAGAGGGTAGGAGCGGGGAGTAGAATGGGAAGGGGAGAGGAGTAGCAGATCAATTCTGTTTTCTAAGTTAAAAACTTAAAGTTAATTGGGACTGCCATGTTAATTAGTTGTTGAATAAAAATATAATTTTTAACATTTTTCAAAGTTTATTTATCAAATAAATTAGAGTAATATTCTTATCTTACACAAATCCTTGAATTGGTACTTCTTAAAAAAATTAATAAAAAAATAAAAGATCAGTTACTTCGTCAACATATATAAAAGGATTTATTCACTAATTCACCCATTTGAGTAAATTAAGTTCTCATTATGGATATGCAAACACAATAACCCTTTTCCCTTCCCCAACATTGAATAAATAAAAATATATATATATATATATATATATCGCATCTGATCATTCGCACCCGCGTGGACAGTTCGAAAAATATCATAGCTAGCTGTCATGTTCATTGAATCAATGCGTTCCAATCGTGTACGTATGCTCTCATGCCCAGTTACCAAAAGTAACGTAATCCATTTAGCTATTGACTTTTATTTGTAACATGTTAAATTTGTGCGAGTGTAAGGTTGCTTAGAGAATCTGCTCTCTTCTCAGATCTGCGGTCGGTATACGTATCGATATTGACTGGCTACTTTTCAAAGTTTCAGAATCCGATAAAAAATTAGACTAATTAAAATTTGTGTTAGATGAGGTCAACAATATAGCCGTTGTTTTATTCGTTTGGACGGCTCTTAAATATTTTATGGAGTGCGATTTTGAATGTTATAATGGTCCTGTGTATCAGAACAATAGGCTAACGCCATTGTACGATCTAATGGTCCTGTGAATTTCTTTTTCCTTCAATTTATTTTTGAAAAAAAAAAAACTTTGATCTCTCTCCTTCTCCTTGCGTGAACGTTGGTGTGGCCTTCTCTCCTTCCATTCTGCAAGTTTCTTAGCAGCCAGATCTCCATCAGCCCTGGCACGCCTCTTCTGAACTTCCACGGCCCAGCCCAGCGCCACCACGCCTCCTCCAGTCTCTCACGGGCATATCTACGTTTTCTTCGGCTTTCCACCAATGTCGCCCTCTCAAAATCCAGCTTCAAACAATGTTTTCTCCGTCATTCAAGGTCGTTCTCTGTCGCGTCCAGCGCACCAATTCCTACCTCACTGCCGCCAACGGCCTTTAGTCGCCGTTGTCTGCCGGCATCCCAGCACCTGCTCCAGCCTGCTTCTTATTGTCACTGTGCAGATCTCAAACACATCGCAACCCAACGGCCACAGTCTCTCCGACTCAGTCCAGCACCATCACGCCGTCAACCACCGATCCACCACCATAGCGCCGCGAATGACTCATCTCAAGCATATTGTGTTTCAGGAGATTTGTTTTTGTGGAGAAGAAGATGAGTGTTTGGTAACTAGATTTGCTTTATCCTTATTCGAGTTTGCAGATTTTCTTACTCTAGTTTAGGGATATGTTACCTTTGTTTTAGGTTTTTAAACCTAGATGTGTTTGGTTACGGGATTAAGGTCACTCTTATCCCAGTTTTAATGTAATCTGTGAATAGGATATCCAGAAAAAAAAAAATATTAAAAAAATTAAAAGAGTCTAAGAATGTTCACAAAAGAGGCCAAAGATGCCTACTCCCTTTCTTCTCTTAGCCCACAAAAGAGGCCTAAGATGCTTACAAAAGAGGCCCAAATTGCCTACCAAAAAAAAAAAAAAAAAAAGAAAAAAAACAGCCCAAGATGCCACTTCTTCTCTCCCCTTAGCCCAAAGTTGGTCCTCTCTTTCTTTCTCGGCCCATAGTTGGCTTTCCCTTCTCAAAAGAGGCCATAGTTGCCAATTTCTCTTCTCCTAGCCCATAGTTGGCTCTTTTCTAAAAGTGGCTATAGTTGCCTATTCTCTTTTTTTCTTAGCCCATATATTTGGCTCTTTCTTCTCTAAAAGAGGCCATAGTTGCCAATCTCATTTCTCTCTTAGCCCATAGTTGCCTTTTCATGTAAGGCCTATAGTTGACCAATTCCGACCAAACGTTGCTGATATTCAAGAGCCACCGATCTCCCTTGTAACCTTTTCCCCCTTTCAATTAGAAAAAAAAAAAGAAAAAAAAGAGCCGCCGATGCTTCCCATTCTGGCGCCATCAATCACCTCTTTTAGTACTGTGATTAAGAAGCAAACTCAAGATTTCACAAATTCTCACCTTGAGTTTAAGGGGGAATATTAGAGAATATATTTTCTACATAGTAGGAAATATATCAAATTGATATTATATATTTATTATTGATTGTAATCAGATTTGATAGTAATCAAATCAATCAGATTTGATTACCATACTTATCTATTTTATTCTCCTATAAATATGAGTATTTGTATTGTAATATCAATTCATTCAATAAGAGCTTAATGTAGCCTTAGGGCTTTATCTGTGGACGTAAGTCATAGACTGAACCACGTTAAAATCTCTTTTCCACTATTTTATTATTTCCGCAATTTATTATTTCTTTATGAATTTCTTTAATATACAGATTGCAGTTTATTAAAAAAGGAATTTAACACGAAGTTTCTAAAGAAATGACTTTTCAGTCATTGCTTGGGCTGTAAAATATTCCAACTTTCAACCCATTGGCTTGACTCATCGATCTTTCTCACCTTGCTTGACTGACCTTCCGCGATCCCTAACGAGGAGGATATATCTTTATTAGGGTTAATACAAAATTCTCTCTCATTCGCTTTTAGCTCCTACTTTCATATTTCCTCGATTATAACTAAGTCTTCTAAGTCAACCCTATCATTTTAATATTTAGAAAAAACTTCACTTACTCCATTCGAATAATCAGCATTTTTCTAATCATAACCTTGAACTTTTAATTCTTAAAATGCTGATAAAAATATTTATTAAATTTACTTTTTCCTATGATCGGCTTAAGTTTTTTGAATAAATGATAATTTAGTATTGTGTCAAGGCTAAAGTTTATGAGTTCGAATCTAAACTTTATAATTTACCCTATGTTTCAATTAAATATTTCATAAGCTTTTGAAACAAATAGTATTAAGATTAAAGAAATGCTAATACTTAAAGGGAGAGGAAGCTTCCATGATATTTACGATATTTCATTCGGCAATCGTTCCTTCCTTCTCACGCATACACTTCTATTTAAACCAAGCAAACTTTCCCTCTCGATCACCACCATCATCCCTCCAAGTCTCTCTCTCTCTCTCTCTCTTTCTCTAAGCCATGGAGTTAACTTCTTCTATGGACTGGAGCTGGTATCTGTTTGCACTCCCAGCTGTTGTGGAAAGCCAAAACTTGTTGTGTTTGGTTTTCTTTTCTATCCTCATGGCCCTTTTCTCAGTTGCCTTTCTAGCCTGGGCTTTCTCCACTGGAGGGTTTGCCTGGAAAGATGGCAGGAACCAAATGGGCCAGGTCCCGATTCCTGGACCTAGAGGCCTGCCTCTCTTCGGCAGTTTATTCACCTTGAGCCACGGCTTGGCTCATCGCACTCTTGCTCGCATGGCTTCCTCTAGCCGCCCCACCCAGCTCAAGGCTTTCAGCTTGGGCTCAACCCCTGCCGTCATCTCCTCTGATCCCATAATTGCTCGTGAAATCTTGACCTCTCCTCATTTCGCCAACCGTCCGATTAAGCAATCCGCTAAGACCCTGATGTTCTCCAGAGCCATTGGGTTCGCACCAAATGGAACATACTGGCGGCTCCTAAGTAGGATTGCATCAGCTCACCTATTTGCGTCGAAGCGCATTTCTGCTCACGAAGCCGGGCGCCAGCTAGACTGCGCCGCCATGTTGCATGCCATCGCCAATGAGCAATCACTACATGGCACCGTTTCCTTAATGTCTGTTTCAACATTAAGTCAATGACAAACAACAATTTGCACTCATCAATTGTTGTTTGTCATTGAACTTAATGTTGAAACAGACAGATGAGTGCAAATTGTTGTTTGTCATTGACCTTAATGTTGAAACAGACAGATGAGTGCAAATTGTTGTTTGTCATTGACTTAATGTTGAAACAGACAGGCATGGAAGATCTTAGGCAGCTTCCCAATTTCTATCCATCTAATTGTCAAGTACTCTTCCTAGCCCCATAAATGCATGATCATCAACACCTCCTTGGATCATCATTGAGAAAAGTAGCGAAAGGATTAAAATTTTATTGATATATAACCATGAAAATTTCGGTGCTGCAAGTTTTGGCCCTTTTTTTCCTGGATATTGGTGTCCTCCATTGCTATGGTTGGGCTCGTCATACTTTCGTGGTAAGGACTTGCCTGTTGTCAGTAGTACTCCAAATATACCTTCGTGGTTTCTCTTAGTTGTTGTCTGGGGCATAATTAATTAGGTGATTTCTTGTACTTAATTAGCTGTTTTTGTTTGATTTTAGGTTGTCTGTTTCCTCATTAATTTACTGTATTGTTTTGCCTCTGATTAAGGGGTTTGATTGTGTTTGTTAGAATATTTATTTTATTCTCTAGGTTTATTGTCTTTCCTATTAGAGTTTATTTCCTATCTTAATTAGTCTAAGGTTTCTTGTCTGACACTCTTAACCTCTCTATATAATGAGGTCTATGTAATCATCTTAGGATACATATCAAATAGAAGAAATGTAGTCCTTACATTTGCTTCCACTCTCTCTTCCCCCTCTCATTCTTCTGCTCATATGTTTCGCAAATTTATTATTTCAACAGTGTTATAGGTATACATTGTGTTTTTTTTCTTAGTTTAATAAAGCATGCTTATAACCAAAAGACTTTATTTTTCTTCTCATTTTCAGGTGCAAGAGACTCCATACACAAAACTTTGCAGCACGAAAACCATCTTGACAGTCAACGGACAAATTCCTGGACCAACTCTTCACGTTACCAAAGGAGATACTATCGTTGTTGAAGTTCGAAACAAAGCCAATTATAACGTCACCATTCACTGGTAATGACTGTTAATAAAATATTAATTACATGAATTTTATTAAATTTACTTTTTTCTTTTGTTACAAATTTAAATAACAATAATAATAATAAAAATTTTGTAGGCATGGAGTGAAGCAACCAAGAAATCCATGGTCGGATGGTCCGGAATATATTACACAATGTCCAATCCAACCCGGACAAAAGTTTAGACAGAAAATAGAATTTTCCTCCGAGGAAGGAACTCTGTGGTGGCACGCGCATAGTGACTGGACACGTGCAACTGTTTATGGCGCTATAGTCATCCATCCCAAGAAGGGAACCAGTTATCCTTTTCCCAAACCTCATGCAAAAGTGCCTATCATATTGGGTAAACAAGCTAGCTAGCTTTCTCTCAAAAATTGTATTGAATTTTCTGAGTAAAAAAGGGCAACCTGTAGTGATGAAATTGGTAATTTTGAAATGCAGGAGAGTGGTGGAAGAAAGGTATAACGGAGTTATATGACGAATTTCTTGCAAGCGGGGGAGACCCAAATGTTTCAGATGCATATACCATCAATGGTCAACCTGGAGACTTATATCCATGCTCAAAATCTGGTATTTCTTTTGTGAAAGCCGCCTTTAATTCTCTTGTTAAATGATTCAAATCATTCTCTCTAGATCTCTAATTAATTAGCATGCTTTTCTAATTTGGTAAATTAAGATTGGTCGGCCTTTAAACTGTTACCATATATTTTATTTATGCCTTCAAACTTTTAAAAGTGACATCAACGTCATGCGTCAAATTAAACATTTTACCAATTTTCTCTTCAAAATACCCTTGATGTTATTAAAAAAATTATGTACCATTTGAAAAAACAAATTATAATCAGTAAAGAATTAAACAAAAAAGGGAAAAACTGAATATATATATATATATAGAATAACTTATATACTGAGGTTGCACAAAAGGTGAACTTTGTGCAACCAATAAGAAGCTGACACCTAAGCCAAATTTAACAAACTTAAGTTGGAAAAAAAAAGAAAAAAAAGAAAAGCTCAAACACACCGGATTCTCCTTGGATTCGTGGTAGACACTCGGATGCGACAAGTCGGGGACGCTGGCCAAAGTGTGAGGTGGCCTCGTGCGTGTAGAGGGCAAGGAGGACGGCCTTGAAGCCAGCGTTGGGTTTGCGGGTTTGCGGAGGGTGACGCAGGAGAGGTAGACATCGGCGATGATGGGGAGGAAGCGGAGGGCAACGAGCTGGAGGTCAGGGTCGCCGGATTGGAAGGTGTCGTAGGGCCAGCGACAGAGATTGTTTTCATCGGCCCCAGAGTTGGGGTGGTGGAGGAGCGAAGAGATTTGGGCGGCAACTTCGAGGTCGTGGAGGAGAGAGAAAGCAGAGGAGAGGGAAGGAGGGGTTGAGGGGAGAATGGAGGAGAGTGATTGGATGGCTGATTGGGTTTTGGAGGGGTCGCCGGATTGGAAGGTGTCATAGAGCCAACGGCAGAGGTTGTTTTCGCTGGCGCCGAAGTTGGGGTGGCAGAGGAGCGAGGAGATTTGGGCGGCGACTTCAGGGTCGTGGAGGAGAGACAAAGCAGAGGAGAGGGAAGGAGGAGGGGTTGAGGGGAGAATGAAGGAGAGTGATTGGATGGCTGATTGGGTTTTGGAGGGGGAATCAGACGGTGCAGATGTGGAGGGTGTGGGTTCTGATGTGTCAGTGCCGGCACCTGCGCCGTCGGGACTGGTGGTGGGAGTGTCGTTGGACATTGAAAGAGAGGGATAGGAAAAACTGAAATTTTTTATTTGATATTTGATATAATCTGGTGCAGCAAGGTTTTTTTTTTTTTTTTTCCTAAACTTAAGTCTGGTAAAACTTGCTTAAGTGTCATCTTCTGATTGGTTGCACAAAAGCTACCTTTTGTGCAACCTCCTTACCAAGATGCTCTCATATATATATATATATACTAAAATGGGTGGCTCTTAATTTTAATATTATCCCCCCTTCATCATTTATTTTTTCAAATGATAAATGTGACGATTTTATTTTATTTTTGAGGGGGATAAATGTGATGATAAAACACCTTTTTGGTGGACTATCTTGTACCATGTATGTAGCTTTTGATGACCCCACTTGATTGCTCCCGTAGAAACTTTCAAATTCACGGTGGACCATGGAAAGACGTATCTGCTCCGCATAATCAACTCTGCTCTTCAGGATATTCTCTTCTTTGGCATCGCAAAACATAAACTGACGGTCGTGGGAACAGACGCTAGCTACACCAAGCCACTGAAGACAGACTACATTGCAATATCACCTGGTCAAACGTTTGATGTTCTGTTAGAAGCAAACCAGCCGCTGGCCGACTATTACATGGCTGCCAAAGTCTATTCCAGCGCACTAGGTGTGGAATACGACAATACCACCACCACTGCCGTTTTACACTACAACGGATACGACGACGGTCGTAATTCATCTTCAACACCTTTCTTGCCTGATCTTCCTTCATTCAACGACACAAATGCGTCTGCTAACTTCACGGGAAGCCTTAGGAGTTTAGCCGATGATGGTCATCCGGTTCACGTGCCTTTAAACATAAGCACGCCGCTAATGTTTACCGCTTCTGTAAACACATTTCCATGCGCAAATGGCGAATCATGTGCGGGCCCTAATGGATCGCGGCTCGCTGCAAGCTTGAACAACATAAGCTTTCAGTTGCCATCCACCGACATATTAAGCGCATATTATTATCAAATCAATGGCGTGTATGGGGACAAATTTCCGAACGTGCCGCCTTTGAAGTTTAATTTTACAGCAGATGTTCTCCCACAGTATCTACTGACGCCAAAAAAAGGGACGGAAGTGAAAGTACTTAAATATAACTCAACGGTGGAGATCGTTTTGCAAGGAACAAACTTGGCTGCAGGGACAGATCATCCCATGCACATACATGGGTATAGTTTTTACGTGGTTGGTTGGGGATTTGGGAATTTTGACAAAGACAAGGACCCTTTGGGATATAATCTTGTTGACCCTCCTCTTCAGAATACTATTGCTATCCCTAAGAACGGCTGGGCTACCATAAGATTCAAAGCAAACAACCCAGGTAAATAGCTAGCACATTATTTATTTATTTTATTATTATTATTATCATTGGCTATTTCTAACAAATATGGGTTTCATTTTACTGCATGTGTAGGGGTGTGGTTCATGCATTGCCACTTAGAACGTCACCTGAGTTGGGGTATGGATACGACATTCATTGTCAAGAATGGGGATCACTCAGACGCAAAAATGCTGCCCCCACCACCAGACATGCCGTCATGTTCATGAATAAGAAAGCAAAATTAATGTCCACTAATTCGTTTATACGTGCAATTTATTAGCTTGTATTTTTCTCTCTTCTTTTCTGGGTGAGGGGTGCAGATCTAGAGAGAGAGAGAGAGAGAGAGGGGTAATTGAGTTGGTTTGTGTATTTGAAGCGTGACCATTTTTTTTTTTTTTTCAAATAAGCGTGACCATATAGTTGAATGAATCAATGTAGACTTTGTGATAGGGGTATAAAAGGATTTACAAGTAGTAGTCTTGGTGTTGGCAACTTAATAAATTCTCCTTTATTATTATTATTAGTTATGCGTAAGCGCGCAACTAAGCAAGTATGAACTAGATAAACAAAGAAAAATTTACAAGAATACAAGTGTATACCCGATACTACAGCCAACAACACAAGAAGTCTTGACCAACCACTAATCAAGAGAAGGGAGGGCATCAAATTAACAGCTAGGAGTACAAGAAATTAAGACCCAAGCATTTGTGTAATGCTTCATTTACTGTCTTTAATTCCCGTAGTCTTAATAAAGTCTTTCGCTGCAGCTTTCTCATTACAACGGGAAAGGTGAAATCCCTATGGTCTTGTTCCGCGAGGAACATGACTGGGATAGCGAGCCGAGGGACCAATTACAAGTTAATTGATTTGTTCGTCGAGGTCGTCACACTAACCGACGATCAGAATTTAAAAAGTCAAGGTACTAGGTTATAATTAATACCGTGATAGGTACTAGTTTCTACTATATAGGTAATTATTCCGATGATTAGGTTATATTTAACCACATTTTAAATGGTCTAATTGAAGGCGAGAAGTTTACCAGAAATGCCAGAAACTTACCAATATTTCATATTGTTGACCTTTTTCTTCTTTTCTTTTTTTTTTTTTTTTAAAAAAAGTTAAGTTAATTTTTTTTGAATGGAAGTATGAGGATTTCATTGATTAAAAATTACGAGCATAAAACTCTTACAGAGCAAAATAAAAAGCTCTTACAGAACAAAGCATAAAGTTCTGTAAAATCATAGCCACATGCTATAAGGTTACAAAGTCATAGATACAAACAAAATTTTTTACAATTAAGTGCTATCTATCATTTCAATCTTCCACTAATTAATGTACCCAAAAGTCGTTGCTATTGACCCCTCATCAACGGCGACTACTGAGAGTCGCCGCTGTTGATCCTCATTAGCGGCAACTTTTGGATTGCCGCTAATGAGGTTTTTATTTTTTAATTTAAAAACCTCTATGTCATTAGTGGCGACCCTAAAGTTGCCGCTAATGAGGGTCAACAGCGGCAACTTTGTGGTCGCCGCTAATGAGCTTTTTATTTTTTATTTTAATTTTTTCTCATGTCATTAGTGGCGACCCTAAAGTCGCCGCTATTGATCCCTCATCAGTGGCGACTACTGAGAGTCACTGCTGTTGACCCTCATTAGCAGCAACTTTTGGGTCGCCGCTAATGAGGTTTTTATTTCTTATTTTAGGGTTAAATACCTAATTACTCCATAGGGTTTCACTTCTTTATTTTTTTCCTCCCTAGGGTTTGATTTTTATCATAAGATGTCCTTCTGGTTTTGATACAGGATCAAATTGGTCCTTTCATCCATTGACCGTTAGTTGACTTAACGGAAAGACACGTGGATCAATTAAATCTTGTCACGTGTCATGTAATTTATTTTTAATTTTTTAAAAAATTAAAAAATATATTTTTTCAAAAATAAAAAATAAAAGAAATTGGGGTGGCCTGGCCACCCCCATTGAGCCAAGGGGGTGGCCGAAACCACCCCCAGATCACTGAGCCACCCCCTTGGCTCACCCCCAAGGGGCTTTCCATGTACTACTTCACACTCTGCTTCCACCCGCAGATTTTTGTATCTCACTTCCACCGTCAGCAATTTTACACCAACTCTGCAAAACTAGTTGTATATGCATGGAAAGAAGCAATCCATTTTAGAGCTTAGAGCTTGGTAACATCGATCACCTTTTTTCCATTATTATCAGTAGCCATCGTCATCCTTATCAAATAAAGATGATCTCAGGCAGTCATATGTCGGCAATCTCTCAATTGCAACCCACTGTATAGCATATTGATCAATGTCGGCATCACCATCGGTACCCCTTGCAGAGGTCAATCCCAAACTGCTTCGGAAACTTGAGTTGTGATGTTGGAAAGATGTCTTGGGGGTGGTTTCGGCCACCCCAAATTTTATTTTTTATTTTTTAAAAAATATATATATTTAAAATAAAAATAAAAAATAAATTACATGACACATGGTAAAATTTAATTGGTCCACGTGTCTTTCCGTTAAGTCAACTAACGGTCAACGGACGGAATGACCAATTTGGTCCTTTATCAAAACCACAATGACCTCTTATGATAAAAATCAAATCCTAGAGAGAGAAAAAAAAAAAAAAAAAAAAGAAGAAGTGAATTCCTAGGGGGTAATTAGGTATATAACCCTTTATTTTAATTTTTTCTCAAGTCATTAGCGGCGACCATAAAGTTGCCGCTGTTGACCCTCATTAGCGGCAACTTTATGGTCGCCACTAATAAGCTTTTTACTTTATTTTTTTCTCATGTCGTTAGCGGCGACCCTAAAATCATCGCTATTGATTCCTCATCAGCAGCAACTACTAAGAGTCGCTAATGTTGACCCTCATTAGCAGCAACTTTTGGGTCGCCGCTAATGAAGTTTTTATTTTTTATTTTCTCATGTCATTAGTGGCGACATTAGGTCGCCGCTGATGAGGGGTCAATAGCGGCGATATTGGTCGCCGCTATTGGGGTTGCTACTAAATACTATTTTTTTGGTATTTAGCGTCCACAATTAGATGTCACCGCTAATGACTGATTATTAGAGGCAACTTTAAAAAGTCTCCACTAATGAGGGGTCATTAACGGCGACTTTGGGGTCGCCGCTATTCGTTTGGTTGCTAATGACCAATTTTCTTGTAGTGACAGATTATCAATTGAGATATAGATCTATATATATTATGGTTAATTAACATAATCTATTAATTAACTTGCCGATCGACAAATATGAATTATGAGTACCTCCTCGTTAAATGGAAAGCGATCAGTAGGAAGTGGTGATAGATAGCAGGAGAGGTAAATTTGTAATCGATCTTTGCATATACTGACTACAGATTATTGGAGGTAATAAAATATAGATGTTTAATTATCGATTGTCCCATATATATGCAAAGCTCATGGAAAGGAAAAGAAGAAGAGTCTTCTTGTCACCCTCTTCTTTGATCTCCCATTTGGACTGACAGATTTGTGTACCCCGAAAACACTATTCATGTACTTGCTCACTCTACCAATCTTATTTGTGACCTGTTAAATTACAAGTTATCCCAAAAGTTTAAGCTGATAGAAAGTGATAAATTTAATCACTTAATCATTAGTTTAGTCAAGGTTTGATCCCATGGCCTTTGGCTCTGATACCATGTTAAATTACCAGTTATCCCAAAAGCTTAAGCTAATAGGAATATGAAAATTTAATCACTTAATCATTAGTTTAACATGACCAAATTGATGGTTACTACTACCTTACTTCTATGGAATTTGATGCTAAACAGAATTAAGATTGCTTAACAACATATATAAGATAGTAAATATAAACTAAGAATTGAAGATTACAAGTGATTCAAAAAGAGAGAAAATAAGATTAGACTTGACAAAGGATAATAGATGAATAAGGGTGCGTTTGTCATTGTG
>CM017327.1:32399829-32468171 GCA_006937295.1 Carpinus fangiana | reverse complement strand
TATATATATATATAATTAATTAGAGATCTAGAGAGAATGATTTGAATCATTTAACAAGAGAATTAAAGGCAGCTTTCACAAACAAACAAAAAAATACCAGATTTTGAGCATGGATATAAATCTCCAGGTTGACCATTGATGGTATATGCATTGGAAATATTGGGGTCTGCCCCGCTTGCAAGAAATTCGTCATATAACTCTGTTATACCTTCCTTCCACCACTCTCCTACATTTCAAAATTACCAATTTCATCACTACAAATGGCCCTTTTTTACTAAGAAAATTCAATACAATTTTTGAGAGAGAAAGCTAGCTAGCTTGTTTACCTAATATGATGGGAACTTCTTCATGAGGTTTGGGAAAAGGATAACTGGTTCCCTTCTTGGGATGGATGACTATAGCACCATAAACAGTCGCACGTGTCCAATCACTGTGCGCGTGCCACCACAAAGTTCCTTCCTCGGAGGAAAATTCTATTTTCTGTCTAAACTTTTGTCCGGGTCGGATTGGACATTGTGTAATATATTCCGGACCATCCGACCATGGATATCTTGGTTGCTTCACTCCATGCCTGCAAAATTATTATTATTATTGTTATTGTTATTTAAATTTGTAACAAAAAAAAAGGAAGTAAATTTAATAAAATTCATGTAATTAATATTTTAACGGTCATTACCAGTGAATGGTGACGTTATAATTGGCTTTGTTTCGAACTTCAACAATGATAGTATCTCCTTTGGTAACGTGAAGAGTTGGTCCAGGAATTTGTCCGTTGACCGTCAAGATGGTTTTCGTGCTGCAAAGTTTTGTGTATGGAGTCTCTTGCACCTGAAAATGAGAAGAAAAATAAAGTCTTTTGATTATAAGCATGCTTTGTTAAACAAAGAAAAAAAACACAACGTACACCTACCACACAATCAAACCCCTTAATCAGAGGCAAAACAATACAGTAAATTAATGAGGAAACAGACAACCTAAAAACAAACAAAAATTAAGTACAAGAAATCACCTAATTAATTATGCCCCAGACAACAACTAAGAGAAACCACGAAGGTATATTTGGAGTACTACTAACAACAGGCAAGTCCTTACCACGAAAGTATGACGACCCCAACCATAGCAATGGAGGACACCGATATCCAGGAAAAAAAGGGCCAAAATTTGCAGCACCGAAATTTTCATGGTTATATATCAATAAAATTTTAATCCTTTCGCTACTTTTCTCAATGATGATCCAAGAAGGTGGTGATGATCATGTATTTATGGGGCTAGGAAGAGTACTTGACAATTAGATGGATAGATATTGGGGAAGCTGCCTAAGATCTTCCATGCCTGTCAGTTTCAACATTAAGTCAATGACAGACGACAATTTGCACTCATCAAATTCTCCTTGAAGCAGCCTTTCTTGTCCAGTTTTCATTTTTATTTTTATTTATTTTTTAAATAAAAATAAAAATTTATACGCAGAGCTTTTCTTCTACTACTAATTCAGAGGTTCTCTGAGTCTAACCGACGACCAAAACTAGGTTATAATTAATACCGTGATAGGTACTAGTTTCTACTATATAGTTAATTATCCCAATGATTAGGTTATATTTAACCACATTTTAAATGGTCTAATTGAAGGCGAGAAGTTTACCAGAAATGCTAGAAACTTACCAATATTTCATATTGTTGACTTTTTTCTTTTTTCTTTTTTCTTTTTTCTTTTGTTTTTTGTTTTTTAAAAGAAGTTAAAGTTAATTTTTTATTTTTATTTTTTTTTATAACGGAAATATGGGGATTTCATTGATTAAAAATTATAAGCATAAAGCTCTTACAGAGCAAAGCAAAGTTATAGATATATACAAACAAAAAATTTTACAATCAAGTGCTATCTATCACTTCAATCTTCCACTAATCAAATGTATTAATACAGTTAAAGAACATATTTGCTCCAAGCAAACTAGATCTAAGGCATGGGTAGTTAAATTACCTAATAAAATTTATTTAAACCGGCCATGAAAGATAACCCCTCACACCGAAACTATTCAAGTCATAAAAAATAACCCCACACCTAATTATTTCTCATCGCTCATGAGGGCAGATCTAGAGAGAATAAACCTCTTATTTAAAACAAAAATATAAACAAACAACTAGCAAGCAGCAGCAACAGCCGAGGAAGAGATGAACAACACAACATGGTGGAATGTGGATAGACGCATAACGGAGAGGCTGAAGTTGCTGATTTAGTCGGAGAATACCTATAAACATAAATAAAAATAAAAATAAAGGAAGAGGAGGGAGAGGGTAGGAGCGGGGAGTAGAATGGGAAGGGGAGAGGAGGAGCAGATCAATTATGTTTTCTAAGTTAAAAACTTAAAGTTAATTGGGAATACCATGTTAATTAGTTGTTGAATAAAAATATAATTTTTAACATTTTTCAAAGTTTATTTATCAAATAAATTAGAGTGATATTCTTATCTTACACAAATCCTTGAATTGGTACTTCTTAAAAAAATAAATACATAAATAAAAGATCAGTTACTTCGTCAACATATATAAAAGGATTTATTCACTAATTCACCCATTTGAGTAAATTAAGTTCTCATTATAACCCTTTTCCCTTCCCCAACATTGAATAAATAAAAAATATATATATCGCATCTGATCATTCGCACCCGGGTGGACAGTTCGAAAAATATCATAGCTAGCTGTCATGTTCATTGAATCAATGCGTTCCAATCGTGTACGTATGCTCTCATGCCCAATTACCAAAAGTAACGTAATCCATTTTGCTATTGACTTTTATTTGTAACATGTTAAATTTGTGCAAGTGTAAGGTTGCTTAGAGAATCTGCTCTCTTGATCTTCTCAGACCTGCAGTCGCTATACGTATCGTTATTGACTAATTTTCAAAGTTTCAGAATCCGATAAAAAATTAGACTAATTAAAATTTGTGTTTGATGAGGTCAACAATATTGTCGCTGTTCTGTTTACTTGGATCGCTCTAAAATATCTTGTGGGGTGCGATTTCGAGTTGCAGAAGTCTCATGTTGAGGGAGGGATTGTTGAGGTTCAACAATATTGCTGCTCTGCTCACTTAGACAGCTCTTAAATATCTTACGAGATACTCACTTACACCCCATAAATTATATTTTAAGAGCCATCTAAATGAATAGACCTCAACAATTTGGAAGGAACTTTCTTTTTTTCAAGCAACGAGATTGGAGATCAGAGTGGTACGTGCACAATTTGGATTTGTCTGATAAATTATATATTTGGTCGTAACAATAAATTTGTGTTAATTTTTAGAGCCAAAAGTCAGACTTGTTGATGATGTCTTTGAACCTCTTGTGCTTGTTAGAGACATCTCCTTATCCAACTCAAACTCTCTTCAAAATAATGCAGATAAAGATTACAACAATTCAATGAGAGTAAATTCAAATAATAAGATAACTCTTGTTATCATGTATAGCTTTCAAATTATAGTTGATAGAATAGATTTTAAATTGTATTTGCTTTAGTATTTGATTCTATCTCTTTGTAACAAATTCAATTATATATACAAAGCCTTAGCCTATGTTAAAGGTAAGGCAGCAAGGCAAATTCAATCCATTGGATTTTATAGTGCTGAACACTTTGGACCACCAGTGGTCGTAGAGGACAAAACGAATTAATGATGGCTTTGGATTTTAGTTTTGAGGAACTGAACCTACCTATAGCTACCTTAATGCATGTATTATGAGACCGATTTAGGAGGACCGGCAAGGCAAACAAAAAAAAAAATTAAGGTAAAGAAAAAATAATTTAAAGTATTTTTTGTCAATTAGTTTATTTTTTAAAAAAATATTAGCCTTTTGTCCCTTTCAAAATTGAAAGCTTACTCCGTCCTGAATTTTATTTATTATATATAGTATGAAAAATGAGGAACTGGACCTACCTAGGTAGCTTAAGCCAAATTTGTTTTGTATAGGTTGAACTAGAAGGGCAGATAGAGGCCTTTGGTATCCCCTCCAATCAAAAATTGGGCCTCACAATCACTAGTCAATAGTCATTATGCTTTTGTCTTGTGCATTGAAAATGCTTTACAAGTAGTGCAAGCATTACCAAAGCCATGGAAACAAAAAATGCACCTTGTGGATATGATCAATTAATTCATGATCATACTTAAAAAATAATAATAATAATAATTAATTCATGATCATAAGCTTGCAAAGGATGTGCTCTCTCAATGATGAGAGGTGGTTTGCTAATGACAATATTGTAATTGATTGTTGAACGTGTTGTTTCAAGGTTTTTTTTTTTGTTGGGGGGGGGGGGGATAAATGCAGAATTAGTCTTTATGATTAGCCTAAATTGCAAATAACTCATTATTGTGGTATAAATAATAATTTAGAGGTCATCGGGATAAGCCAAAATAACAATTTAGTCTCTACGATCAAATTCTGTCAAAACACTTAATGAAATCTGTTATTGTGCATCAGCACCATTCAAATGATGACATGTGTCACTCTTAATAAAAAAATAATATTAAAAATATAAATATATAAAACTAAAAAAATTAAATATATATATTTTGAAAAAAAAAAAAAAAAAAACACAAACAAACAGAGGTTGGCAACAACCCTTGGGGAAAGGGGTGTCCAACGAGCCACCTCTAGTGCCGACGCACCACTCCCAACCCATGGGTTGGCGCACGGCCACTCTCAACCACTTCTAGGGTGGCTCGCAGGCCACCCCTGAGGTAGGGGTGGCCTTCGATTTGGTTCAGGGTGGCCCACATGCCACCCCTAACCAAATCTAAGGTGGCTGTCAGTTGGTAGTAACTCCCTCTTTTTAAAATAAAAAAATAAAAAAAAATAAATTGTATTTTTTGTTTTATATATTTATATATTTTTTTTATTAAGAGTGACACATGTCATTATTTTATTAGTACTGCGTGGCACTAGGGCTGTCAATTTAACATGCAACACGCGAACTCGACACGTAATTTTAAGGCTAGGGTTTAGGTTAAACGGATTCAAGTCGTAAACAGGTCACCCGTTTATGACACGTTTAATAAACGTGTCGAATCGTGTCAATCCACGGGTTCGCAGGTTGACACGTTTGACCCGTATATATATATTGCTTGGTTGAAGGGATTTTTTCATTTTGGTTTGCCTATAAAAACTAAAATGAGTTTAAACGTGTTCACAGGTCAGATCATGTCGGATTGGAACCTATTAATTAACATCTAAATTAAACGTGTCCATGGGTCATGTCTTGTCAACCCGACATGACACGTTTATCTAAATGGGTAGCATGTGTCACGTTGTGTTATTCGTTAAGAAAACGTGTCGTGTTCGGGTTTGGGTGTTCGACACGTTTAGTTAAACTTATTGTATTTAGGTTTGGCATAAACGGGTTTGTGTCATAAACAGGTTGACGTGAACCCAACACACCAACACGTTTTGCCAGCCCTGCGTGGCACACTAATTGAATATGTTAAAGTGTTTTTACAAAATTTGACTGCAATGACTAAATTGTTATTTTGGCCTACCTCAAGGACCTCTGAATTATTTTCTATATCAGATGGAACAATTTGTAATTTAGGTTAACTACATGATTAATTTTGTATTTATCCCCCTTTTTTTTTTTTCATCAATGATATGAGTTGAGAATGATTTAAAAAAGAAAAATAGATAATTACCTTTTGCTGTTATGAACTACCACGCATTTTTAACATGCCTTAAGAACTTACCCTTTTAACACTTGAGTGTCTTGAATTACTATTTACTTTCGAAAAACCCCGCCGTTAGAGAATCTTGTTAAATCAATTGGATTATTCTCTTTTTAGACGTTAAATCTCATTAAAATATGGGAATGCGGAGAAATAATCTCACATTACTTATGGACAAGACCTTGGGCATATTTATAAAGAATGAGCAACCCACTCTTATAGAATCAGTTTTATGAGATGAATTAGGCTAACGAATTTCTTCATAGTATTTGAGCCTACCATAGGACGAATGA
Organism: Carpinus fangiana; assembly: GCA_006937295.1. Taxonomy (NCBI): domain Eukaryota; kingdom Viridiplantae; phylum Streptophyta; class Magnoliopsida; order Fagales; family Betulaceae; genus Carpinus; species Carpinus fangiana. The sequence continues at coordinate 32,462,177 of CM017327.1, read as the reverse complement.
GGCATGTACTACTTACCTCGTGACAAGGACTAAGAAAAATACTGGCCTGTACGTGAGAAAGGGTGTTGAGAAATAATCTCACATTGCCTGTGAACAAGACCTTGGCATGTTTATAAAGAATGTGCAACTCTCTATTGTAGAACCGGTTTATGAGATAAGTTAAGCTCACGAATTTCTTCAGGGAATACTCTCAATTTTTATTTTTTTTTTAAAAAAAAAAACACTAAAAACTAATTTTTTAAAAAAAAAAAAGACTTCCACTAATTAAATGAAGAAAAAAAAAATATATATATATATATAACAACTAAAGGGTGGCCAATCTGTCCCTCATATATATGGAGGAGTGGCCTGACAACCAGAAGGTGGCTCGGCCAGCCTCTATAGGGCCAGGAAGAGTGAACGATGTTAATTAAACTCTTGCTAATATTGCTTGTTTGTTCAATCTACACTCGAGCAATTCCTGCACAATTACCAGAAACAATATGTGCTTATACCAGCATTTCTCTTTTCTTTTTTATGGGTAAGTTTGTTGGTCAAAAAAGATAGCAGGCGGCCGCGCTCTCCTGGTCTGTTTAAAGGCACGACAAAATTTCCGTGTTTGTTCATAGATTCGAGTCACGCGGGTGTTCAGACCGTCAGAGTCCGGCCAAAATGATAAAAGGAGTTGGCCGAGTGGCTCAAACTTTTGAGAGAGAGAGAGAGGGTTATGGCTGCTTTCCCCTGTTGCACTCTTAGTTTTCTTGTCTTGTTTTTTTTTTTTTTGTTTAAATAAAGTTTTTAACGTGTACATTGGATTAATGCAAATTATAAAATAAAATAAAGAAAGAGATTTTTTTGGAAAACTTTGTCAATTCCCTCACAAATAGCCATTCCTCTCATTTCTCTGTGTAAGGGATTAGTGATTCTCATGAGAATAATTATTCTTAGAAATAGATCCTTATTAAACAAAAGAATGACTATTTTATAGGAATAATTATTCAATTATCGAGATCTATTCAGCAAATCAAACGGGCCCTAAGATTGTACAACCCGGTGATTATATATATAAAAAGAGAAAACCTTGAATCAAGTCATGTCTGCAAAACACCACTTTTACAGCACCCACTCATAAGCTGACACCTAAGCAAATACAAAATAATTTCACAAAAATATCATACACTCACACACACCATATTTTGAGCTTATTCAAGCTAGGTGCCGGGTCACTGGGTGGGTCATGGTTAGACCCATGGGTCTGGCCATGGAATCATCTTCTCCGGCGTTGAAGTCATTTTTTCCAGCGTTAGGATGATAAAATCCTCTAGGGTTAACCTTTCCCTTCTAGGTTTTAGATTTGAATCCAAAAACAATTTTTGTGGCATTAGAAATTGATTTTTTAGGCTGGGTTTTGTGGGTTTTCCAGCGGGTCAGGTGGTTACTCGGCCGAATGTGGTGCTGGGCAGCCTGATCTCAGGCGGAAGAGAGAGAAAATTGTGGAAGAGAGAAAAGGAAGAGGCGGAGGAGCCTGGGTCCGGTGAGGGGATTGGGCAGTGGGGGAAAACTCAATCGCCTTCTCATCCCAAAGCAGCACGCCAAGAAGTACTTCCTTTTGTACTCCTCCGCCAACGAGAAAGGCCTCCTCCTTAACTTCGGGGACAAAAATGGAAAGCCCTGGAGATTCCACTACTCTTATTGGAACAGAAACTAGAGCTACGTCGTGACCAAAGGCTGGAGCCGCTTCGTCAAGGAGAAGAAGCTCGATGCCGCCCCGACGCTCCCGACCCCATGGCTTCGCTTCCCAATCTGCCTCATCCTTACTTCTCCTTCCACTGCCCATGCCTAGGTCCGGCGAGACCCATGCATGGGTCTCTCCAACCCATGCCGTGGGTCCGGCAAGACCCACGGCGTGGGTCTCTCCAGACTTCGGCGTGGGTTGGCAAGGGCAGGGGCGTTTTGGTCTTTTTCTATAGGCTTATTTGTTGTTTTTGTCCCACTTTAATTTTCTGCAATTGGTGATGTATCAAGATGAGATTGGAAGCTGCAAAAGACACCTTTTACAGATGTTCCGAACCTAAGGGGCTCTCATATAAAAAAGGAATGCTGTGAATTTAATTACTATATATCAAATATAACGATTGATATAATATATATTTGTTTTTTTGTTTTCGTTTTTCTATTCAAAGCGGGAGAGGCCGAGAGGGGGATATAATATCTGTTTATTATGCCATCTTTAATTGAGATATGATAGGTATTAATTATTAAATTATTAATGACATGGCAACCTGATATATACCGATATTAATTTGTAACTTTTTAAATATATATTTTAATGAATTATCTCTTCATTGATAAAACAATCAAATAGGACAAAATGCTCCATACAATGCCAAAGAAGATTCCACAAACTCAAACAGTATTTATGATATATAGAATGAGGTTTGCTAGGGGTTCTCCCCATAGTGTTCTCCTGGCGTTCTCCTAGTCTTACATAGAACATGATTTAAGAAAAAATAAAATTGTAGTACCGTTTTTTTGACAACCGATTAATTTTTATGAGTTAATAGTTAGGTTCTAATGCTTTAAAACTTGTTTTTGGATTCAAAACTAAAATCTAAAGGTGAAAGGTTAACCCTTTAGGGATGATATCACTCAAAATGGATTTGATCATCCTAAATTTGGTGCTAATGCCTCAATTTTGGTGCTAATGCCTCATAAATTTGGTGCTAATGCCTCAAATTTGATGCTAATGCCTAAAAAAACCGGTGTGGAGGCCACTACAATTTTATTTTTTCTTAAATCATGTTTTATGTAAGACTGGGAGAACACCAGGAGAACCTATGAGGAGAACCCCTAGCATTTTCCATATAGAATAGCCTCTCGGGATATTATAACAAAGTATGTATGAAAAGTCACCGTCTCAATCAGTTTCAGATCTACAACAAATTTTGGCAAATCACGTCTTTATCCGTTGACATGGCAACAGATAGAGAGGTCCTTGATTCCCTGACTTTTTTTTTCTTAAAAAAAAAAAAAAAAATCCATTACTAGTGCTTTATCAATCGTAATCCTCTTTTGTTGCCTTTACCATAGTGATAAGTCTTCTTTATGCTTGAAAACTCCTCCGTCATCGGTCTATGGTTTGCTTTGATCAGAAAATGAATCAACCCCCTCCCTTCCCCGACTCTTCTCCCCCCCTTTTATTTTTGCTTAATTTTCTTCTGTTACAGGCTCAAGCGCCATTGCGCTGAGTGTGTCGTCCACCATTTCTTTTGTGTCTTTTTTAGGGGTTGATGAGGCTCTTGGATCAGACTATTTCAAAGCTCGATCTACGTCCCTTTGTCAAACCCACCTCGACACGTGCTTTGGCTAGAATCATCCAGTTGCCTTCCTCTGGTGATGTTTTGTGGGCTTTTGTGTATTTTCTTTATTTTCCCTTGTATTTTTCGTTTTCCCTGTATTTCGTGGCCTTGGCCTATTGGGTTGAGAATGTGAATAATTTCATAACTTGCGAATTGAGGAGGATGAATTTTAACAGGAAGATGTTGCTACTTATGTATCGGATTAAGTCTATCTGAAGTAGACCTGTTGTTACAACTGAATATTAGTCATAGGTTAGCAAATTTTGATGTCAAAGATAGGTCTTGAATGTCAAATTGTTATGTATGTATCTATGACTTATAACTTTCTAATTTCGGCTATAACTTTCTCAAAACTTTTGCTTTATGATGTAAGAGTTTTATGATGTAAGAGCTTTATGCTCGTGATCCTTCATCAATTAATGAAACATGGAATGATTTGTCTTTTTTTTTTAAAAAAAAAAAAAAATCATAAGAAAACAAGAGATCGACCGAAAACCAATTATGTTATTCTTAAGAGTTTGTGAAAATAAAGCCTAAGAAAACGAATAAAACTTCAACCCATAGATCACTACAAAAAGTAGATATAGATAAAATACATTCTTATTTAAAAACAACGAAAATATAATATCAAAAACACAATACACCCTCATGCGTTTCACGCACCACCGTTGGCCAGCCACGCGCCGCTAAAAGCACCCCGAGGACCATTAACACATACGTCCTGATCAATCTACGGTGGAAGCGAGAAAAGAGAGGAAAAATGGGGAAAGAGAGTATAGGGGCGGGGAGGAGGGAGTCGTAACCCACTCTAATACTCTAATATATTTTTAATCATGTGAGTGGTACATTTTGTATTATGGTTAAAAAAATAAGAATAATAATTGTACTAATGGAAACTGTATATTCTGGCATACAGATCCTCTCCATTTCAAAGGAAATGGAGAGGGGCTGGTCCTTGATTCATATGGGTAAAATTGTAATTTTACTCTTTGGACAGTTTTATCCTTATGAATCAAGAGACCGACTCCTCTTTATTCCAAAGCCATTTCCTTTGAAATGGAGAGGAACCACTCCTATTATGACTGCCCCTTGTGACCAAAAAATAAGTCCTCTACTGTTATTCACTTTGTTTTTACTAAATTAGCTAGGGGCTTTACTGCTAAAAAGAGGAGCTAAAGTTCAATTAATGTTTTAAATTAAATCAAAATTGATTCATTTTCTTTTTCATCCGACCCGTCGCTATTTTGGAGCCAAGATCTGAATGGAACTCTACAAGGAGGCAAGTAAGCAGGGGGTTGGCGGATGCTTGTCTTAGAAGTGTCTCCATTTTTAACTACAAAAGCAGCATCCATCCCCCAAGTCAAATGTCGCTCCATATGACAATGCCAAAACCACACACCTGACAAATATATTCACAATGAAAAGACCACATAGTTAGAGGAAATCATCGTGCTTTGATTAAATTAATAATACTAACAAAGACAAGGACAACAATTATGACGGTAAAAGTCTAAACGTACCAGGATTGTTTGCTAGAAATCTGATGGCAAGCCATCCATTCCTAGGAACTCCAAAGGTATTGACTTCAGGTGGATCAACTAAATTAAATCCTTTTGGGTCGGTTTTGTTGTCAAAATTCCCAGAACCTGTTCCAACCACGAAGAAGCTATACCCATGCAAATGCATGGGGTGATTTGACGCACCTCCCACCAAGTTGGTACCTTGAAAAACTATCTCAACTGCTTCGTTATAATTCAACACTTTCACCTTAGTACCTTGCTTTGTTAATGCAATATTAGCTGGAATGTTGTCACTTGTGAAGTTATAATAAGAAAGGGGGTTGTCTGGGAAATCTGTAGTATAAACTCCACTAATGTTTCTGCATGAAAGGATCCAATTTAATACTATTTTCATCATATATGATAGCAGGATACTCTGTTTCTATAGAATATCTGTGTGGAAAACCTATTCGAAATTATGTGTCAATCAAGCTAGTTAATAAATAATAACAATGGGATGATAATATTGCATGATATCTTAGCAAATGCATATATACTTCGTTCTTCGCAAAAACGAGACAATTTTTAATGAAAAAAATCGAAGTGTGAAAGAGGGAAAACCTGTAGTATGCGAGCAGTACATCAGTACTAGGATTAACCCAACTTATGTTATTCGCGCTTGTAGCGAATACCTTGCCATCTTCTGTCGCTGAACATGTAGTGTCTCGACAGGGCATGTCGTTGAGTGAAAGTGTTATATACATTCGGGTAGTAATGTTTAAGGGGACCTTTACAGGGTGACCTTCCCTTTCTAGGCTCCGAATACGATTTGTAAAACTTAAGACAGCTTGTAAATCCTTGTAAAAAGGGAGAGTGCTTGGAAACAAAGGAGATGATGGGAAAGAATAGTTGCCTTCATATTGGAGGATCGCGGTGGCATTGACGTGATCGAAATTTGGAACAGAGGGATCTTGGCTCCAAAATTGTCGAGCAGCCATGTAATAGTGCCCAAGAGATTGATTTGTTGCGAGTAAAATATCCATTGTTTGTCCCGGGCTTATGATGATGTAATTCGTTACAATTGGTTTGATATAGTGCCCATCCATCCCGACAACTGTGAGGTTGTGTCGGGCAATTGCAAAGAAGAGTTCTGCGCTCACAGCTGCGTTGACTACACGAAGAAGATAGGCCTTTCCGTAGCTAACCATCCAACGATATGATGTTTCTGCAACATTTATAAGATTGTTGCGCGCAAATCATTTTTTTCTGTGTAATTAACAAAATGGTCAAACAGGGAATCCGTGAGTTCAGGAGTCCAACATATGCAAACATACCTTTGGAGCAGGCACAAAAATCTCCAGGTTCACCGTTTATGGTGTAAGCAATTGAATGTGGCAAGTCATCACCAGTTCGCAGGTCCTCATCAACCAACACGTTTAAATCTCCACTGTACCAGGATCCTGCAGGTTCATCGAAAATGAATCGGATGTAGGTTCATATAATTAATATTTTTGACACCATGTACGTTGTGAAACCAGTCTTCAACTAGGAAAATGTTGGAATCCTAGTAGTCTTCATCCGAATAAAAATTTGTTTTTTTATTTTTGTTTTCTCCCTCCCTGAAATTTTTCTTCTTTCTCAGGATTTTTTTTTCGAAAAATGCTAGGTGTTCTCTCCATAGTGTTCTCTTAGCGTTTTTCTAGTCCCACGTGGAAAATGATTTAAGAAAAAATAAAATTGTAGTGACCCCCCACTACCGGTTTTTTTAGGCATTAGCATTAGCACAAAATTTGAGGCATTAGCACTAAATTTAGGATGATCAAATCCATTTTTGATGATACCATCCCTAAAGGGTTAACCTTACAACCCTAGGTTTTAATTTTAAATCCAAAAATAAGTTTTAAAGCATTAGAATCTAAATATTAACTCATAAAAATTAATCTATTGGCAAAAAAATCGGTGGTGGGGGCCACTACAATTTTATTTTTTTTTTAAATCAGGTTCTACGTAGGACTGAGAGAACACTAGGAGAACACCAAAGCAAACCCCTTTTTTTTTCTTAATGGGACAAGGGTTATAGGGGAAAAAACTACTAAATGGGATGGGACTAGTCAATTTTTAGTTCGAACTCTCTAAAATCACTTATAAAGTTCAATCCTACCTAATAAGAAAACTAATATGGGACTTAATATTCATTAACAACTTTATAATTCACTCACTAAATGTTAGCAATCCGCCTACCCAATTTGGGACTAACTTTTTAGGGTATCAAAATCTCTAATATTACTAAATCCTTGATGTACATAAACACCAACATCAGGAAATTCAAAACATTAGATTCTAAAATCAACTCGAAAACACAAAAAAATTATTTTAAATATATAGTATATAATTATATATAAGTGTAGGCAGATAGTCGTTTTTAACCCCTACTAAATAATGTGGCTATTAAAATCACAATTTGATCAAAATCCAATAATGATCAATCATAAGTCCAATGATGATTTTAATAGCCATATCATTATTGGATGGACTCAAGAGAAACACAAGAAGGACTTATAACATTACTAACTCCTACCCCTATAACTGCTAACAATTCCACCTTTGGTGGTTATCGATATTTTGTAACGGTCTACAAAAACAATTATGTAATTATATGATTAGCAATTATAAATGATTAACTAATATTGAACGGTTATAGCCGCTCGATCTGCTGCTATACTCTTAAGTCTAGAGGCATGATACAAACCCAACTTTTTTGCCCAACAAATGTCCAACTTTTACCTTCTTTTGTAATTAAAAAAATGAAGAAAAAAAAAATGTCTTAAGCAATAATATATATTTTTGTTTTTTTGTTTTTTTTTTGGTAATTTTAAAAAAATGAAAGATGATATTTTTCTTCATAATAGTAACATTTTTAAAAAAAAAAAAAAATGTCACTATTTTGAAGAAAAATACCATTTTTTCATTTTTTAAAAAAAATTCCAAAAAAAAGACAAAAAATATATATTATTGCTCCAGAAATTTTTTTCATTTCTTATTTTGTTTTTTTTAATTACAAAAATTGAACATTTGTTAGGCAAAAAAGTTGGCCTTTAGCATTCCCTAAATCTAAGTTTTTTTTTTTTAAAAAAAAAATGTCACTATTTTGAAGAAAAATACAATTTTTCATTTTTAAAAAAATTCCAAAAAAAAGGCCAAAAATATATATTATTGCTTCAACATTTTTTTTTCATTTCTTATTTTTTTTAATTACAAAAAAAAATACAAAAATTGAATATTTGTTAGGAAAAAAATTGGCAATCTAAGTACGAAAATACATGGACCATGTCCACGTGCTAAGATTCTACATCCGTACTCCATGCGACAGGGGTAGGACTCTCCCCGTGTCGGAACTATTATCTCTATTATAAAATATCAATCACTAGAGCATGCGTTAAAATTTTCCTAGTCCCAATAATTAAATAATAAAAATAATGTATATAGAGACTAGTAAAACATAAAATAAAAACCCTGTATCTGTATGCAGTAAAATTGGAATAGGATCCTCTCCATTTCAAATGAAATGGATAATATCCATTTAGTGTAAAATGAGGGGTAATATTATAAATTTAGTCCTTAAACTTTAATGTTAAGACAATATTATCCCTTATTTTACACTAAATGGATATTATCCATTTCATTTGAAATGGAGAGGATCCTGTTCCTAAAAAATTATGATACTCCGTACTCCCAATGTTTATTGAGGTCTAGGGGTTACAAAAATTAGAATATAGAATATCCACGAATATTCAAATTGAGAAAAAAATAATAATAATCAAATTAATAGGTTCTAATACTAATCATTTCCCCGACAAAAATACAAAAGAAAAAAAAAATGATAAAAAGTAAATTAAACCCTGTATTAAAATAGAATATCCACGAATATTCACATCCAAAATTTTAGATCGAGGATCACAATATTTATTGGTTCCACGCATACGCCAATCGGAAAAGTTACTTTCCCTGAGCAGTTCCCCCCCTCCCCCGGCGCCGCGGAATGAAAAAGCTTTTAAGTTAAATGTTTTTTTTTTTAAACACTGTTTTTTTACTATATATACTGTTTGACTTTTATTTTATTTTATTTTTATTGACATATTTTAATATATTCACTTGATGGATGAAAAAAATAAAATATAGTAGCATACCAAGCACAATGATCTCTTCTCCATCTGGTTCGGGGAATGGACGAGAAATTTCAGTAGCAGGCGAGACAACAATGGCACCATGAACACTTGCACGTGTCCAATCGCTGTGAGCATGCCACCAGAGAGTTCCTTCCTCGTCAGAAAATATGACCTCATACGTGAAGTTCGATCCAGCTTCAATGGGACACTGTGTGATGTATTCCGGACCATCCGACCATGGATTTCTTGGTTGCTTCACACCATGCCTATATAATCACCATATATAATATTATATAATCCATTAACACTATGTTTTTCCCAGGCCCCAGAAGAAGAAGAAGAAAAGAAAACAGTCAATATTACCAGTGAATGGTCAACCCATAAGATCCTTGGTTGTGAACATTGACATACACCGTGTCACCTTTGTTCACCCGTATAACTGGCCCTGGAAAACTGCCATTTACAACTAACATGCTTTTCGTGCTACACAGCCGTGTGAAGTTTTTCTCTGAAAGCTACAGAAGAAGAAAACAACATTTACTGGCCGGAAGATATATAGGTAATGGAGCAGTGGTTCTTCTAGCGAGGAAACTTACCAAAAACTCGTAGAAATGGACATCGCCTTCAACCGCACGGACAAACCGTCCCACAAGAAACAGAAAACCCAGAAACTTTATCATCGTATCTTTGTTGCTGGGTTTCCTTTTAGATTCATTCTTTAAATGCATAACCAAATAAATAAACAAGCAAACTCGAAATCCTTCTGTCAGACGAGTAGCTATATGTTAACAAACTGTCTTCTGCTTATCTTCCCTTCTATTGAACTCCAGCAGAAATAATATAAAATTTAAACCAATTAAATATTCAAAACACTTTTTTTTTTTTTTTAAAAAAAAAAACAATAAAAAGATTCGTGGAACTGTTAACCCTTTAACAGTACTATTACAAGAGAATAGTTTTTTAACGGCGACAAAACGTTAAAAATTTAGCGTTAGATTCTTATTAGTCTTTGCTAATAATGAACTAAAAGTCATCGTTAATAATGTCTAGTGTAACACCAAGTGTCAAAAGCTGCAAGCTTACAAATAAAAAATTAAGAAAATGATAAAGGCACAACTTAATCTAACTTTGGCCCAACTTTTCTATTAAGTTTTTTTAAAAAAAAAACTGATGTGGAGGAGAAAGAGAGCCTGCAACTAGAGAGAGAAAGAAAAATTTGACTTAAAAGTTGGGCCAAAGTTAGACTTAAGTTGTGCCTATATCAAATCTCAAAAAATTAATAGCACTGATATTGGAATATATTTAGTGTACATTTAGATTAATTAATTCAGTTAAAATTAATGAAATGGTTAGTTGTTTAGTTGAAGTGGTCGGTAGTTTAAAAATATGATAAATAATAGTTTTTGGGGTAAGTTTATAAATTATAAGTGTACTATCATTAAGCTTTAAATACACATGAAGATTTGCAAAGGGTTTAGTGTTGTTAGGGCACCACGTGGTGGGAATGACATTGATTTTGGCTTATTAGAACTTTGAACTTCATGGTTTTCTCTATCCAAGATTCTTTTTTGAATTTTTTATCCATTTGTTCCATGCTCGCCATTGAATGGACATTTGATACCTTTATTACGTGAAATATGTAGCGAGATAATTTGGGTAGGTTAGTAGAAGTAATCTAGGCCTTTTTGAAGCTGACATTTGGAAATAAACTTCTCCCATAATTTTTATTAGCATTAAACGCCTCTATATAAACTTACAAACCAATGAGATAAATAATATTCAAACTACTGATAATAAAACTAATCTTAAAACAAGATCTAATCCTTGTTTAGTAGAAATTTACCAAAAAATACAACTTGTAACTTATCTCAACATTGCTGTATTAGTAACAATGCCATCTCTACTAGTATGCCGTGACGCAGCAAAAAGCAATCAAGCCTTCAAAACAGAGTAGAAACAGGGGAAAGACAGCACCCTACACACACAGAGACTATGTTTGACAAACATTTGTTTTACTAAATTATCCTTAATTAATTTGATGACCATGTGTTGTGTATAAAAGATAAAAGCGATATAAAAAACAAACAAAAAAAAAAAGGTTATAAAATTCTAAATGGAATTGCATATTTGTCCATAGCAATAAAGCACAACACATTCTTTAATTCCCATGGCAGTTCCCGTTAGATTTTATAAATTTAACAGTGTATAGATTATCATGTGATTTGAAATTTAAAATGAAGTTATACTATATTTAAATGATGTAACATGTAATTAAGGATTATTAAATGAATATTTGAATAGAATTATAATATATAACATTACTCTAATTTTAACAATAAAGAGGCCAGGGTGGATGGGTTTGATCAGACTTACAACAAAGTCGTAATAATGTATATCACCTCGAGCCATGGAAAAGAAACAGCCACTCAGACAAGCAAGCAAGAGGAGTTTTGGGAACAGACCACCTACCTTCGAATCTTCAACCAAATTTTCGTATACTACTTTGCAAACATTATTTTCTTGTCTTGTTTTTATATTATTATCTTTGGCCATCCAGATCCAAGCTCCCGGTTGTCCTGAAATGCTGTCGGGTTGAGATGACTTCTTGTTAATTAACTGCAGGCTGGCATGCATTGGATGCGAATAGATCCTCCCTACGTGAAACTCTACCTAATAGTATTTGTGCTTGTAGGGTGGACGTGTAGCTGAGACGAAACCTTTTGTAGGCGGCTCAATTTGCCGTTTGTCGGACCAACTTTCAACCACTATAAAACGGCATCAAGCTGGAGAGTGCAAGGAAGAGAGAAAAACATGTGCAAGCACAGCAGCGGGAAAAATTGGCACTACAGAAAAATGTGGGATTAGTACTGTGTCTATAATGTAAGGATTTTTCACACGTTATCAATTGGTGACGTGGCTATTTCCCACGCGTTACTAAAGTCTTTAGTAACGTGTCAAATTTGACACGTCGCCCTTTAGTGACGTGTCACCAAAGGGTGAAGTGTCAAAAATTGGCACGTTACCAATTCGAAAACAGGAAATTAACGTAATTTGTGATGTGTCACAATGAGATGTTACCAAAGAGTGACGTGCCAAAGTGATGCGTCACCCCTTTGGTGCCGTGTTACTTTGGAACATTATCATTTGATAATGTGTCAATGTTACACATCATCATTTGGTGACATGTCACTTTGGCACGTCACTCTTTGGTAATGTTTCATTGTGACACGACACCAAAGGGGTGACTCTTTGGTAACGTTTCATTCTCGTCATGCACCTTCAAGCCTACACTCAAATCCAAAGTGCTTTCATTCACGTGTTGGCATACTAATTGGTTTTTGTCTTGTGACAAAATAAAAATCCAATTCAGCATTACATGTAATCTTTCAGTAAGACATGAAGATAGTTCAGTGGCAATGTAGGATTTATGTCATACCATTAACATGAACTAGAAATTTTTTGAATTAGATTTTTTGTTTTATTTTATAACTGACCTTACCAGACTTCCAAAATGAAGTACTTCACTTTTCTTAGTTTCTAATATCATAATATGGAAAATAACTAGGTAACTAGCAACCCTGCAAGTCACTTGTTATCATGAGAACAGGGTAGTTCCTTGTAGCTCACTAGTTGCAAGTTATAGAAGTAATCTAATAAACAGCAAACTGGCATCAAGATCTCAATAGTGCAAACTTCACCAAGTGTTTGGTTACAATGTGCCGAATTTCTCTATGAAGTAACACAAATTTTGATATATTATGAGCCAATTCACGTTCTAGACTCTGAAACTTTCAAGAATTTTGACCTTTTACAATAAAGTATATTCTAGTAGTTCAATTAAATAACAGCAGGTTGTCAGATATTCCATAATACTATGTGGATGTCAATTAGCCGTTCAATTCCAAAATCAATATTCAAAGCATGTGCATTTATTCAAATTATAATACTACAGAGCAAGAGGCGTGAGTTACAACAACAAAAGATGTTAATACTATGATCTATCACATTTCAGCAAAGCCACAAAATCTAGAATGACGTTCTCAAATGAAAAGGGATGGTTCCCAACTGCATAAGGTCAACTCATGTTTTGTTGTAGAGCCCAGAGTAAAGTTCTCATCATTCTAACTTCCAAATGATGGTAATTCTAGCTATTCCAAAAGGATTCATGAACCTGACAGATTCTTTATAAAAAACTACAATTATACTAGAGATAAGAGAACAACCACCTGTACATCCCCATTTCAGTTTTTTTCTTTGCACAACTGAAACTTCTGACAGGTGCAGAAACAATGAAACAGCAACTAATGCAAATGTTCCACTTTCCAAATTGGTGAAAACATAATCTGGGTTGGCTTGAAACAACAAAAAAATGCAGCAAAATACTAGTACAATATAGTATTTCAGGAAAGCAATCAACATATTCCATGTATAAAGAACCAAAGACAGACAAAAAGGTGACTTGAAACAACAAAAAATGCAGCAAAATACTACTCCAATATAGTATTTCAGGAAAGCGATCAACATATTCCATGTATAAAGAACCAAAGACAGACAAAAAGGTGAACCTAGATATTTCTAGAGAAACTTGAGATAACACCCAAATGATTTGTGTTAACAAGGTGCCAAGTGCCATTAAATGCAAAACAAGAAAGCTTGATTCTGGGATCAGAGTGATAGTGCTATGAAATACAAGATTTTGTAGGACAAACAAGGATTTGAACATGCACGGAGATCAATGGACAATAATACAAATTTAAATTAGATAAGAGTAAACCAAAGGATGCAGAAATTTAAGGCATTTAAAAGCTAAAATTAGCATGGGCCCAAAATGTAGGAACTAGCAAAGCAGTCCTTGTAAAGTAATAATCATAATAATGCCATATAAACACCACGAAACCCAACTAGCCAAACAATGGCTATACCTAAACATCCTCCTTCCTCAAGCAAACATAATTTGCCAAAGACATAAAGTACGAAAAGGAATTGCTATATACCTTTTGTTCGAGTGCAACCTTTTTGCCCTTTCCAAGTATATCTTGAAGTGTTTCCTTCAATTCTTTATCCTATTATACAGGAAGGAGATGGTAGAAAAATAACAACAATTAGAATACATAGAATACACAATTCCTAGGACAAAAAGTTTCATATGACTATCAAATAGACCATTATAAGTCCTCTGCAACCCATGTATATTTGATGGCTAGCAGAGTAGATTTGCACTAACATCAACTGAACTGTCCAGATTTTCTCTAGCACCAATAGATAACCTATTCTTATAATGTTTGACAAACTTACAACTTCATTTACAACTGTACATGTATAATCACCAAATAAGAAATTACAAACAATATATAATTGTAACAATTTGAATAGAAAAAAATCATAATGAGAACTAATCTGATTAGTGACTCACAAATATCTTCAATCAGCCTGTACTAACCATAATTCAGTTTGGCATTCAATTTGATTCACACCCAATTCATAATATTTATTATTCTTCAAAACAACAAAAGGGGAAAAAGAAAATTAAAGGCTAAACCCAAGAATCATGATGCCCCTTCCTTAATAACAACTCAGTGGAGGAAGATCAGATCCTTTGACCGTTGAAAAGCCTACTACCAAAAAAGAAAACCCCAAAGTATGCTCAGACATGGCAACCAAACAAAAACACCAGCACCACTGAAAGACATGTAACCAACATAACCATATAAAAGCGTCAGACCAATAAAATCCTAAGAAAGTGCAGGGGAAAAGAAACAGAGAAATGAACGATCCAGATCTGTGCTTGATCTTCGGCCGAGAAAGCTACATAAATATTTTGACTTTCAATAAATTCACTAAAAAGCCTTTTCTTTTCCTTCAATTTCTCAGCAACCAAACAGTAAAATGCACTAAAGACGCAGAAAGTAAAAGAGGATTACCAGAAGACGAATCCCAGTCACCCTGAGTCACCACGAGACATCAATTTGTAATCACCCAACCCAAGCATCTGTACAAAACCTCAAATCTTCAAGAACCCATACAGAAAATCACAACAAGGAGAGAGAGAGAGTGAGAGAGAATGACCTCAGACCACATCCTTTGTTTCATAATCCCTTCCTTTTTTGCAAAGACAGAAACTCGTGTGAGAGAGACGAGAGAGAGAGAGAAAGGCGTGAGAGAGGGAGGACTCTCACACGAGTTTTGGGGAAAATACGCATAGGTTCAGTGCACGGCGGGGAGATGCGCGGTGGAGAGAAGGGGCGCACGGCGCCGGTGGGGGGAAGAAAAGAAAATGAGGGAAAATGAAAATGGGTCTCGCGGGATGCGTTTTGACGCAGGTTTTTCGAATTTTTATTATTATTTTTAAATCTGGGCAAACGTGGCATGTACCACGTCACCGGTATACTACTGTTTAAGCACGCCAGTGTTCCGAAAATCATTCCTCAAGAACTGTCCCTCCCCCTCTACTTTGGACTCTGACGCTAGTGGGCTCTCCTTTTCCAATGGACTCTTCAAATCTCTCTCTGATACATGGGCCTTGGGGCCACCCAAGAATATTAAAAAGCTCTTTCACCAACAATATTCTTTTTCTTTAATAATAAAGAGGACTGTTTGAATCCCTTCCCCTCTTTCCTTTCCTTGCATGTAAATATAAAAATAAAAATAAAAATGTTGTGCTCAAATTATTATAATATATGTTTATCCCTTTTCGTACAAGATAACCAATAGAGATAGAATTTATTCACAGCTTTAACTTTTCTAAAATAATTGACGCTGGTTTCTCTGGATCATAGATCAAAATATACAAAGGAAACAACGTTCAGCTTTTTTCCTTTTATAATATTGGTCTCAAAACCAAGAAACTTTTGATGAACTACGTACGAACTAAGTATCAAGCATAACTAAAAGCTGCCGATAGCACCCCCTCACAGGTATTACTATCAAAATTTCCTTCTTAATTTACTCTTTCTTTTGGAAGATTGTCTGTTGAAGCCCATACAGTGCATCCGCTTCACAGGGCGGCATGTAAGCCGGAGGAGGGCGGAGCTTCGTCTCTTCTGTGGGGCCGTTCCGTACTATGAAAACTGTGTCCATACCCCAACTCATGTGCCGGTCAAAATGGCAATGCATGTACCAAACCCCTGAAACAATTATGCATATATTACATAATAATAGAAAATAATTAATTTAATCATTTAAGCTAATTTTCTAGCTAACAGTTCTAGTTATTTAATATATAAACGTACCTGGATTGTCGGCTCTGAATCTGATGGTGGCCCAGCCATCCTTAGGAACTGGAACAGTGTTAGCTTCGGGTGGATCAACCAAATTATAAGTTAATGGGTCACTCACATTGTCGAAATTTCCAAGTCCTGTTCCAACCACATAAAATCTAAAGCCATGCAAATGAATTGGATGATTTTCTCCTGAATTCATGACATTAGTCCCCTGAAACGTTATTTCCACGGTTTCGTTATAATCTAGCATCTTCACCCTTGTCCCTTGGTCCGATAGGGTAACATTGTCCGTCAGCAAAGCCTCTGAGGTAAAATTAAATAGATTTGGGGGTTTGTCTGGGAAATTTTCCTCAAAATATCCACTTATATTCCTGCCACAAAAAGTTATGAAGGGCTGTTATTTCATAAGATTATACCATGCCATGAGAACGCATGACACTCCAACTTACGTCCCATTCTCAAAGCACAGGCACATAACACAACACCAAATCCCATGCATGCCATGCATTCATTTAATTAAGTTGCAAGATATATCACTACAAAAAAATGAAGATTTTTTTGACTGCCTATTAGTAATGTGTCAAGCCTGTTGATATGTCACTAATGCTTAGTTATGTGACATTAGTAACATGTGTGGTGGGTAAAAAAATAGTACTTGTAATAAGCTTGCAGTATATCCAAAGAAGGGTTTGCAAAACTAATGTTGTTTAAGCCGGAAGCAAGCCTATTCCCATCAGGCCCTGCGCAAGAGGCATTGGGGCAACGCATCATGTTTATGGAAACTGTCACAAACATTCTGGTGTCGACACTTTGAGGGACATCTACAGGATGCTCTTTGGACGCCAAGCTCCTTAAACGTGATGTGAACAACCCTGCAGCGCCAATGTCATAAAAACCAGGGATGTTGGTCGGCCACACCGGCGATGACGGGGGAGTGTAGTCTCCGTTGTACTGGAATATTGCGCTGGTGATGCTTTTGTCGAAGTCATCTGCCTGTCCATCAAAATAAGGGCTAGCAAGCATGTAATAGTGGCTGAGGGCTTGATTTGCTGTGACCAAAACATCCATTGTCTGCCCTGGGGTTATCATTATGTAAGTCATTTGCAAGGGTTTGATGTAGGAACCATCCCATCCGACAACTGTGAGATTGTGGTCTGCAATCGTGAAGAACATGTCTGTGTTCTGTACGGAATTAACTATGCGGAGTAGATATGTCTTTCCATAATCAACCGACATACGAAATGTTGTATCTGCAATTGCCATATCACACACATATATATAATTTGTTAATTCCATCAACACCCAAAATATTTAATTGAAATTGAGGTGATTATTAAGTTAAATCAATAGTTATTTCAAAAGAAATATATATACATATATATATATTATAAAAAGGTAAAACATCATGTGCGTTTTTGCTTTAGTGCAATAGTTGAAGCTTCCGCGCATCCTAGATTGGGCTGACTTAAGGGGATTGAGATCACAACATATTGCCATGGGTTGTAACATTTTTATTGGGCCGTTTCATTTAAAATGGCGGCCCACATTAGGACCACAAAAGTTAAAAATAGAAATGGTTTCCCAGGGTGGTTGTTTGGCGGTCAAACCATTTACTTGGGTGGTTTGACACACAAAATAGGTTGGTTGTTTGAGGATGCATGGTCCAATCATGCATTTGGGGGTGACTCGGTCACCTCTTTTGGCCGAATTCAATAATAGTTGTACTTGGGTGGTTTGACACACAAAATAGATTGTTTGAGGATGGTCAAATCATCCTACGGCATTTGGGGGTGACCCGTTCCCTTCTTTTGGCCGAACTCAATAGTGGTTGAACCACCTCTTCAGTTGAATATGAGAGTTATGTATTTTGTTTATTGTACCTCTGGAGCAAGAATAAAAATCCCCGGGTTGGCCGTTGATGGCATAGGAATCTGACAATACCGTCAATCCACCATATCGGAGGGCCTCATCCATTAACACCATCACATCTTCTTTGTACCACGAAGCTGCAATAAAACACCACGAGCCAAAAAGTCAGACTAAGATCTCAGATGTATGATTTTGCAGCGTCAGTTAGATTCGAAAGGAGATTTTCAAATAAAGAAAATGGATCAGATATTTTTATTTAGTTAATAAAGATAATTAAAAAAAAAAAAAAACCAATTCTAATAAGATAAATAAAAATAAAATTAATTTGACAGAGTTTACAGTATTGAAATGCTAGATACTAATTTGCTTACGTACCAAATAATAAAATTTGTTCTGCGTCAGGCATGGGAAACGGATAAGTTGTTCCCTCTGCAGGCAAGATGACCAAGGCACCATGAACAGTGGCTCTTGACCAGTCGCTGTGGGCGTGCCAGAATAAAGTTCCTTCTTCTTCTGTAAGTAAGACTTGGTAAGTGAAGTTTGTTCCCGCCGGGATGGGGCACTGAGTGATGTACTCAGGTCCATCAAACCATGAGTTCCTTGGTTGCTTCACTCCATGCCTATAACCAAATAATTAATATAATTTATTTAATATAAGATTTAAGGGAAAAATATACGTACCCTATTAATTAAACTACCATTTTATTATTAATGTCTCTCTAAACTATTAATTGTGTCAACACTCTTCTAGACTTTTTTCAAAAAAAAAAAAAAAACTCTTCTAGACTACTAAAATAGTGTTGATGTCCTCCAAAGCCTTGAAAAATATAAAATTAATATTTAAATTTTTTTAGTAATACATAAATATTCTTATAAATTCAAAAAAAAAAAAAAAAAAAAAAAAAATAAGACTAGAAATAAATAAAAGAAAAAATTAATTGTTTAACACAATTGTATTTAAAAATTAAAAAAAATAAAAATAAAATGGACCCCTTGGTTTTTTATTTTATTTATTTTTTATATTTCTCTTATTTTCGTCTTTCGTAGTACTATATGTTGAATTCTAATCAACTTGGAAACGTTTTTTGTTGACTAAATTTTTTAATTTTCAAAAAATCATTTTTATTTTTTAAAAAAATAAACTATTTGGGGAAATACATTTTTCCCCATAAACTATCTACTCATTTGCACTTTTAACCATAATGCTTAAAAAGTGACACTTTACCCCTCAAAGTATTTGACGTTGACACTTGACTCCATGAAGTATGCTTTATCCCTAAAGTATTTTAAGTTGGCACTTTACCCTGAGTTGACACTTTACCCCCTAAAACTTAGTTACTTCGGGAGATAAAGTGTATTTAATGAGGGGGTAAAGTGTCAACGTCAGATACTTTGAAGAGTAAAGTGTCATTTTTTTAAATATTGGGATTAAAAGTGCAAATGGGTAAATAGTTGAAAGGTATTTCCCCCAAACTATTTTCAATGTTTGAGATTTTTTTTTTTTCGTTTTGGGTTGCATACTTGTCTTTTTTGAGTCATAGCCTAATTAAATAGCTAAAGTTACATAAAAATAGTGAAGAAATTGCTTGAGAGGGAGAGGTATTATTACCAGTGAATGGTGACACCGTATGTTCCTTGATTGTAAACATTCACATACAGAGTGTCCCCTTTGTGGGCGCGAATCGCCGGTCCCGGAAAACTGGCATTCACCGTCAACGTACTCTTTGTCTCACATAGCTTTGTGAAATTGCTTTCCTTGACCTGTTATTATTCAGTGATTAGCACAAACAATTATTACTTCAAACTCCCTCGATCAGCTCTGACCAGTCACCACAAAAAAAAGGAAAAGGATAATTAAACGTGAATACGATGAAATGAATCAGCTGTACAGCCTGTACTTACGACAAAGTCGTAGTAGTGTACGTTGGCCTGGGCCCTGTAATGGACGAATTGACTCAGAAACAAGAACCCGACCAGCTCTAACAATAGCTTCGTCGTCTGTCTCGTCTTCAATGCCGCGTCCATTTCCTCTGAATTCTCTCACTGGTCCCCAGACTGGGACTGGAAGTACGACAGCTTCTTATAACTTGGACATTTCGGTTGCTGAAGTTAATTGGGAGATTCTGCAGGTTAAGTATTGATCTACGGTTATAACTAGAGATATATACTAGAGAAAAAGTTTAGCAGGCCCCTGCTTTTCCTGTTACCTTTTATATTTAGGTGCACCTTTTTTTTTTGGTTCTAGGGTGACAGTTAGGTGGACTTCCTGGTATACGACTTTAGTGGAAATGAAGACGAGGAACTTTGGTTACCTGGTTGCTATCATATAATTTATTGTCTTTATTTCTTCTAAAACTATTCCCTGCTCCAGATCTTTCAATATTTTCTTAATGATTTATGAATATTTAAAATATTATAAGGATATAATATTTTCCTTGGGTTGTTCGAGTGTGTGTTTGAGGGGTCTAAAAGTACTATGTTTAACACTCAAAAAGTCGGTTTGAAAAAAAAAAAAAAAAATCGTTTGGTAAAAAAAATTAAAAGTGTTTATAAGGGTCCAAAAATAGCTAAAACCCACATTTGGTAAAAGCTTAAAAATGAAATTTTTGCCAAAAAGCATTTTTTTTTGCTTAAAAACTTTATTTTTCAAACGCAATATCAAACATACTCTTAATTATTTATGAATATACGCCACAAGGGCGGACCCACGTTGTATAGTGACTATTGAGGGATGGCACCCATAAAATTTTTGATCTTTTTGTAATTAGAGCATTTTTATCAGGAAATTTTTACATTAAGAGCATGTTTTAAATTGAGTTTGAGAAATAGAGTTTTTAAATAAATAAAAACGTGTTTTTGTCAAAAGTTTAATTTTTAAGCTTTTGCCAAAAGTGTGTTTTGGTCATCTCTACAGTAAAAAAAGTCAAATAAGTACTTTTTGAATTTTTTATCAGACACAACAGCTTTTTTTTTTTTTTTTTTTACATGTCCATACAAGAGGGGGGGAGGGGGATTCGAACACAGCAGCTTTTATTTAACACAACTTTTTAAACACTAAAAATAATTTAAGCTCTTTAATACAATCTCAAACAAGCCCTAAGGCCCAAGCAACTTGCTCATCACCATATCATTCCTGATTTAGAAATTAAAAAAAAAATAAAAAATAAAAAAACACATGTGTGACCACCATTCATTTTCCTTCTTATTTTTAAGGAAAAATTTTACTTTAAACTCTTGAACTATGACGTGTTTTGAGACAAATCCCTAAAGTTTAAAAACTCTCAATTTGAACCCCTCAACTTTCAATTACAATCAATTTAAATTCCTCTATTAGTTTTTAAACGTTAAAAGTGATATAATGACCATTATACTTCTGAACTTTTTTATAAAACTCAAAATTTACCATTAATTTCAAATTTTTTTAAAAAAATCACATGGTAACCCACGGTTGGGCCACCTTGTGACCATTTTTTTTCAATTTTTTTTTTTTTTTAAAAGAGAGAAAATCGAAGGGGTTTTTTTTTTTTTTTTAGGATTTTTAACTGTAAAAATTGTTAGAGCTAGGTAAATTGCATCAAATTAAAAGTTTGAGGGTTGAGAGTTTTTAAAATTTAGTAAGGTTTTCTTAAAACGCATAATAATTTAAGAATCCTTTGTAAAGTTTTCCTCATTTTTAATTTTTTTAATTTAATAATAAGAAAAATGAGACTTAGCCGGTGTGTGAGTTCCTTTTCATTCCAAATTGATAACTTCTTTTTCAACAAATGCTACACACTCTCAAATACATAATAAGCAAGCAAGCATCACACCACTTTTTCTTTGAGACTGTTTTGACCATGCACAACAATTTTGTTTGAGAGACAAAATTACGATTTTGCCCATTTCTGTCTTTTCTTTAAATATATAATTGAGTGGACTGTTTGCAAGGTTATTGATGTCTTTCAATGGCACCAAGAAGCACAACACTTTTTATTTGAGACTGTTTTGACCCTGCACAACAATTTTGTTTGAGAGACTAAATTACGATTTTGCCCATTTCTGTCTTTTCTTTACAACACTTTTTCACAACACTTTTTATTTGAGACTGTTTTGACCCTGCACAACAATTTTGTTTGAGAGACTAAATTACGATTTTGCCCATTTCTGTCTTTTCTTTACAACACTTTTTCTTGAGACTGTTTTGATCTTGCACAACAATTTTGTTTAAGAGACGAAATTATGATTTTGTTGTGTACTCTGGGTTTCTTGAGTTTGGTGGGTGAAATTTAATAAATTTGATGGGTTTTGTTTCATTTTTTTGTGGGCTATTTTTGCAATTGTCCAGAGTAAAGATGAAGATTAAGATCAACGAGCGAAGAGTGAGATCTTGAGATAGAGGGAGAAGCTGAGAAACAAATTAAAGAGACCTGTTGCTGGCTATTTTGCTTTCTCATGTTAGTGATTGGGTATTGCTTATTTGCTTCATCAGTTTAGAATTGTTTAGTGGTTGGGGAGAGGAGATGAATAAAATAGAAAGAAAAGAAAAGAAAATGATGGAAGGAGGCGTGATGGAGGGAGGAAAGAAAAAGATAGATAAAAATTTTTAAAAAAAATTGAAAATAAGAGTTTTAAATGAAGAATTTGGTGGCATGGTGACAGAGGGAATTTATTATTTTGTCCTCAATCTTTGTCTTTTCTCATCCTCAAATTCTCCATTTCCTTCTCATTTTCTCCTTAATTTAATATTTTTGTTCCACTTCCTCCTTAAATCAGAATTTCTTTTCAACTTTTTCCTTTAATCCTGATCTTTGTTTCAGGCTAAAAAAACTAGAAACAGCACGCGCCAACAAACTAGTTTTATAATACAACCCATCAGAAAATATTTCGAAACCAGAGTAATATATATATAAAAGGAGCGGTAATTTAATAGTATGTTTAAAAAACAGTGCCCTTTATGTATTATAATCGTCCAACACATCATATCCAGCAACGATAATTTGTTTATTAACGTTGTTTCCTCGATTTCCCCCCGATTCTGTGACAGATGATGTTGCAGCTAGCTAGATACTGGTTTTTACCAATACATTAATGATGAGTTAATTTTCTCCCTCCTGTGTTTACAGTTGCAAATTAAACATATGACCCGGAACAATGTTGGTTGGACCATCTAACATTCCGGCATGATAATCCAAAATCTGACAAACTTTCTATTATATCTTTAGACTACTAATAATAGGCAAAATAACCGAGCCAACAAAATAGGGCCAGAAGCTGTGCCCAAGACATATATATATATATATATATATACTTGGGCATAAGCTTTTTCCGAGGAATATTTCTTCTTTTCCGAGGAGTATTTCCTCTTTGTTCTCATGAGAGGACAAAGCACAATTTACAATTCTGAACAAATATGCTCATTTATGACACTTGATGTGAGAAGCAATACCATTTTTAGGATTTTTGACAACCAATGTGTTGGTTTTATCTTTTTAAAAAGTCAAATTTAACCCTATGTCCATGATGCAATAACGGCAAATGCATGATAAAGATTTCCTTATACAAATTTTAATGGGAAATGCTAATCTTCTCTTATTCTCCTAATCGTAGATGAAAATTATTTTATAAAAATCAAGTAAGAGAAATAAGAGTAACTTTTTTTTTTTTAATAAAATAATATCCACATAGAACCAAGATAACATAAGATGAACACCAAGAGAACACCTAACATTCCCTATTTTAATCAGTCAACTTATGCATAAAGAAACGTATCTAGAGCTAACATTAAAAATAAACATGATAAGGGTATTCTTCTCACAAAATTTTTATTATTCTTAAAATTGCAAGGATAGTAATCAGTGATAATAAAAATCTTGGCATTTGTGCTCCAATTTGTTTGTTAACAAAGTGCTTGCAAAAAGGTAGAAAAACTTATTGAGCTGTTTTACAACTAATTGACCAAAGGCACAGTTTCATATCGGATCTGATGTTCAAGTATTTTTTTAATAAAATACGCTTATCGAAACATAAATATTCATCCATGCCATAAATTGCTAATTACCACAAGTTAACAAGGTGAAATAAAAAGATGAGTGTGAACTTATTTCACACATTCACCGAGACGAACTCCGAGTGCAGATCTGAGTAGACTAGCTATAAATAAATGTACATGTGCATATTCATACTGGATGAGCATAAGTCTAGATTCGATACAAACGATCAAAATTTAGGAGAAGGGTGTCCATCAGCCGGCTCTGACCAATCGTAGCAATGATTTTTATAGATGAGAACTGTTGTTCTCATAAATGGCGCCCGTAATGCCCCGCCTAAAATGCAAGGGCGAGAGTGGAAAAATTATTTTTATTTTATCACAATAGCCACGAGATATTACCACTACATCCTTGAATAATAACACAGCGAAAATAATCTATAAATATTTCTTATATTAATTGACCTGATAGGCTTGTCAATAAAATACACCAGAGCTTCTAAAACATCTCATAGAATCGTTATATCTAAACCTTCAATAAATATACAACATTACAATGACATGCCATTAAAGGCAGCTTTACAAATCTCTCAAGGAGGGCTAAACTCAATCCCATATACAACAATCTAAAATCACCCAAGTTCTTCTAAGATCACTTGAGACGATTGCTAATCTCTCATCTTACAACATCAACATTGTCTATGTATTCATGGAGTTAACTATGATCGCATAGGCAGGTTAATGAGTTTATGGTCTCAGTAACTAAGTTTTCACAATAACCCCAACTTTTCACTTTCTGCAACAGTTTACAATAATAGCTATGTTCCATTCAATCACATATTCATATGAATACATCTAGCATAAAACTTATCATATGCAACCATTCGTAACGATATGCATCTCCTACACATATGCATACTGATATGCCTAGTATAAAAACCATCATATGGAACAATTCGTAACGATATGCATTATGCGCAATTACATCTCCTGCACATAGGCATATTGATACGCCTAGCATAAAATCTCATATAAATTACGTCATACAACATCCTTACAAATTCATGAAATATATGTCATCCATGCTTTTCGTGAATCTTTCGTTTCATTGTCATGCATAAGGAACCTTTGCCCAGTAGGATTTTGCATAAGCACAAAGCATGATGCATGAACATGAAATGAAACAAATTATGCTTAAGTTAGTACTCTTATGTGGGGTCAAAATATAACATGAGCTTTGATCCTTTGAGAATGATTTTTATTGATCTCTTTTATTGGATTATGTAACTGCTCTCTCCATGTTCCATCTTCATGATGGATAGTGGGATGTAATTTAGAGATAATGGAAGTGGTTGATAAATAGTGGGAGGTAGTTTAGAGATAATGAAGGGTGGTCAATAGATCATGAGTTGTCCAAATTCAGATAATAATTGAGAGATAATCTCATGATGCTTGCGTGAGACCTATAGTAGATTTTATTCCCAATAGCCTTCTATAAAGACTTTCAAACTGATGAGATAAATAATATCCAAACTAATGATAAATCTAATCTTAAAACAAGATCTAGTCCTTATCAGGGCTGGCCCAACTGCTAGGCAAGTTAGACCGGCGCCTAGAGTCTCATTTAACAAGGCCCAAAATATTTTTTAAGGTCCAATTTTTTTTAAAAAAAAAAAAAAATTAAGGCCCAAAATATTTTTTTAGTTAAGGCAAAAAAAAAAAAAGCTGCATACAAATTTAAGGTCATCAACATGCTTTAAAAAAATAATATTATTTATTTATTTTTATAATATGGAGGCCCTAACATGCATTCTGCACAACGGCCACGAGGCCCTCAACATGTTTTAAAAAATATATATATGGGTTAAATATCTAATACCCCATTGAGGTTTCACAACTTTATTTTTTTTCCTTAGGGTTTGATTTTTATCACAGGAGGTTCATGCAGTTTCGATAAAGGACCAAATTGGTTATTCTATTAGTTGACCGTTAGTTGACTTAACGGACTGACACGTGGACGAATAAAAATTTGACATATGGCACAAGTGACCACGCCATTAGTGATGACGTGGACACCTAATTAAATTTTTTATTTTTTTTAAAAAAAATTCAAAAAATATTTCAAAAGAAGAAAAAAAGACCAAAAAAAAAGGCCCCCTTGGCACCTTGTGGGTGGCCTCACCACCCCCATCTGGCTGGATGGGAGCCACCCCCAAGGTGCTAAGGGGGTGGCCGAACCCACCCCCAATGGGTATGAGGCCCATGGAGCCAAAGGGGTGGTCAAAACCACCCCCAAACCACCATTGGGGGTGGTTTCGGCCACTCCCTTGGCTCTATGGGGGTGGCCGAGCCACCCCCGGTACCCCCTGGGGGTGGGTTCGGTCACCCCCAAATTTTTTTATTTTTTGGAATTTTTTTTTAAAATAAAAAATTTAATTAGGTGGCCACATCATCATTGATGACGTGGCCACTTATGCCAGGTGTCAAATTTTTATTCGTCCACATGGACTTCCGTTAAGTCAACTAACGGTCAACTAACATGATGACAAATTTGGTCATTTATCAAAACTATAGGGACCTTTTGTCATACAAATCAAACCCTAAAGGGAAAAAAAATAAAGTTGTAAAACTCCAGGGAGGTATTAGGTATTTAACTCAATATATATATTTGTTTATAATATCGAAGCCCTCAATAAAATAAGAACTATAATTAAAAAAAAAAAAAATTGAGAATCCCACCAGAAATCTAGCCCCTCACAAAAGGTTAAAATGTTAAACTTTTCACAATTAAATAAGGTTAAAATGATTATTTTGCAATTTACGAAAATGCTGAAAGATAAAAACATGCATACTTGATTTAAGTATAAAGAACATAAAATAAGGGCAAAATGATAATTTTAGTCTCAAACAAAAAATCATTATGAGTCAAGGGCGGACCCAGGAAATTTTTCTTGGGAGGTGCCGGGTCCAAGGGCCTTTTGCCTTTTGGGCTTTATTTTTTTTAATATTTAAATATTAATTTTAATATTATTATTATATTTTTATATTCAAGTTTTTTTCTTACGTCTATAAGAACATTAAAAAGACCTTATCTAGCAACTAATATTATCTACTGTTACAAATTCTATAAAATTGTCTTATACTTTTATTGGATTTTCAAAAATATTAACACATTACACATCTTAATATAATTAAAAAATATTTTGATTCTCCAACTTTTTCAATAATATTCTTTTTTTATTTATGTTGCTAACAAATGTATAAACTCATTTAGTATTTTATGTCAAAGATAATGATTATGAATTTCACCATCTTGGCATCTTGAATATGCCAATTTTATTATTATTATTTTTTAAAATTTTTCATATTCATATGCATATTTTTTTAGTAGATTTGTGAGAGAATAATAAAAAAAATTAAAGCACAAATGGATGTCAAATGAAAGCAAATTGAACAATAATTCAAAGCAAATATCACAAAAATTGGGAAAGGTATTGAAACCCATCATCAATACTTCAAAAACTATTTATTTTTATGGTATTATTAAATCTTATTCTTTTCGCTAGGGAAAAAACAATCAAAATACACAAAAATTAATGGAGCACTGACCACAGCTGAACAAAAGGAAGAGAAAAACAACCAGGGTGACGGGGAGAAGAAGAGAAGGCTGATACCAAGGTCCAAAACAGAGGAACAAAAGGAAAAGAATTATAGAAGAAGAAAAAATGTCGGCAATGAGAGGAGAGAGAGGTTGAAAAAAGAAATAAAATAAATTAGAAAAGATGATAGATGGGAGACAAGCGTGTGGTGGTGGGGAGAGGAGAGGAATACAATAAAAAGAAAAGGAAATGAGGGAGGCCTGGGAGGGGAAAAAAATTTTGGGCGGTTTTTGAGCCGTCATTTTTGGAATGGCCATGCTATGTCTAATTTTTTTAAGGGGTTTTTTTTTTTTTTTTTTTTTGGTTGGGGTTGCCCTTCAACGGAGGTCCACCTCTCGCTATGAGTAAAAATCTCATGCAATATTAAAATAATAAAATAATAAAATTAAAAATAAAAATTATTTAATTAATATTTAAATATTAAAAAAATAAGGCTTCATTTCAAAGTTTTGCCTAAAGGCCCCAAATACATTGGGTGGAACTGGTCCTTATTTAATAGAAATTTACTCAAAATAGAACACGTAGCGTATCAAAACATGGCAAGCCATCTCTATTAATATGCCATGTCTGCAAATACAAGTGACGCAGCTAAAAGCAATCAATCAAGCCTTCAAAACAGAACAGAAACAGGGGAAAAACAACACTCAACTCACGCACCCAAGCAATGTGGTTAATTGTGAGAGGATCAAAAAGTTTCACACACATAACTGAGACAACAACCTACGCTAGCAAATAACATAACCAAACTGGCGAATTGATAGTTAATTAATGAAATGAAGTACGCCCACATTCATTGGAATAATACATAAAAATAGATAAGTTTACGTAGATAACTTCAACAGCCTATCCTCTCTGATCTTAATGACAATGAGTTATAACTTATCGCATGGGATCTTCAACAGCATGAGCTGGACTTTGACAATAATCTAATCAAAATATCTTCATTTTTTATGAACTTGTGTATTAGAATCACCGAATTCTTCAATCCAAGTGACGAAGGGTAGTTCTGCTTCACAGGAGGGCATATTAGGAGGGGGTGGGCGCATGCTAGTCTCAGGTGTGCCACCATCCTTCACTATCATTACAGTGTTCATGCCCCAGCTTAGATGTCGATCAAAATGACAGTGCCAAAACCATACGCCTGGTATGATATATTAATCATCCAATGTTAGTATAAAGTAATTGGTTAATTAAACACAGAGCCCAATTAAGATCAAGAGGAGCTAGCTAATTAATTACCAGGATTACTTGCTTTGAATCTGATGGTTGCCCATCCATTCTTGGGGACAGAGACAGTATTCACTTCAACTGGATCGATCAAGTTATAGGTTTTGGAATCAGTCTCTTCATCGAAATTGCCAGAGCCTGAACCAAGCACGAAAAAGCTATACCCGTGCATGTGCATTGGATGATTCTCTGAAGCATTCAATACCTCAGTCCCTTGAAAAGTTATTTCCACCTCTTCATTATATTCTAAAACCTTAACTCTGGTCCCCTGCAACGCTAATGTTCTATTGAAAGGTGGCAAATCAAGCGTGGTGAAGTCGTAAAAAGTTGGCGGCCAGTCTGGGAAATTTGTGGTGTAAACTGCAGTCATGTTCCTGTTCATATTATGTAGCAAATTCTAATTAATTAGTACACAAACAAACAGATCTAATTAGAGCAAAAAATCCGGATCAAGAAAGATTAATATTACTTACTTGTAATAGGCTTGCAATACATCAGTAGTGGGGTTGACAAAACTTATGTTGTTTAAGCTTGAAGCCAGCTTATTTCCATCTAACCCATCACAAGATGCATTTGGACACTGAATCTCGTTCATAGAAATGGCGATGAACATTCTGGTAGTTGGATTTAGTGGGACTTCTGATGGGTGTTCTTCGCTTGCTAAGCTCTTAAGCCGACTCAGAAATGTGTCTGCAGCTTGAATGTCCACGTAGACTGGAAGGCTGGAAGGAAAGACTGGATTATCGGGTGCTGTATAGTTGCCACTGTACATCAAAATTGCTGTAGCATTTACTTTATCGTACTCTGTAAATAGCATCTTGTCACTGTAGAATTGTCTGACGGCAAGGTAGTAGTGCCCCAAAGATTGATTTGCTGTTACCAGGACGTTCATGGTTTGCCCTGGGCTTATCTCTAAATAATCGGTGATTAGGGGTTTTACATAATTCCCATCTGTCCCCACCACTGTGAGGGTGTGGTTAGCAATTGCTAAGAAGAGGTCTGCATTCATGGCGGCATTGATTATCCGGAGAAGATACGTTTTCCCATGATCAACAACAAAATGGTGCGTTGAGCCTGTAACAATATATTAACAAAAACGTACGTACCAATCATTTTGGGCCTCATAAAACAGACATGAGAACGTACAAAAATAAAGCAAATTGGGCAATTTATAATTTTATTTAATTACCTTGAGAGCATGGTAATAAGTCTCCTGGTTCGCCATTGATGACGTAAGAATCCGACTGCGGGGTGTCTGATCCGGATTCGAGGTCCTCCTTAACTNTTTTGCAAGTTGCTAAAGGAAGACTACGAGTTTAAGGCGAAAAATACAAAGTTTGGAAGAAAGCACACTTTGAGAAGACCTAGATAATGTGGTTAAGTTGGAGTCAAAATTAGAATTTAAACTTTAACCAAATTAAGGAAATGATTAAATCAAAATTTTTCTAATTAATTGGAGTCAAAATCGGATTGGATTAAGTTTCAAATTCTGCACATATCTTAGTATTTTGACCATAACTTTCAGGCCAAGTATCGGATTAGTGAAACTATTGGCGTTGAAAAGTTAACTCAAAATACTACAAATCATAATATCCCATAGGGTTTCAATACTTTATTTTTGTCCCCTTAGGGCTTCATTTTTATCACAAGACGTACATGTGGTTTTCATAAAGACCAAAATGACACTTTCGTTAAAATTTCATCCAAAACTTAACAGAACATCACGTCAACACTAATCAAATGTCGCCACATGTCATATACTTAATTTTTTTTAAAAATAAATTGGGGGTGACTACGGCCACCCCCTTGGCCATGGGGTGGTTTGGCCACCCCCATTCCATCGGTGGTTGAGCAGCACCAAAATCAGCAGTCTCTAAGCTCAAAAACCGTTTTCTGTAGGTGAAATCATCTTCTATGGTTCTGATTTTCAGTTGGGCTGTAAACGGGTGTTTAAAATTTTATGTGTATTCTGGAACAATTTGGGTTCTTTGGGAGAGAGTTGATTTGTGGGTATTTAATTTTGGATGTTCTTAACCCAATGGGTAGTGCCCTGTTAATTGTAAATCCGGTATTGACTTCGGTTCAGTTGTGCACATGTGTATGTGACTGTGAGTTGTTTTGTAGGATATTAATTCATGGAGGAATAGCCTTGGCCAAATGGCCAATTGTTGTTGTAGCCGGTTGGATGATGGGATTTAACAATTGAAAAGTGTTTTATTCTTTCTTGGTATTTTGTGTACTCTGTTTGGGTTGTTTGATGGCTAAAAGGAAAGTGTTCTTGAGGATTTTTCTAGGTGATTTCCTGCTTAGTATAGAAGGGAGTTTTCTGTTTTGGGTCTCCATGGTGTTGGCCGATTGTGCAGTGAGTGAGTGTATGTGGGTGTGTGTGGGTGATTCTGTAGAAGGCAGAGAAACAGAGAGATATCGAGAGAGAAGATGGTAGAGAGTGACGATAGAGAGAGAGTGGAGCAGTCGGTCTGGGGGGTGGCCAAACCACCCCATGGCCAAAAAGGGAGTGGCTTGCTACGGCCACCCCAATTTTTATTTTATTTTTTATTATTTTTTTGAAAAAATATGTTTTTTAAATTTTTTTTAAAAAAAATTAATTATATTACACGTGTCAATATTTGATTGGTGTTACGTGGCATTTCGTTAAGTTTTGAACGGAATTTTAACGGAAGTACTATCTTAGTCTTTATGAAAATCACAACTAATTCCTGTGATAAAAATGAAGTGTTAAAACTCTAAGGAGAAAATAGTATTTAACCAAAATAAATAAATGGTATTAAAGGAAGAGAAAAAAAAAATTACAATTGGAATTCAATGTCATGAAACATTTTTAAATTGATAGTGTATAAGAGCTTTACATTATAGTTTCTAAAGAGTAGTTCATCGACTGTAGACCACGCTTAATGAAGCGGAGGACCGAAGGTCACTAGTTTGAATTTCACCTCTCCCTTCCCTTCTGGACATGTCCAAAAAAAAAAAAACTTTATATTCCATAAATTGGTGCAAATTTAATTGTGTAGGATTCTCTCTTTTCATCATCAATTTAATAATGAGGCTTTAAAATTTATATATATACAATTTTATATTATTTTAATTTTTGAAAAGACTTATATTTTATATAAGTATACCATTTGACTCATTAACTTTAAAGTCCTATGTTAATTGTTAGAGCATTCCTAGCAGCCTCACCAAATTTTACTTACAAAAATAATCAAAAGTAAATTTTTAGTTATTTTAACAATTTACCTTTTTAGAGCACCCACAACTGCCTCATTACTTTATCAATTAACTTTTACTATTTCATTTAAATATTATTTTTTAAAGATTTGTTTATTCTTTCTTTAACTTTTATATTTTTAATGTTTGTTAATAGTCTATTTTAAGAATATTTGTCTTATTCTAATGGTAATATTTTAAAAATTTTGTAATATTTCATTCATATTCTTAGTTTTAATTTTTATAAAAAGAAGATAATGTTTTTCATGATTGATTTTGGATTGTTAGTCTTGTCGGCTTATTTCTACTCCCATATAAATTTTGGATTTTTTTTTTGGTTAAAAAAATAAAAACAGAAAATTTCGTCTTTACTGTCACATTAATGCAATTATATGGCATAACATATACATTGACTTCATTGAAGACGGAGAGAGAATAAAAGAGAAGGGAGAAAGGCCTAAGAGAAAAGGGAAAGAAAAAGATAAAAAGAGAGAAATGAAAAGAAAAAGGAATAGAGAGAAATTATATTTGTTTAATGAATAAAAGCATCTCCAGCAGTAATAGTTATTATAACTAGTCAAAAAGTACAATTCTTTATTTTAACTACCAATTTTTTAATGCTAACTCCAACAGATTCTCTATTCTATTAGCTACTTGCTTAAAAATATTATTTCTCATTTTTTATTATATTATTGCCAATACTTAATTAAAGAGAAAAACAAAATTACCCAGAAACACAATAATAATATGACATTTAACAAAATTATCCATCCTCTTCTCACTTCAAAACACCCATAAAAAGACAATATTAAAAATGGAAAGTGAGAGAAAAGGTAAAAGGTAATTGAAAGGGCAAGAACAGAGAGAGAGAGAAAAGCTTACCTTTGTAGGTGGTTAGGCTGTCCTGCAATGACGATCGCTGGGCTCCAGCAATGGCGGGTCATGACGTGCTTCGGTCTCTGGCTATGGTGGGTCAGCGACGTGGCTCTGCAGGTCTGGCTTGTTTCGAACAGCGGTCTTGTGGGTCTCTGGCAATCTGGTTTGGAGGATCAATGGCGATGCGAGTCTGGGCTCGAATCTCCGGCAATGGCAGGTCGTCGATGGTGGTCGCTGAGGAATTTTTGACTGGTCGTGTTTCAGCTTGGACACCAATGACTGGTTGAATTTTTTTATTTTTTATTTTTATTTTTTTTTTGCGAATGGTAGCTACAGAAGGAGGATATTGAATACCAAATCAAAGAAAAAGTAATATTAAAAATTATATTATATTATATTAAAATTCAATCACGGTAATAGTTAAAGTATAATAGCTACTCCTAAGCTATTCTATTGGAATAAAAAAAATGGTCAAAATAGTTAAATATAGCTATTTTTCTTATTTTAGCTACACTACTAAAGATGCTCTAAGTGAGTGAATAATATATTTTAAGTTGAATGATTACTATTTACTTGGTTTTTTTTTTTTTTTTTGGTAAAATAGTGAGATTGAAAAGTGACTCTTTAAAACTATTTTAGTTAAATTGCTTTATTAAAATAACTAAAACTGATTAAAAATTAGTTTTGGTGAAGCTGCAAAATGCTCTTTTAGTGAAATGGACATGTAGCTGGGACCAAGCCTTTTGCACGTGCATTGACACATCATATCACACTTAAAAATATATATATATATATATATATATGGTTACGTGTACAGTTTGACCGCACAAAATCCCCAGTCCCCCTCCCATGAGAAAACATGACACCTAATCTTGAACTTGTAAGTCCTCGCCTGACCGTGGAAGCTAACGATCAACATTTTGTAACCACACACGTTCAAAATGCCGCTTCAAATGACAACGTACGCCTAAACCACACATGTTAATATATGATGTACACCCACCAAATATATTCACAATAAAATTTATATATATATATATAATATTGATTTACTGTTATAAGTTTTGCAGTGGTCCCCTGCTTTTTCCTGTTACGTACGTTTGACATTTAGGTGGACTCGCTGGCCGGTACACAACTTTGGTGGAAATGAAGACGAGGAACTTTGGTTACCTAATACCTGGTACGTAGGACTAGAGGACAAAAAAATAAAAAATAAAAACTTTAACAGGCCTCTTTTGACGTGCCTCTCAAATTTTAAAAATTTCTCATTTTGAATTTTTTGAACTTTTAATTTTTATCATTTTGATCTAATCTGTTAAATTTTAAACATTAAAAATTAGATAATGATATTTATACCTTAACTTTTTTCTAAAATTTCAAATTTATCCTTTATTTTGAATTAAATTTTTTTAAAAAATTAAAAAAAATCACAATGTGACCCACCGTTGGGCCACCATGTAACATTTTTTTCTTTTTTCTTTTTTTTTTTAATAAAAAGAAAATTGAAGGGTAATATTGTTTTTGTTTTTTTTTTTTTTTTTTTAAGTTTTAATGGAAAAATTGATGGAGGGGTACAAAGTGATAGAAATTGAAAGTTCAAAAGTTTAAAGTAAGAGGTTTTGAAGTTTGAGGGGGGCATGTCAAAAGTGGTGATAGTTCATGGGTTCAAAATAAAGTTTCAAAAAAAAAAAAAAAAAAATCTAAAATGGAAAAGGAAGAGGAAATTCTTGCGGTCCTGATTTATTTCTTTTTCATTGACCAATACAAATGACGAATGCTAAATATTTTACTTGAGTCATTCAAAATTGATGTACATCATAAAATTGTTATTAAATCAAAATTCGACACCATTTTTCTCATTCCGACCTCCTCCTTCTACGCCTATCATATGACTTATTGGGTCATGGCTAAAGCTCACTCAGACTACATCCTCACCTTTTTTTTGTAAGCGTTAAAAATCCACCCTCTACCTAATTCCCTTCCTTCTTCTCCCATTTATAGTGATAAAAGATCCACCCCTCCGTTGTTGCTTGTTCTCTCTTGGCCGGCGTTATGATTCCTTTGTTTTGATTTTGGTTTCTTGCAATCTAATTACCAAAAAAAAAAAAACACACTTTCTATACTGAGACCCCGGCAACTTACTTCCGACCATATCATTCCTGTTTTAGAAATGAAACAAAGGAAGCCAACATGTGTGAGTCGTATGACCACCGTTATATATATATATATATATATATGAAAACAGAGCCCTTTATGTATTATATATAATCGCCCAAGACATCATATTTAGCACTGCTGCAGATTTGTTTATTTATGTTTTTTCCTCGTTCATGGTTTCCCTTCTTTTGACAGCCATTTCCCCATTTTACCCTCATGGGCCTGTGTAAATCAGTGTGGGCCTTCCATTGATGGGGCTGCATTATAACAACAGTTTGGAGGCCTGTTATTTGGTTATTGTGGCCGATCTATTACCTAATAATAATGAAATGGGAAATTAAAAAGAAAACTAATTTGTCCTAAGGGGTAGTTCAATTGACTAGAACTACGTCTTATGAAGATGAGGTTACTAGTTCGAATTCCTCTTCACCCTCCTTCTGTGGACATGTCAAAAAAAAAGAAAAAAGAAAAAGAAAAAGAGAACTAATTTTTGGATGGTTCAATGTTATATCGCCTACGTACACAATTAGGTAATTACTTTAAAGACTACTTTATTATCTTATTGCTCGATTATCTTTACAAAACATATTACTACGTTTCATGGGAGTATTTAGATAGATAAAGACAACACACATAAAAGCAATTACTTGATACAAATATTAATGGAAAAACTAATATACTTTTTTCAAACTACTAGTCAATTGACAATACCTCTTCAAACTTTCAATTGTAGCAATCTGTCAATATCCCCATCATTATAAATTGCCATATCAATTTGTATATGATGTCGAAATAAAAGTTTGAAATATCTTAAAAGCTTTTTTTTTTTTTAATTTTTGGTAAAAGGGCCGGTGGGAGGTCTTATCACGAGGAATTTAACAAATATATATATAATTAAGCACTAGCAAATTACAGTCAAGAATAATGATATATAAGAAAGATTAGAGTCATCACAAATATGATATAACATTTAAAATTATTATTTATTGATAATTTTAAATGTCACATTATATTTGTGATGACTCTAAGAGGACTCTAATCCTCCCTTAATTATATCATTACTCTATAGCCAAATATTAATTTTAAAAAAAAAAAAGTGCTTACAACAAAATCATATTGAAGGACGTTGCCTCTGGCCATGCAAAACAGAACAGAAACAGGGGAAAAATCACTATGAGTGGTGATTATTTATAGCTTATTAGGTGAAAATCTCATGCAATATTAAAAAAATAAAACAATAATATTTAAATAAATAATATTTAATTAATATTTAAATATTAAATAAATAAGGCTTCATTTCAAAGTTTTGCCTAGGCCCCAAATACATCGAGCCGGAACTGGTCCTTATTTAATAGAAATTTACTCAAAATACAACACGTAACGTATCTCAACATGGCTGTAATGTTAGAAACAAAGCCATCTCTACTAATATGCCATGTCTGCAAATACAAGTGGCGCAGCAAAAAGCAATCAATCAAGCCTTCAAAACAGAACAGAAACAGGGGAAAGACAACACTCAACTCACGCACCCAAGCAATGTGGTTAATTGTGAGAGGATCAAAAAGTTTCACACATAACTGAGAAAACAACCTACACTGGCAAATAAACATAACCAAAGTCGTGAATCGATAGTTAATTAATGAAATGAAGTACGCCCACATTCATTGGAATAAAACATAAAAATAGATAAGTTTACGTAGATAACTTCAACATCTTATCCTCTCTGATCTTAATGACAATGAGTTATAACTTATCGCATGGGATCTTCAACAGCATGAGCTGGACTTCGACAATAATCTAATCAAAATATCTTCATTTTTTATGAACTTGTGCATTAGAATCACCGAATTCTTCAATCCAAGTGACGAAGGGTAGTTCTGCTTCACAGGAGGGCATATTAGGAGGGGGCGGGCGTATGCTGGTCTCAGGTGTGCCACCATCCTTCACTATCATTACAGTGTTCATGCCCCAGCTTAGATGTCGATCAAAATGGCAGTGCCAAAACCATACGCCTGGTATGATATATTAATCATCTAATGTTAGTATAAATTAATTGGTTAATTAAACACAAAGCCCAATTAAGATCAAGAGGAGCTAATTAATTACCAGGATTGCTTGCTTTGAATCTGATGGTAGCCCATCCATTCTTGGGGATAATGACAGTATTCACTTCAACTGGATCGATCAAGTTATAGGTTTTGGAATCAGTCTCTTCATCGAAATTGCCAGAGCCTGAACCAAGCACGAAAAAGCTATACCCGTGCATGTGCATTGGATGATTCTCTGAAGCATTCAATACCTCAGTCCCTTGAAAAGTTATTTCCACCTCTTCATTATATTCTAAAACCTTAACTCTAGTCCCCTGCACCGCTAATGTTCTATTGAAAGGTGGCAAATCAAGCGCAGTGAAGTCGTAAAAAGTTGGCGGCCAGTCTGGGAAATTTGTGGTGTAAACTGCAGTCATGTTCCTGTTCATATTATGTAGCAAATTCTAATGAATTAGTACACAAACAAACAGATCTATTATTAGAGATCAAAAAATCCGGATCAAGAAAGAATATTACTTACTTGTAATAGGCTTGCAATACATCAGTAGTAGGGTTGACAAAACTAATGTTGTTTAAGCTTGAAGCCATCTTATTTCCATCTATCCCCTCACAAGATGCATTTGGACACTGAATCTCGTTCATAGAAGCGGTGATGAACATTCTGGTAGTTGGATTTAGTGGGACTTCTACTGGGTGTTCTTCGCTTGCTAAGCTCCTAAGCCGACTCAGAAATGTGTCTGCAGCTTGAATGTCCACGTAGACTGGAAGGTTGGAAGGAAAGACTGGATTATCGGGTGCAGTATAGTTGCCACTGTACATCAAAATTGCTGTAGCATTTACTTTATCGTACTCTGTAAATTGCATCTTGTCACTGTAGAATTGTCTGACGGCAAGGTAGTAGTGCCCCAAAGATTGATTTGCTGTTACCAGGACGTTCATGGTTTGCCCTGGGCTTATCTCTAAATAATCGGTGATTACGGGTTTTACATAATTCCCATCTGTCCCCACCACTGTGAGGGTGTGGTTAGCAATTGCTAAGAAGAGGTCTGCATTCATGGCGGCATTGATTATCTGGAGAAGATACGTTTTCCCATGATCAACCACAAAACGGTGCGTTGAGCCTGTAACAATATATTAACAAAAACGTACCAATCATTTTATTTTTGGGCCTCATAAAACAACCATGAGAACGTACGAAAATAAAGAAAATTGGGCGATTTATAATTTTATTTTATTACCTTGAGAGCATGGTAATAAGTCTCCCGGTTCGCCATTGATGACGTGAGAATCCGACTGCGGGGTGTCTGCTCCAGATTCAAGGTCCTCCTTAACTATCACAGGAAGGTCATCAAGATACCAAGATCCTGCATTTACAAATATTAGTAATTAAATAGAGAATTGAAGAAATATTTCAAATTAATGCTTGCCGGCAAAAAGATTATACATATATATATGTACCAATGACCAAAACTTCTTCTCCATCAGGCTCCGGATACGGAGGAGATGTTCCTTCTATGGGATAAATAACAATGGCACCATGAACGGTGGCTCGGGTCCAATCACTGTGGGCATGCCACCACAGAGTTCCTTCCTCGTTACTCAGATTAACCTCGTACGTGAAGTTTGAACCTGGCATTATTGGACATTGTGTGATGTATTCCGGACCATCTGACCATGGATTTCTCGGTTGTTTGACTCCGTGCCTATGAGCATCACATTGCATTTATTTATTAGTTAGTATCACTGTATTTTGTCATCATCCTCATATATATATGTAGATGGATATTAGGTGAGAGAGAGTACCAGTGAATTGTAAGACCATAATATCCTTGATTGTGAACATTAACAAAAAACGTGTCTCCTTTATGAACACGGATTATCGGCCCTGGAAAACTTTCATTTACGACCAATATGGGTTTCGTTTCACACAGCTTCGTAAAATTCTTCTCCTTTACCTGCAAGACGAAAGAGTAATAGGGAAACCAATTGAAAATTGATGGATAATTTGATTTTTTTAATGGTTTCTGTCAGAGTTTAACAACAAAAATTGACAGTGTGGTCAATTGCATCAAATTGAAAGTAATGGGGTGAAATTGTAATTTTTAAAGCTTGGAGGGTTTTTTCAAAACGCTTTGAAGATTCCTAAATGAACTTATCCCTAAAATTGAAATACCACAAAAATGCATGTGTTCGACACCGTGTGAAAGGGTACAAAAAAGTGATTTTGAAATTATGAAGAAGTACTATATGTAAAATATGGAATGAGATCCTCTCTATTTCATTTAAAATAGAGAGGAATCGCCGTTGGTTGAAATTTGAGAGGCAAAATTGCAACTTCACTTTTGACGGACAATTATGCCCCTCAAAATTAAGCAACCGGGTTCCTCTCCATTTCATTTGAAACGGAGAAAATCCTAGCCTCTTGCGTAAAATATGTGTGTGCAAGAGAGATCAACATTAAATCTTAATTATAAAATAAAAAGTGGGTTTGACACCGTGTAGAAATATATGTAAAATATGTGTGAGAGAGACCAGCATATTACGTTTTAATCATAAAATAAAATTTCTGGTCGGACAAAATCTTAATCATATTATAATCATATTTGATATTCATGCAACAACGCTCAACAAAGAGGTGGGTT
Organism: Carpinus fangiana; assembly: GCA_006937295.1. Taxonomy (NCBI): domain Eukaryota; kingdom Viridiplantae; phylum Streptophyta; class Magnoliopsida; order Fagales; family Betulaceae; genus Carpinus; species Carpinus fangiana. The sequence continues at coordinate 32,422,286 of CM017327.1, read as the reverse complement.
TGAGACTTACAACAAAGTCGTAGTAATGCACAGCACCTCTGGCCATGCAAAAGAACCAGCAACTCAGACAAGCAAGCAAGAGAAGTTTTAAGAAAACATCCATCTTCTTCAACCTAATATTTTATGGTTTTCCTCTGGAGAATCAGTCTGTTTGCTACTTAGAAAACACCCTTTCTTTGTCTTACTTATATATTATATTCGGCCATTCTTTTCAGAGCAATCTAACGGTGCAGAAAGCTCCAAAAGAAAAGTTAGGTGTATTTCATTATTGGGGGTGGGATGACTACTTGTTACGTGTAGCCAGTAGGTATTAGGTACGTACATAGTAAAAAAAAAATCAATTCTATGACGTTTTCTCTCTAGGACCGTAAAAACCCTAGAGGTGATGTAAAATTTTTTTTAAGTCCATGAGGTGTTGAGTGTTAAATATTGTATATTTGAATCCCTTAATTTATATTCGTTAATTTTTTAGCCATATTATAACCCAACGTCTTGTATTAATTTTTTGCTTTTAGTATTTTGTAAGTTGTTAAAGGAAAACTGCGGGTTTAAGGCCAAAAATACAAAGTTTAGAAGAAAGCACATTTTGAGAAAACCTAAATAATGTGGTTAAATTGGAGTCAAAATTGGAATTTAAACTTTAACCAAATTAAGGAAATGATTAAATCGAAATTTCTCTAATTGGAGTCAAAATCAGATTTGATTAAATTTCAGATTCTGCACATATCTTAGTATTTTGACCATAACTTTCAGCTCAAGTATTGGATTAGTGAAACCATCGGTGTTGAAAAGTTAACTCCAAATACTGTAAATCATTGTGTCCCATAGGGTTTCAACACTTTATTTTTTGGAAAATGCTAAGGGTTCTTTCCGTAGTGTTCTTTTAGCGTTCTTCCAGTCTTACGTAAAACATGATTTAAGAAAGAAAAAAAAAATTGTAGTGGCCTCCACCACCGGTTTTTCTAGGCATTAGCACCAAAATTGAGGCATTAGTACCAAATTTAGGATGATCAAATCTATTTTGGGTGATACCATTCTTACAGGGTTAACCTTCGACTCTTAGGTTTTAGTTTTGAATCCAAAAACAAGTTTTAAAGCATTAGAACCTAACTATTATTCATAAAAATTAATCTGTTGGCAAAAAAACGGTATTACAATTTTATTTTTTCTTAAATCATGTTCTACGTAAGACTGGGAGAACGCTAGGAAAACACTACAGGGAGAACTCCTAGCAAACCCCTTATTTTTGTCCCCTTACGGTTTTATTTTTATCACAAGATGTATATGTGGTTTTTATAAAGACCAAAATAACACTTCCGTTAAAATTTCGTCCAAAACTTAACAGAACATCACGTCAGTACTAAATAAATGTCGCCATGGGTCATATACTTAATTTTTTTAAAAAAAATTGGGGGTGACTATGGCCACTCCTTGGCCATGGGGTGGTTCGGCCACCCCCATACCGTGAGTGTTTAAGCAGCACCAAAATCGGAGGTCTCTAAGCTCAAAAACCGATTTCTGTAGGTGAAATCATCTTCTATAGTTTTGATTCTCAGTTGGGCTGTAAACTGGTGTTTAAAATTTTATGTGTATTCTGGAACGATTTGGGTTCTTTGGGAGAGAGTTGATTTGTGGGTATTTAATTTTGGATGTTCTTCACCCAATGGGTAGTGCTCTGTTAATTGTAAATCCGGTATTGACTTCGGTTCAGTTGTGTGTATGTGAATATGTGAGTTGTTTTGTAGGATATTCATGGAGGAATAGCCTTGGCCAAATGGCCAATTGTTGTTGTAGCCGGTTGGATGATGGGATTTAATAATTGAAAAGTGTTTTATTCTTTCTTGGTATTTTGTGTACTCTGTTCGGGTTGTTTGATGGCTAAAAGGGAAGTGTTCTTGAGGATTTTCCTAGGTGATTTCCTACTTAGTATAGAAGGGAGTTTTCTGTTTTGGGTCTCCATAGTGTTGGCCGATTGTGCAGTGAGCGAGTGTATGTGGGTGTGTGTGGGTGATTCTGCAAAAGGAAGATAAACAGAGAGTTATCGAGAGAGAAGATGGCAGATAGTGACGATAGAGAGAGTCGAGCAGTCGGTCTGGGGTGGCCAAACCACCCCATGGTGGCGAAAGGGAATGGCTTGCTACGGCCACCCCAATTTTATTTTTTTGAAAAAATAAGTTATTTATTTTAAAAAAATTAATTATATGACACGTGGCGACATTTTATTGGTGCTTACATAGCATTTCGTTAAATCTTGGACATAATTTTAACAAAAGTACTATCTTAGTCTCTATGAAAACCACAACTAACTCCAGTGATATAAATGAAACCCTAAGGAAAAAAAAGAAAGGTGTTAAAGCCCTCAGGGGAAAATAGTATTTAACCAAAAGAAATAAATGGTATTAAGAGAAGAGAAAAAAAATTACAATTGGAATTCAGTGTCATGAAACATTTCTGAATTGATAGTATATAAGAGCTTAAAATTATAGTCTCTAAAAGGTAATTCAATCGGCTGTGGACTACGCCTAATGAAACGGAGGATCGAAGGTCACTAGTTCGAATTTCACCTCTCTTCCTTCCCTTGTGGACATTTCAAAAAAAAAAAAAAAAAAACATTATAGTCCATAAATTGGTGCACATTTAATTGTGTAGGATTCTCTCTTTTCATCATCAATTTAATTATGAGGCTTAACAATTTATATATATACAATTTTATATTATTTTAATTTTTTTGAAAAGACTTATATTTTATATATTTATACCATTAGACTCATTAACTTTAAAGTCCTATTCTGGTAATCGTTAGAGCATTTCTAGCAGTTTTACCAAATTTTACTTACCAAAATAACAAAAAGTATATTTTTAGTTATTTTAACAATTCACATTTTTAGAGCACCATAAGCTGCTTCATTTCTTTATCAATCAACTTTTACTATTTCATTTAAAAATTATTTTTTTAAAGATTTATTTATTCTTTCTTTAACTTTTATATTTTTAATGTTTGTTAATAGTCTATTTTAAGAATATTTGTCTTATTCTAACGTAATATTTTAAAAAATTTGCAATATTTCTTTCATTTTCTTAGTTTTAATTTCTATTAAAAAAATATAATATTTTTTATGATTGATTTTGGATTATTAATCTTGTCGGCTTATTTCTACTCCCATATAAATTCTGGATTTTTTTTTTTGTTAAAAAAAATAAAAAACAAGAATTTTCAGTTTTACTATCGCATTCATAGTAATAATATTTAATGAATTTATATGACATAGCATATACTTTGACTTTATTAAAGGGAGAGAGAGAATAAAAGAAAAGTGAAAAAGGCTGCAGAGAAAAGGGAAAGAAAAAGATTAAAAGAGAGAGAAATGTAAAGTAAAAAGGAATAAAGAGAAATTATATTTGTTTAATGAATAAATAAGTGAATAGTAAATTTTAAGATGAATGATTAATGTTTACTGGTTTTTTTTTTTTTTTTAAAAAAAAGTGGTGAGGCTGAAAGTAATCCTTTAAACTATTTTAGTTAACTTGCTTCACCAAAATAACCAAAATTAACTAAAAAGTAGTTTTGGTGAAGTTGCAAGAGTACTGTTTTAGTGAAATGGACATGTAGCTGGGACCAAGCCTTTTGCACGTGCATTGATACGGTATATACCACACTCAAAAAAAAAAAAAGAAAAGAAATTATATATATGGTTACGTGTATAGTTTGACAGCCACAAAATCCTCAGTTCCCACCAGTGAAAAAGAGAAGTGTTTCAGTGTAATATAATATCCACATTTAACCCATATTTAGTAACGTGACAAATGAACAATCACATAAAAATAAAGATTAAAATTTAAAATTTAAATTTCAATCATTTTTTTTTATTAAATATAAGTTAAATGTAAGTATTATATTGCTTTAAAGCATATCTCCGTGAGAAAAACATGAGCAAATCTTATGGCGCGTAAGGACCACTTGACGATCAGAAGCAAGAACCCCACCAGGCACCAGCCCTGACAAAAGCTTCGTCTGACTCGTCTTCAATGGCACGTCTATTTCCTCTGAATCTCTCTTTGGTCACCGGACTGGACTGGAAGTACAACAACATTTTATAACTTGGACATTTCTGTTGCCGAAGTTAAAAAGAATAATAAGAATGAAATTATATATATATACACGTGTACAGTTTGACTCCCACAAAATCCCCAGTCCCCCCCTCCCGTGAGAGAACATGACACTTAATATATGATTACGTGTTCAGTTTGACTCCCACAAAATCCTCAGTCCCCTTCCAGTGAGAAAACATGACAAGTAATATATGATTACGTGTATAATTTGACTCCCACCAAATCTACAGTCCCCCTCCCGAGAAAACATGACATCTAATCTTGAACTTGTAAGAGCATCCATAATAATCTCTTTAAATTTTATTTTTTAAAATAATAAAAAGTACACTTTTAGTTATTTTAACAGTTCATCTTTTTAAAGTATATTTTTCAGTCTCTCTACTTTAATAATTTACTTTCATTATTTTATTAAAATATTATTTTTTAAATATTTATTTATTGTTTATTTAACTTTTGAATATTAAGAAAAATAAAAAGAAAAAAAGAAGAAGAGAGAAAATATAATTATTTAATAAATAAAGATAAAATAGTAATTATTAAGTTTGAGATTTTACTATTTATAATGTTAATTTTTTTGTTAAAATAAAGAGACCAAAAAATGAGGCTTTTAACTTTTTTTATTAAATTAATTTTTTAAATTAATAAAAAAATGAGTTTAAAGAACATACAATAAGTGCTCTAGCCAACAGACTCCCATAGGAGTTCTGTTTCTTTCATTTCGAGAAAATGTCAAAAAAAAATCACAAAAAACCCTCTAAAGAAACCCTAAATTTGTGAAAACTTTCGAATTGCTACAGTACTTCCCAATGAAGCACTGTAGCGTTTCCATCCATTATTTTAAGCCAAAAAAATGTCGTCGTTTGGTGTTGTGGCTTCTCCTCTTCCACCCCAGCTCGCTGCTTGCTCTGCACCCCGGAATCCATTGACCGGCTTCCGACAGCTGCTCCCGTCACTGACTGGCAATGAAGCTCGCGGCCTGAAATCTGTTGAGAACGCACACGATGACTCTATTTGGGCGGCCACATGGGTACCGGCGACCGAGACCCGATCGGCGCTGCTACTGACCGAGTCACTGAACGAGATCGTGAGGCTCTGGAGCTCCGACGAGCTGGTCCTGGAGCGCACAAACACGGGCCACTGCCTGGGCATGGTGTCGGTGGCGGCTCACCCGTCGGGTCACATCGCCGCCTCGGCTTCTCTCGACATGGGTCGGGTGGTTAGGCTTCTCAATCGGAGAGAAAGAAGAAGGAGATGAGAGAGATGGAAAGAAAATTAAAATGGAACTTTTGTTTCTTTTGGGTTGAGGCAGAGGAAGAAGACGGAGAAATTGGAGAAGAAGACGAGAGAGATGCGGGAGAGAGAAAAAAATCAGAGAAGAACGTGTGGACCGTGTGGTGGGGGGAGTGAGAAAAAAGTAATTTTTAAAAAAAAGTTAAAAAAATTATTTTAATAATATAAAGAATAGTTAAAAAAATTTATTATGGTATGTATTTATATAGAAAAATAAAAGTAGTTTAAATCCTAAACTTAAAAAAGATAATTGAAAAGCTGTTACTATTGTTCTAAATCCTTGCCTGGCCGGTGAAGCTAACGATCAACATTTTGTAACCACACGTGTTAAAAATGCCGCTTCAAATGACAACGTACGCCTAAACCACACATGTTAATGTATAATGTACACCACCAAATATATTCACAATAAAATTTTTTTTATATATATATGTAATATTGATTTACTGTTATAAGTTTAGCAGCAGTCCCCTGCTTTTTCCTGTTACGTAGGTTTGACATTTAGGTGGACTCGCTGGCCGGTACACAACTTTGGTGGAAATGAAGACGAGGAACTTTGGTTACCTAATACCTGGTACGTAGGACTAGAGGACAAAAAAATAAAAAATAAAAACTTTAACCACAGCCCCTTTTGACGTCCCTCTCGAACATTAAAAATTTCTCATTTTGAATTTTTTGAACTTTTAATTTTTATCATTTTGATCTAATCTGTTAAATTTTAAACATTAAAAATTAGATAATGATATTTATACCTTAACTTTTTTCTAAAATTTCAAATTTATCCTTTATTTTGAATTAAATTTTTAAAAAAAATTAAAAAAAATCACAATGTGACCCACCGTTGAGTGACCATGTAACCTTTTTTTCTTTTTTCTTTTAATAAAAAGAAAATTGAAGGGTAATATTGTTTTTGTTTTTGTTTTTTTTTTTAAGTTTTAATGGAAAAATTGATGGAGGGGTACAAAGTGATAGAAATTGAAAGTTCAAAAGTTTGAAGTAAGAGGTTTTGAAGTTTGAGGGGGCATGTCAAAAGTGGTGATAGTTCAGGGGTTCAAAATAAAGTTTTTTTTTTTTTTTAAAAAAAAAAAATTCTAAAATGGAAGAGGGAGAGAAAATTCTTGCGGTCCTGATTTATTTCTTTTTCATTGACTAATACAAATGACGAATGCTAAACATTTTACATGAGTCATTCAAAATTGATGTACATCTTAAAATTGTTATTAAATCAAAATTCTGACACCTTTTTTTTTCTCATTCCAACCTCCCCCTTCTACGCTTATCATATGACTTATTGGGTCATGGCCAAAGCTCACTCAGACTAGATCTTCACCTTTTCTTTTCTTTTCTTCTTTCTTTTTTCTTTTTTATTATTTTTGTTTAGCATTAAAAATCCACCCTCTCCCTAATTCCCTCCCTTCTTCTCCCATTTATTGTAATAAAAGATCCACCCCCTCCCTTGTTGCTTGTTCTCTCTTGGCCAGCGTTATGATTCCTTTGTTTTGTTTTTGGTTTCTTGCAATCTAATTACCAAATTTTTATTTTTTTTTATTTTTTATTTTAAAAAAAAAACACTTTCTATACTGAGACCCCAGCAACTTACTTCCGACCATATCATTCCTGTTTTAGAAATGAAACAAAGGAAGCCAACATGTATGAGTCGTATGACCACCGTTATATATATATATATATATATGAAAACAGAGCCCTTTATGTATTATATATAATCGCCCAAGACATCATATTTAGCAATGCTGAAGATTTGTTTATTTATGTTTTTTCCTCGTTCATGGTTTCCCTTCTTTTGACAGCCATTTCCCCATTTTACCCTCATGGGCATGTGTAAATCAGTGTGGGCCTTCCATTGATGGGGCCGCATTATAACAACAGTTTGGAGGCTTGTTATTTGGTTATTGTGGCCGATCTATTACCCAATAATAATGAAATGAGAAATGAAAAAGACAACTAATTTGTCCTAAGGGTAGCTCAATCGGCTGGGACTACGTCTTATGAAATGGAGGTTACTAGTTCGAATTCCCCTTCACCCTTCTTCTGTGGACATGTCAAAAAAAAAAAAATCTTTACAAAACATATTACTACGTTTCATGGGAGTATTTAGATAGATAAAGACAACACACATAAAAGCAATTACTTGATACAAATATTAATGGAAAAACTAATATACTTTTTTCAAACTACTAATCAATTGACAATACCTCTTCAAACTTTCAATTGTGGCGATCTGTCAATGTCCCCATCATTAGATGAAGGTGTCCAGTGCATTAGTGATGTAGGTAGGACGCGAGAGGTATAACAAGCAATTTGTGAATGATCGCAAAGAAAGAACACAAAGAACCTAGCGTCACACTAAGAAAAAATCTCAGAAAATATAAGTTTATTCAAATCTGTTTTTATCACTTAGAGGTTAAATCTGTTGAACCACCTAAACAACGTGTCATTTACAATATTGAAAGATGAAGGTGTCAAGTGCATTATGACATGACTGGAAGTAGCTTCTGGTTGCGCATGTAGGTGCGTTAGACTTTCGATTTGGTTAATTTTTGTTGGATCGTGTACGTAGATCAGCCAATAAACTTTCAATTGATCAATGTCGTTAAAAACTTGATAGGATAGTTAGAAGACAGGGATTTGAGGCAAAACTTTATTGAACGGTGGTCAAGAGTCTTGTGAGGGAGGTATAAGAAAACATAAAGCGGAAATATAAAATAGCAAGAAAGAAAGAGACAAGAGACACAAGATTTAAGGTGGTTCGGTTTAAGGCCTACATCCACACACTAAAACTCTATAGGCTGCATCTTGATTTATTGAGTGAATATAATTGTACATAAGAAGCCTCCTTATATAGGAGCCAAAGGGGAGAGAGACTTCATGTTTTTTCAATGTGGGATAAGCTTAGGTAAGGCTTATTTATATGGGCTTTCTCAAAACTTAAGCAATGTGGGACAAGCCCACATAGCTATTCTCTAACATTCCCTCTCAAACTCAAAGTGAGAACTTGTGAAATCTTGAGTTTGCTTCTTAATCTCAGCACTGAAGAAGGTGATTGATGGCGCCGGAATTGGAAGCATCGGCAGCTCTTGAACATGGGCCAACTATGGGCCTTACATGAGAATGGGCATGGGCAATACCACAAATGCCAAATTACAAATAATAGGCCAATGGCCAAATATGAAAGCCAACAATGGGCTGAAATGGGCCTGAGTTTGAAACAATACCACAAAGGCCTAATTATATAGGGCCAACTATGGGCCAACAAGCCAACTAAGGGCTAAGAAAAATAAAATGGGCAACTTCGGCCTTTTTTGGTGGGCATCTCTTGGCCTATTTTGTGAATTTTTTTTTTTTTTAAGAATATCCTGTTCACAAATTACATAAACAAGGATAAGGAATACCTTAATCCCGTAACTGAACATAACTAAGTTAAAAACCTAAACTATAACTAAACTATATTCCTAAACTAGAATAGGAATATCTACAAGATTAAGTCAAATCTATAACCAAACTCACTTCATCTTCTCAATACCACAAAAGAAAGCTTCGTGTTTACTGTCATGAGATGAAATATCTGCAGCTGGGAGCAGCTATCGGCTCGGATGCGTGGCGCAGTCTGGACTGTAATTGTAAGAAGCAAGCTGGAGTGGATGCCCGCAGGCAGCAGAGAGCGGCGACTAAGGGCTGTAGATCTGCAGTGAAGGACCTGGAAACAGCCATGGAAGATGGCTGAGAAGCTTCTGTGAAAGGCTAGAGGAGGTGCGGCGGCGCTGGGCTGGGCCGTGGAAGGCCATAAAAGGCATGCTGGGGCTGGGCCGTGAGCGGGAACGGAAGTCGACTGACGGCATTCTCTGCGAAGTAGCCATGTGCGCTTTTTTTTTTTTAAACCATGAAGAACTGCAGAGATGTCTTCTTTCATAAGAATGAATTTTCACATCTCACAGTAAAGGAAACAACGGCGGATGCACTAAGGTTGGCATGCGATGAGAGCGGCAGACGACTGGTACTTGCGTGAGATGAAGGCGGCACAAACTGGGGTTTGGAGAGAGACCCATCGGGCAGAGGTGCTAGAGGAGACGCTGTATATCATACTTAAGGCACAACCAGGAGCACGATCAAGGCTGTGAAAACACACATAATTTTTTTTTTAGGAGAAAGAAATATATGGACTCAAGAGAAACAAAAAGAACAGAGAAAGAGGAGCTTAAAAAGGAGTTGGGTGTAAAGAAGAAGGTGAAAAACCGAAGTGAAGGTATTTGACAAAATGCCTGAAAGAGAATCAGTGGTAAAAACCACATAATTACTTTGACAAATTAAGTGTGATGAAGGCATGGACAAAATCTGGAATTATGTTTCCAAATCTGACTGTAATTGTTTTACAATTACAAAACTTTCATTTTGCTTCCCATTTCCAGTCAGATTTGGAAAAAAAATTCCAGATTTTGTAATTGTAAAACAATCCAAAACATAGAAATTACATGGAAATGGACAAAAAAAAAAAAAAACTGCAAAATAAACGTTTTGTGATTTTGAAATAATGAGAATGAAATTGCAGAAATAAATAACAATGATGGTAGAACAAACTTGTTTCTGAAATTGTTTTTCCAAAACAATTTGCAATGAAGGCATGGACAAAATTTGGAATTAAATTTCCAAAGCCAAAACAGAGAGTAAAAAAAAAGGTTAGCCCAGAATCTAATAATTGGCGTTAGCCTATTAACTCTGATACCATATAAGAAAACATAAAGCGGAAATATAAATGCGGAAATATAAAAGAGCAAGAAAGAAAGAGACAAGAGACACAAGATTTAAGGTGGTTCGGTTTAAGGCCTACATCCACACACTAAAGCCCTATATGCTACATCTTGATTTATTGAGTAAATATAATTGTACATAAGAAGCCTCCTTATATAGGAGCCAAAGGGGAGAGGGATTTCATGTTTTTCCAATGTGGGAAAAACTTAGGTAAGGCTTATTTATGTGGGCTTCCTCAACACTTGAGAAAGCCCACATGGCTATTCTCTAACAGGAGGCACCATCGGAAAAATGAAGAAAACAAAAATTGGAGTCCATTGAGTCATTAGGGATCAAAGATTGGTGTTAACCCATTATCTTTGATACCATGAATGATTTTATAATGAAATGGTATGTCAAAGAAAGAGACGGAAAATGTACAAACGAACTTCTTTTTCGAATGGAAAATTTCCTTTTTTTTTTCCCCCTTATATTAAGCAAAGGGAAAGAAATCATACGAATGTGTCCAATTGCCACCATATATAACCAATAACTAGACTGTATATGCATGGCTTTAAAACACACCTGTCCTAAAATGATAATTTTCATATATAATTAATTAAGTTTATAAATCAAGGCCTCCAACAGAAGATATATATAGAAAGGAAAACAATTACTATACGAATTGACATTTTCCTACAAGACCCCATAGTTCAAATCGCATCTCGACTTAATTACCATTAATATCAATGACTACATTATTTTCTTCAAACAACATTTATTTAATTAATTTGTAGAGACATTTACAGGCTAAACTAGGCCTAACTGGAACAAGGAGGCATATAAGCAGGTGGTGGGCGGATGCTCGTTGCATTAGTAGGTCCATTTGTCACTATTATCACCGTGTCCATACCCCAGCTTGTGTGCCTTTCCAAATGACAGTGCATAAACCACACACCTGAAAATTTTATATATATAGTTATGTGTATATAAAATAGCTCCATGTATTAATTAAGCATTCCCAATGGAAGAACTATTTTTTTTTTTTTTTTTTTATGTAAAATAGCTCATCAAAACTCAATTTATCTAGTTTAGCTAATAACTTTTTAAAGGCCCTATTCTACATTTTTTTTAGCTTCTCCAATGTAGAAGGCATTTTATCAATTTAAAAAACTATTTTAGATAAAAGTATCATTTAGCTCCTCTATTGGGAATGCTCTAATTAACTAATTCATATATATATAAATAAATAAATAAACTGAAGAATTAACATACCGGGATTATCAGCGAAAAATCTGATTGTAGCCCATCCATTCTTAGGAATTCCAATGGTGTTAACCTCCGGTGGATCTATCAAATTAAACTTTGCCGGGTCGGTCACATTGTTGAAATTACCCGAACCAGTTCCGACCAAGTAGAAGCTAAAACCATGAAGATGCATGGGATGATTCTCCGCCGCACCCTGCACGTTCGTCCCTTGGAACACAATTTCAACCGCTTCACCATACTTTATGAACCTCGCTTTTGTTCCCTTGCTTGGGTATAGTGTGTTATTTCCCACATCTCCGGTGAAGTTGAATAAATACGGCGGCACACTTGGGAAATCGCTACCAAAAACCCCATTCAACCCACTGCATGTATATGCACATAAAAACAAAATTTCCTTATAATTTCCAATTAATCAACGTATATATAATTAATATTTTGAGAGGAAAAACGTGTTAATATATACTTGTAATATGCTTGCAGCACAGCAATTGATGGGGTCACGAAACTTATGTTGTTCAAGCTGGCAGACAACCGGTTTCCATCGGGCCCGGAACATGACGCATTAGGGCAGATCAACTGGTTTACAGAAACAGCGATAACGATTCGTGTGGTGATGTTTTTTGGGACATTGACCGGGTGTTTTTTACTTGCCAAGGCCCTCAACCGGGTCGTGAAGTTTCCGGCAGCTACTGTGTCGTTATAAACAGGAAGCGGCGGAAAGGGGATTGATGAAGGTCGGGTGTAGTTGCCGTTGTACTGGAGAATTGCTGTTGCTGTGGTGTTGTCAAAGGTAGCGGTGGTGTCGGCGTAAGGAGTGGAAGCGAAGTAGTAGAGGTTGAGAGACTGGTTCGTGGTCACCAAAACGTCCATTGTTTGGCCTGGGGTTATCATGATGTAGTTGGTGGTGATGGGCTTGGTGTATGCTCCGTCTGCGCCGACGACCATCAGATTGTGTTGCGCAATCGCGAAGAATTGTTCTTCATTCATCACCGCATTTATGATGCGAAGAAGATACGTCTTGCCATACTCTACCACTAAGTGGTATGTTGTCCCTGCAATATGAAATCCATAAATTTGATCATCAAATTCCTCATATCCAAAACTATTATTTATAAGATCCTTATTTATATGAATAGAAATTTTCTCCAAATTGCTTTGAAAGAAATATTTTCAAATCCATTTAAAATAGTGCCAAGTGTCTATAAACATCTAAAACACACATTAAATTCTTAAGCTCATTAATAACAGTTTATTAATTTAGACTAATGTTTTAAATGTTCATAGAAACTTTAGCACTATTTAAAATGGGTTGAAGGAGAAATTTTTGTCCTTTTTACAAGGAGTAATTCTAGAAGTACTCCCTCTTGTGTCACTTGTGTTGCTCAAAAAATTAGGTGACTTTTAAAATCATCATTTGACCAATAATAATCATCACAAGCTCAATGATGATTTTAAGAACCACATCATCCTTGGAAGGACACAAGAGTGACATAAGAAGGACTTGTAGCATTCTTTTGCAAGATATCAAAAGAATAGATCAAATAAGTTGTCATGTTACATTCTTTTGCAAAAGGAAAATGTTAGGTGCTCTTCTAATGTTCTCTTGTTGTCCTCCCAACTGTGATGTGGCTTTTAAAATCACTGTTGAATTTAAGATTATCATTATTGACTTTTAATTTATTGGTGATTTTAAAAGGCATATCACAGTTGGGAGGATATCAAGAGAACACTAGAAGAACATCTAGCATTTTCCTTTGCAAAATATCTTTAATTTCCTGAAAATTATCTTCCTTTTAAATCATTTTATTTAAATAAATTAAAAGAGAAAATTTCACTTATCTATGAACTTTCATTGCTTTTATAATCTTCCCCTCAAAGTTTCTTTAAAAAAAATTGCAATTTCACCCTCTTGCTAATCTTTTTTTTGACATGTTCAGACAAGAGGAGGGGGAGGGAGACGAAATTCAAATTAAATACCTTTGTTTTATGAGGTGTGATTCCCAGCCGATTGATTTACCCTTTGAAAACCAACCTCTCATTAAGGTTTAGGTTAAATTAGACGGTTAAATAACTATTGTACCCTAGTAAACTTAATGAAATTACAAAATAATTACCCTTAAATTACAATTTTTTTAAAAAATATACATATATAGGGGTATTTTTGTAACTTCTCACTCCTCCGCTAGAACTTTCTCTTAAGTCATAACGGATGGATAAGATTGCAAATTTTACATAGTTTGATATACTAAATTAAAAGTTTTTAAACTTTAAGAAGAAGATTAAAAAAACGATGAATGTTCAAGGAAGTTAAGCAAAATTTTCCCAAATTAGAAAATACTCGGAGTACCCTATGAATTGTCATATCGGTTTGTAAATGTAATAAGTAACAAGTAAACTGTCACATAACTTTTTTTTTTAATTTTTTAAATAACTATAATAGTCCTAAAAATGGTAAAAGTATTTTTATTCAATTTTTCCCAGTCCTATGCAATATTATACGTCATACTTCATAGAATAATGTGGTAACGGCCATCAAAAAAATTTATTAGAGAAAATAAAAAACCATCTTGTTTTGGTGAAGGTGTTATAAAAGTTAAGAGCTATAATAAATAGAATATCCTTTCTCCTTATTCAATTAGAAAAAAAATAAAAAAAAATAAATTTTTTTTGTATAGCATACCGTTGGAGCAGTTATACAAGTCTCCTGGTTGTCCATTGATAGTGAAGGCATCTGAAATATTTGGCTCACCACCGGTTGCGAGGGCATCATTGATTATCGCCATCACATCTCCATTGAACCATTCCCCTGTCCACCATAATGTTTTTTTTTTTAATTTTTTTTTTATAGTTTAGAAACTGTGTCACATTAAAAAAAAAAAAAAAAAGTACCCTAAATCTGGTTCTTTATTGTTCAAATTTTGAAGAGCTAAAAGAAGTAGTTGATGCGGTGGAATACCAAGTACAATTGTTTCTTCTGCATAGGGCTTTGGAAACGGATAAGTTGCCGGCGGAGGAGGTAGAATAATAATAGCACCGTGAACCGTGGCACGTGTCCAGTCACTGTGAGCATGCCACCAAAGGGTTCCTTCTTCTGTAGTAAATATGACCTCATATGTGAAGTTTGTTCCCGGTTGAATTGGGCACTGGGTAATGTTCTCAGGGCCATCTGACCATGGATTCGTCAGCTGTCTTACTCCATGCCTGCCGAGTCAAAATAACATAGAGAAAACAAAGCACAAGAAAAATAAAAAAAAAAAGTCATGCACGTAAACAGTACTTGTCAATGGGAAGTGTATTTTCTTTTTCTCTCTCTTTTGTTTTTTTTTAATTAATTAATTTCAAATTAAATAGTAGTTGGTGTCAAATCGTCAAGCACAAGGAAAGAGAGGGAAAAAAAATAAATAAAAAATGAGGGGAGAGAGTGATGGATTACCAGTGAATGGTGACCCCATATAAGCCTTGGTTGTGGACATTGACATACACTGTGTCTCCCCTGTAAACTTGAATTGTTGGTCCTGGGAAGCTGCCATTTACAGTCAGCATGCTCTTTGTGCTACACAGCCTTGTAAAATTTGTTTCTTTTAGCTGCAATGATATCAGGCCCAACACATCAAAAGGTTAATCCATATGCAGCAAAATTTAAAAAATAAAATAAAATTGTACATGTAACAAAAAAACTGAATGTCTAAGGGTGCGTTTGGGATTACAATTTCGTAAGAATAATCTGCGTTTTTAAAAGATATCATAAATGTAAGGCGTTTGGCATTGCAATTTAAAAAGGAAAATGTTAAGGGTTTTCTCCATAGTGTTCTCTTGGGTTCTCCCAAACTTATGTAAAGCATGATTTAAGAAAAAATAAAATTGTAGTGGCCTCCATCACTGGTTTTTTTAGGCATTAGCACCAAATTTGAGGCATTAGCATAAATTTATGATGATCAAATCCGTTTTGGGTGATATTATCCCTAAAGGGTTAACCTTCCACCTTTATATTTAATTTAGTTTTGAATCCAAAAACAAATTTTAAAGCATTAGAACCTAAATATTAACTCATAAAAATTAATCTGTTGGCAAAAAAATGGTAGTACAATTTTATTTTTTCTTAGATAATGTTTTACGTAAGTTTGGGAGAACTCAGGAGAACACTATGGAGAGAACCCCTAACAAACCCCATTTAAAAAACACTTAATTTAAAATAAGAAAAAAATCTACGATTAAGATAAGTGGGCTAGGGGGTGCTTATTTGAAAAAATACGAATTTAAACCAAAATCATAAATTCACATAACAAATATTTAATAAAAAAATATGTTTGAACATGTTTTACCAAACGCCTTTGCAATTTTAAAAATTCTATTTTTAAAATCCCACTTATTGAAACTGCAATTAATCCCAAACGAATCCTAAGTCCAATTGTCTTGTAATTTATTTTTGGTCTCATCAATTATAAATTGTCATATCAATTTGTATATGATGTCAAAAATAAAAGTTTGAAATATCTTAATTTTTTTTTTTAATTTTTAATTTTTTGGTAAAAGGGCCGGTGGGAGGTCTTATCACGAGGAATTTAACCACAGAAAAAAAAAAAAAGTATAAATTAAGCACTAGCAAATTACATACAGCCAAATATTAATTCCAAAAAAAAAAAAAAAAAAAGTGCTTACAACAAAATCATATCGAAGGACGTTGCCTCTGGCCATGCAAAGGAGCCCACCCAGAAACTGAAGGGCTAAAAACCCTGAGATCAAACTCATCCATTTTAATCCCATTTTGCCAATTAACTCTTCACTCAAGTCAATGAGAGACACCGTATGCTTGATCTCCTGTGTTCCTCAGCTCTCCCCCTTCTGTTATCTCTAGCTTGCAACTACAAGCTATTTATAGAGCCTTCCCCGGTTGCTTGTAACTTGGTCCTCAATCAATTATATTGAATGTTTCAAACGCTAACCTCATAAAATATAAACAAATGACAGACCATGAAATTATTAACATTATCTCTTGTCCTCTTCAACTGGAGCAAAGCATTATCCTTGATTTAAAGTGTGAGAACCCATGTGAATCACTGTTCTAACGATCCACGTCAGTAACCTGATATAGATCAACTGTTATAACGATACGTCATACGTGAACCAATCGAACGGTGCATGACTGTCATCATATGAAAATAATACATCCAAAAACAACATGAGAAACACTCTATAAAAGCTTCTAGAAACCTAAGCGAAGCCATTTCCTCACCCAACCATTTTGTAGATCAATCATTGATAGGAGTAAATTAAAATGGGTGTGAAAGTTAACAGAGTTAAGGATCGTAAAGTAGGCAACTTTAGGACTTTAGAACACTCAAGTGACAAGTAGGAGGTAAATGATTGGACCAAGATATGCAGTCATCGTTAGAACAACACCACCACGTATAGTTCCGATGATGCGCGTGGACCGTTATAATAGTCTCTAGCATTGTTAATTAGAATGGTATAGGCCAGAACGTAAGATTAAGGTTTTAAGTGAGAATTAGGGCTTTATGACTTAGGAACTCGACTAATGATAAGAGTAAAGATGCAGATTAAGGGAGTACTAGACCTCTCAAGCAATTCATACTTGAAATTACGCACAAGGTTAGTAATCGTTCGTGAGAATGCCCAGACATTGAACTGCTGCGTATGATTTCAAGTGTATAATAGTTTATACAGACTTGACCATATGGCCAAGTTGTGAGATGAGTGAGATTTACCCTTATATTCATAAGCTATATATTATGATTGGTGCAACCACTCACAGGCGGATTACGTACCATTGTGAAATCACTAGTTGTGTGCCACTCAAGGTATTGACCCGGTCGAGCAACTTGGGAGTGGGTGGCTATGGACAACGTTCAGGGTACTGGCCGGAGTTGTATCAGATGCATGTCCCATGTGATGCTATTCTTGCATCGGTTGCTTTTTATTTTTTATTTTTTGTTACACGCAAAAGTGACTACTACACGTTCCTTTAGAAGTTTGAATATTACACAGAAAGCTGTGTTCTCATATTAAAAAAAGAATTATTCTAATAGCTAGAATGGAGAAATTTTTTTTAGAAAAGTAGATACATGATCGATGTTTTTGAAAATTTAGTATATATATATTTTTTTAAAAGTTCATTTTTTTCATCTAAAATTTTTGATTGGGGATGAATAATTAAGCTGATGCGAATGCTGAGCGGAATCCTTTTTAGACTAAAATTATTTAAACGATGATAAAGCTTAACTTAACCGACCAACGTACGCTTTTATTAAAAGATTATTTTCTGGGAGAGGGCCAAGGAGTGTTGGAATATTAGACAAATTCAGTATAATATTCAAAGACAATGATACGGTTTCTTAAATCAATATAAATATCTATGACAAAAAAAATAAGTATAAATATCTTCTAGAAATTAACTTTTTTCTTTTTGCGTAGCTCTTAATTTCAGCATTCTGTATTTGCCATGTGGACAAATTAATGCCCATTTTTCGGCTAAATTAATGTTTCCTAGCTAGTCAAGGTTTACATCATACGGTCCATACGGATATATATTGGCATGCATCGATCTAAAATTATACTTTTTTTTATGAGGTGTGATATAGGTACAACTTAAGTCTAACTTTGATCCAACTTTTAAGTCAAATTTCTCTCTCTCTAGTTTAATGCCTTTTTTTTTTTTTTTTTTTTTTTAACTTTATAAAAAAGTTGGGCTAAAGTTAGATTTAAGTTGTATATTTATCATTTTTCTTTATTTATTTATTTTTATACATGGAATCCGTTATTATTTAAATGACTTAATTAACCATCTAAGATACCAATTTTTAATTACTTCACTGTTTTTGACCAAAACTTGTTGAATATTCATTACTAATCTAATCACATTAACTTACGTACTGGACTAGGAATGAATACAGCTAATTAATTAATTAAGCTAATCAAATCTCTCAAGAGATAAGCTCCGAAATTAATGCCATTGGTTTGCTGTGTGCATGGCCAGTAGCTTTCCACATCTATGGGACTTTTTTTCATTTTTTATTATCTTAGGTTTTGTTTTTGTTTTTCGCAGGCGTGACATTATATTATATATATATATATATATATTTTTTTTTTTTTCTTTTTTCTGAACACGTGCAGCTAACTTAAGTATACTCATATGTCGGCTTAATTAGAAAAAAAGAAAATTAAGAAAAGGTAAACTCATGTTGATTGCAATAGGCTGTCTTATCCATTTACTGTCGATCCCATTAGA
This sequence comes from Carpinus fangiana, assembly GCA_006937295.1. Classification (NCBI taxonomy): domain Eukaryota; kingdom Viridiplantae; phylum Streptophyta; class Magnoliopsida; order Fagales; family Betulaceae; genus Carpinus; species Carpinus fangiana. Next base: position 32,403,628 of record CM017327.1, on the reverse strand, counting down.
TACATATCAATGAATTTGAATTGCTTTAATTGGAAGCAATATACGTGGAATCTGGGTCATTTGTACAACATCTTTTACGCTTAGAGTCGTTGGTTAAAGAAATATTATATAATATATATTTTTTATTTCACAATATTAATTATGTCGCCGTCATATATATATATATATATATATCACATGGGGTGGAACGGTTGATTTCAATTTTTTTTATTTGAAATTTCACATTTCACCAAGATCCCCAATCCTGGTAAATTGAACTGAGATTTGGATTGATCTCAGCCTTTTTATGATGACTTGTAGATTATTATTATTATTTTGGTTCAAATACACTCACGCAATTGAAGTAGAAAGCATTCCTAAAACTAGGACTTGGAACAAGGAGGCATATACTTTGGAGGTGGGCGGATGCTTGTTGCATTGGTGCGCCCATTCTTCACTATCAGCACAGTATTCATACCCCAGCTAGCGTGCCTTTCCAAATGACAGTGCATAAACCAGACACCTGAAAACACATATGTTTCATGTTATTTAATCACCCTCTTCATTGTAAATCTAAAGTAATTTTCAGCTTAATTAACTTCAACAAAAAGTTTTTCGTCTTCATATTAGGGACGACATATATATCAGCAACAACAAAATATTGTTGTTGCTGATCGGAGGTTATAAGCCACAATTTTTGGGTCGTTATCATTGATAACGTGATCACTAAAGACCATTTTTCTTGTAGTGTGAATAGAGAACGTACCAGGATTATTAGCGATGAATCTGATTGTAACCCATCCATTCTTAGGAACTCCAACTGTATTAACTTCTGGTGGATCAATGAGATTATAAGACTTGGGATCAGTCTTACTGTTGAAATTCCCAGAGCCTGTGCCGACCACATAGAAGCTATAACCATGGAGATGCATAGGATGATTCTCTGCTGCCCCAACATTAGTCCCTTGATATACTATCTCAATAGCATCATTGTAATTTACTATCAAGGCCTTCGTCCCTAAGCTTGGATAAATTGTATTGTTCCCCACATCTCCCGTGAAGTTGAAATAATAAGGCGGCCGTGTTGGGAAATTGCCAAGGTAAACATTGGGCAAGTTTCTGTAAAAAGGTTATCAAAGATATTACGAATTAAAGTATTGATTAAATTATTAAATTCACATTTTATTAGCTTAAGTTTTTAAGATAAATTATAATGGTATCACGATCAAAATCTGTAACGATCTAAGAAAAAACGTTTATCACATTTGCACTATCATTCCAAAAGAACCAATCAATTTGAAGCTTTCCTATAATTACTTAATAAGAGTTAAATTTACCTAATAAGTGTAGGACAACTTCTCTTTCTAGTATGGGACCAAGGCAGAGGCGAAAGCATATAATGATTGGGAGGATGAGTTTAAAAATCTTTAAAAAACGCTATTAAATTCACTATTATCCATTTATCCCTAATATACTCCTCAAATGACAAGTTGAAGTCTACTCTCAAATCAAATTATTTCTTGGTTTATTATCAATGTGGCTTTTCAGAATACACTAAAGAAGTGAAAATATTAAAAATCCAAATATATAACAATAAAATTGTTAAATATATTATTGAATATATTATGGAGAGCAGAAGAAGGAGAGAGAGAAGAGAGAGAGCGGAAGCATATAATCTACATTGTATTGAGACTGATAATAATAATGAATACAGAGACTTCTATTTATAGAGAGACAAGTAACCTAGTAAACTAAGAAAAGGTAAACCTAATAGACATAGAATATCTAAGGAAGTAACCTAGTAGACTAAGGAAAGGTAAACCTAGTAGACATAGAATACCTAAGGAAGTATATAACTTAACATAATATTTTTAACACCCCCCTTCAAACTCAAGGTGTAAGCTAGAGTTTGGGTAAAAGAAAGGAAATGAAATAGTTGAATTCGTCGAAAACGCTGCTAACGTGGCAGAATGCTGCTGACGTGGCAATGGTGTTGACGTGGCACGAGGGCTGCTGACGTGGCAGTGATGCTAACATGGCACGATGGTTGCTGACGTGGAAGATGGCTGCTAACGTCACATAGGTGCTGACGTGGCACGATGGCTTCTGACACGACAGAGGTCTATTGACATCACTGTGGTGCTGACGTGGTAGAATGCTGCTGACGTTGCAGAGGTGCTGACGTGGCACAACTACTACTGATGTGGTATATGGTTGTTAACGTCGCAGAGGTGTTGACATGGCACAATGACTGTTGACATGGCACGATGTCTGCTGACGTAGTAGAGGTCCGCTGACATCGCAATGATGCTAACATGGTAGAAGGCTGCTGACGTGGCAGTGATGCTGACGTGGTATATGGATGTTGACGTCGTAGACGTGCAACATGGCACGATGACTGCTGACGTTGCAGAGGTGCTGACATGGCACAATGGCTATTGATGTGGCAGAGGTCTGCTGACATCGCAATGGTGCTGACGTGGCAATGGCGCTTGGAGGAGCTGTAGCGGCGCGTGGAGGAGCATGGAGGCATGTGCAACGCCGAAATTTGTTGAGATTGCACAGATCCACCGATCTGGGGCCGAGACACCACTTTTGGTGGTTATTTTGGCCAAGAGGGGTCATGGTGGCATCGCAATTGGCTCAGGCAGAAATTTTCGGAGGAGTTTGAGGGCTGACGACAGCGGATCTTCCACAGATCTATAGGTCTAAAGAAGTGGAAAAGATTTTGAACGGAAAAACGCTTGGCGGCGTGCGGACAACTGAAAAAGTGAGATCACTGGAGAGAACGTGGGAAAATGTCAAAAATGTTTATTGGAGGCCATAAGAAGGTGGCTCTGATACCATGTTAAATATATTGTTCAATATATTATGGAGAGCAGAAGAAGAAGAATGAGAGAGAGAGCGAAAACATATAATAAACTACATTGTATTGAGACTGATAATAATAATGAATATAGAGGCCTTTATTTATAGAAAGACAAGTAACCTAGTAGACTAAGAAAAGGTAAACCTAGTAGACATAGAATACCTAAGGGAATAAATAACCTAACATAATATTCTTAACAAAAATAATTATATTTCTTTTTGCACTGCACAAATTTGGACATCTTGTGCCGTGTGAAAGGAAATATAGTAACAAAGGCTTCTTTTTTTAAATTAAAAAAAAAAAAATTATTTTTTTTATGAGGTAGGATCTCAAATATAAATTTACACCCCTTCAATATTGTTATTTTTTATTTTTAGTTTTGTCCTCCTTTAACTCAAAGTTTTGGTTCAGCCCCCTCCCTTAAAAGGTCGCGTTATGATGTATTGACAGTATCGTAAAGCGTTATTAAGTGATTCTAATATCATTTCTAACCATTTACAAAAAAACATAAATCACATATGCACTATAATCCTTAAAGATAATACGCAGATGATTTTCATACGTTGTCACCGTGATTTAAATGGAACAGGGGAGAATATACCTGTAATACGCTTGGAGTATATCAATTGTTGGGGTCTGAAAACTTATATTATTCAAGCTTGCTCCAAGCTTGTTACCATACGGGCCTGAACATGATGCATTGGGGCAGTAAATCTGATTTACAGAAACAGTAATAAATATACTTCTGGTGATACTTCGCAGCACATTGACAGGGTGAGCTTTGCTTGCTAAGCTCCTTAAGCGCTTTGTAAAGTTTTCTGCAGCAGTACTGTTATTGTAAGTAGGAAGCGTTGGGAAGGGAATAGATGATGGAGGTTTATAATTGCCATTGTACTGCAGAATGGCGGTTGTGGTGGTGTTGTCAAAGGGAACAATGGAGTCGGCAAAAGG